>JARBWK010000007.1:62664981-63127481 GCA_030556195.1 Anolis apletophallus | reverse complement strand
TCTGGGTCTCAAACTGGGTCCAGTATTTCCTATGTAAGCATTAGGCATGAGAAAAAAGTTATGAAAATGAAATGATTCGTAAGAAATTCGTAAGAAATGCTACTTTTGAGTATTTCCGCATCTGGAACGCCAACCAGGAAGTGGACTTTCTTTATAGAACCGGGGCCAGGATTTTCTTAAGTGTCATTATTAGGTCGTAAGGGGGGGGCACCTTCCTTCTTTCTCACCACCCTCCCACCTCCCTTGCCAATAAGTATTATGGCAAGGCAAGCCCTAAACTCGCTCCTTCTTTCGGCTGGAAGCCTGGAAAAATGTAAACAGAGGAGGTTTACTCAGAAGTAAATCTGCAAAGGAGGGCACTTTGGATGAAGTGCCCTCCTTGTGGATTTACTTCTGAGTAAACCTCTCTGTTTACATTTTTTCCAGGCTTCGCTGCCTCTCCTGCCTGCCAAGATCTAAAGCATCAAAGAGTATTGGGGTGAGAAACCGACCTAATGTATAATAGAATGAATGCTACTGTAAGTGCCTAATATTATAAGTAATCCAACTGGTCATATACCTACATTCCATGCACATGCAATAATACAGCAGTAATAACAATGGGAATAAGAAGAGGTAAAATTCAAACTGAAGTACTCTGACTCTGGTCCCTCCTCAAGCGGTGCAAACTGCAAAAGGCTCTTCTCTATGAGCCCGGGAAAAGCCAAAACCCTGGGCACAGCGTTTGCTGCCTGGGTGCACACACATACATATTCTTGGGGGCTTGCTGCAGACTCCCGGGCTCATAGAGAAGATTCTGCAGCAAATCCCCCCCAAAGAATATGTATGTGTGTGCACCCAGGCAGCAAACGCTGTGCCCGGGGTTTTGGCTTTTCCGGGCTCATAGAGAAGAGCCTTTGCAGTTTGAGGAGGGACCACAGTAAGAATACTTCGGTTTGAATTTTACCTCTTCTTATACCCATTGTTATTACTGCTGTATTATTGCATGTGCATGGAATGTAGGTATATGACCAGTTGGATTACTTATAATATTAGGCACTTACAGTAGCATTCATTCTATTATACATTAGGTTGGTTTCTCACCCCAATACTCTTTGATGCTTTAGATCCTGGCAGGGCAGGAGGAGTGGACGGCTCTCCCTGCCCCTTCTGCCTGCCAGGATCTAAAGCCTTGAAGAGGCTTCATGAGGGGCCAACTTCAGCCCTCCAGGTGTTTTGGACTTCAACTCCCACCATTCCTCACAGCCTCAGGCCTCTTCCGTTTCCTCTCAGCCTGGGCAAACTTGGGCCCTCGCTCCCTCAGGATCGGGTGAGAGAGAGAGGCAGCGAGGAGCGAGGGGGCTCCTCCTCCTTTTTTGCTGCTTCCAAGAATACAATACCCCTCCCTCCTTCCTATTTGGAGAGTCCCATCTAGAATTCAGTGTGATTTATTCAAGTTTTGGCCTACAACTCCCAGAAATCCCAGCCAATTTACCAGCTGTTAGGATTTCTGGGAGTTGTAGGCCAAAACCATCTGGAAGTGCGCCATACGAACTACTAACGAATTTCGTTAGTAATTGATTACATTTTAGAACTTTTTGGAAAAATTTTTGTAAGTCTTTCTTTTACTAATCAAAAAAAATTCCCCCCTCCCATTTGATTTTAGAATCGCGATTTTTGGGTTCGAAACCATGCCTAGTAAGCATCTACATAGCAAAGCCCCTTTTCTCAATACCAGTTTGAAACTGACTTAAGTGTAGATGTGCCTTCAAGTTTGCAGCCACTAAAGTAGGCTGAAGAGAAAGGAAGAAAATGGGAGGGGAAGGGAGAGAAACCTCAAAAATTGGGATGGATGGCAAAGTATTAATTGAAACTAATTGCAGAGGATTAATTGGCCCTGCCGAATCAGGGTAGACAAAGGGCATGTACTTGTGTGTTCAAAACAAAGCCTAGGTGTGTCCCATGTTTTGTTCCCATTCTTTCCAGTTTCATTTTAGAGATCCATACGCATTTTGTTTGTCCCAGTATATTTTCTGTCAGTTTTCTGTATGATCAGATATACATTTTACAACAGATCCTCAGACCAGAATTGGATTTTCAATCAATCTGGATGCACATTTGAACTACGGTTTCCAGATTCACTCCAGCCAGCATAACAATCAGAGCCAAGAAGTTACGATCCAAAAATAATATTTTTTCCAAGTTCAGCTATAACTAAAGTTTTCCTGGCCCTGCACATGACATTAGGTTAACAGGGAATTGGTTTTGTCTTCCAACCCCCCAAAATGAGGAGACAATCACAAATATATGGATTTAAAGTTACCCAATTAACTTTTAACTCAACTAACTTTAGGTGTCAGTTCAACTTGGTGTGTCTAAGCTGAGGTAGCATCTTCTGAAGTCTACACTTCAGCTATTCGGGCATAATACCTGGGTGCCCTGAAGATTTAAACCCGGGCAACCCATAAAGGAAACGTCAGAGAAATCTCTCTCACTTTTTGAGACCAGGCTCTCCCTGTTCCTGTGCCATTCTAATTCACCTCACCCCCTAAAATTAACCTCTAGGTAAGTGTTTGCATAAAGGCCCACACCCTTAAGGGATGCCTTAAATATATACCAACCTTTGTATTACTAATCTATTTACGCTAACCTAGTTACAAACTGACCATCCATCTAGCTCCTAAAGAACAGTATAGGGTAGGCGAAAAAACCCTCCTAGAACATAAGAGGGAAAAGAAAAAAATCCTACCCGGTCCCAAATGTCGACTATTATTATACTGTTCTATGCGCGGGAGTGGTGGGCGATGATTCTCGCAGAATGGGAAAGAAGGGGCTGGCATCCAACAATGCCTCACCCACTGGAAGGTTCCACGTAACCAATCCCTGCTCTGTGGGGAGGAGACAAAATTGCTCCACCACCCCCACCCCCCAACATATTGGGGGGTGAAGTGTATTTTCTGTTCCACCTTCTGGTATAACATATGATGAACCTATCCCAGTGATTTTTTTAGCAATATTTCTTCAGCAGCAGTTTGCCACTGCCTTCCTCCAAGGTTGAGAGAGAGAGACTTGCTGATGTCACCCAATAGGTTTCAATGCTCAAGCAGGATTCCAACTCTGATCTCCTGGGTTCCTAGTCCAATATCTCAATCACTACACCACAATGTCTCTTCTACACTGAGGACTGAGTCTTCCCTTTACCTGAGACATGTTGTCAATTTGTAGTTCTTGTCATCTGCCAGAGAAACAACTTGTAATCACTCTAATGGCAAAGTACAAAGACACTTTTCGATGCCACGGGGTAATTGTGCGGGGGTGTATTTTGGAATATCCAGTTGTATCTCTTCTTGTGATGTAAATGTGTGCATTTCCCACATTGTGGGAAGGGTGAAGATATTTCACTTATACAATAACAAAATTGGCACCATGTTCACAAGAGTTTGTCAAGGTGGTCCTCTCAGCTTTGTAACCTTTAGCAGAGTGCCTGGCCTGGGAATTCCTATAAGGTGTATAATAATGATTATGTAATAAATACCTTGTAGTATTTTTTTGCTGTTTTGAAGGTACTGATAAAGAAAGCTGAAGAAATTGTATAAGAAAACAGTTAACTCCCTAATAATATGACACTTGTCACTTGAGTTCTGCAATATTACCCTCTTGATATGTATTGATTTTAAGCCATTTTGACACTTTATGGCATTGTGATCATACTTTTTTCCTCCCCAATGCATTCTTGAACACACAAAAAAACCACCAGCATTCTCACTCTATTAGTTTGAAATCTTTTACAAGCTATCATTACCATCTTGTACAATGTTTCATCTATCATAATATTATCACTCAAGTTGATTTGTCAGTCAGAATACAGTTATAATCGTACAGTACCTGAAAAACATTCACAGAGACCTGTGGCTACATGAGTGAATTAACAGCATAGACAACAAGTGTGAAAAGCTTGAAATATGCTTTGGAACAATGGTGCTTTATTTGTATATACAAAGAAACTGCATTCTATTGAGATATAGAACCAGGCATGAATAGTTCAAGATGTCTCACAACCTAAGGCTGGAGAATATGTTAACTGTCGTCACTCCTGCCATTCAGCTATTCCTTTCCTTTATCATTGCTTCTCCCAACCTCCTCTACTAGGTCATGTCTACACTTGTGTGCTCAAATCATATATCATAATCTATATTATGTAATTTTATATATACAGTCATCCCTCCACATTTGCAATTAAGCATTTGTTGATTTGATTAACCACAAATTGAAAAACTGTGTGCTCTCTAGTCATGGCTAGGTTCCCCTGTGCAATTCTGTGATCTAGAAATGTGAGAAATAACACATTCCTGGGCATGTGCAGAATGGAAAAAAATAGTGACTCTATATTTGCAACATTTCCATATGCACAGGGGCTTTGTGACCCTTACCCCCATCGAAGTAGAGGGATACTGTACTTTGCTATATAACAGAGTGGCTAAGAAACCTGTTAGTGAATTGTGGCAATGCATAGTAGGACATCAGCAAGGAAGCCCAATTTGCATTAGTTCACTGGAACAGATGTGATGTGCATTGGGACTGATGCAATGTGCATCCTATCATACATTGTCCCATTGTGGAATGGTCACTCTGTTGGCTGTGATATGTAGTAACATAACAGCAGCACTCTACAGGACACAAAGTTTACAAGACAACACTACAGAACAGCTCTAATTTCACAGGCATAACACCTACAAAGAGTGAGGGCCCTACTACACATGGCTAAAGACCCAAAAGTAATGAGAATAAAAGGGAGGTGGGTAGCTAAACAACGTTTAGCCAAAGTGCCGGCAGAATTGGATTAATAGCTGAAAAGCATGTGTTAAAAGGGTGTGTTTAAAATCCTATTCCACCCCCAAAAAGTGCCTCTTCACATGACTGTATATCCCTGCAGTCATGCAAAACTTGTGCTTTCCTTCCTTTCTCTTCACCCTGTGTGGACTGCTCCAGCACAGGTATGTATTTTAAAAGCCCAAAACAGCTGATCGGACTGTCAAAAACTGGAGCCCGGACACACAGGTGGCTTAAGGCGGGCCTGTCCAACAGGTGGCCCGTGGGCTGTACACGGCTCCCCACCCCCTTGGATACGGCCCCCTACCCTCCAGCAAGAAATAAGATGGTTTTTTAAAAAAAAATTCAATAAAAATATTTTTTTGTTATTTTTATTAATTTTTTATTAATTTTTTTGGTCCCGCCCCTTGGCTTTCCATTGGCCCCCTCCTCCTGAGGGAGGGAGTGACGTCTCTAAGCCCCCGGTCGTGATTGGAGGAGCGCTCGTGATGGGAGGAGGAAAGCAGCTCTGTGTGCGCATCCCCCCTCCTTGCGCCAGGCCTGGAGGCACGAAAAGCCTCCCCCGAGTCTCCTTGCGGCCTTGAGAGACCAAGAGAAGCAAGGAGCAGGGCTGCAGCAAGAGCGGGGGAGGGGCGTCGCCAGAGGTGGCTCCAACCCCGGCTGCTGTAGCAGCATGGACATGGAGCTCTTGGCAAGCCGGTAAAGGGGCTTTTCTCCCTCCCATCCATCCCCCTCACTCTCTTTACTTCATCCCTTTCTTTCTTCCCTCTTCCATACTTCCCATCTTTCTTCCCTTCCCTTCTTTCTCTTCTTTCTTCCTCTCTCCCTCCCTCCTTTCCCAATCTCCTTTCTTCCTTTCTCCCCTCCTTCCTTCCTGCCTGCCTTGCCTTCTTTCTTTCTTTCCTTCCTTCCATTCTTCCTTTTTTCCCCTCCCTCCCTTCCTTCCTCTTTCTTTCATTCCTTCCATTCTTCCTTTTCCCCCTCCCTCTTTCCTTCATTCCTTCCTTCCTTCTGTTCTTCCTTTTTCCCCTCCCTCCCTTCCTCCCTCCTTCCCTCCTTCTTGGCTTCCTTCCATCCATCCCTTCTTCGTCTCCTCCTTATTTTCTGTGTCACCCCTTTCTTTTCTGGCAGCAGCGCACGAACATGGAGCAGGGCTTCCCTCCCTCCCTCCCTCTCTCTCCCCCCGTCCTCATTGCTGTTTTTTATTTGCTGTTGCATGTGGGGGATTTTTGTGGGGGAAGTTTGCCCCAATTCTGTTGTTGGTGGGATTCAGAATGCTCTTTGATTGTAGGTGAACTATAAATCCCAGCAACTACATCTTCCAAACGTCAAGGTCTATTTCCCCCAAACTCCATCTGTGTTCATATTTGGGCATATTAAGGCAAGGCTTGGAAAAATAATATTAATAATAATAATGGGTTGCTGTGAGTTTTCCATATGGCTGCCTGGCCCTGTTCAAGAAGCATTCTCTCCTGACGTTTCACCCACATCTATGGCTAAAAAGGCATCCTCAGAGGTCTGTTGGGGTTTGGCCAGTGGGGTTTACATCCCCACTGTGGGTGGGAGAAAGAAAGAAAGAAAGAAAAAAAGAAAGAAAGAAAGAATTCTTGTCTGCTTGAGTTGGGTTTGAAGGTTGCCCTTGGACACCTTGATCAGCACTGGATGGCCTTGCAGCTTCAATGCCTGGCTGAACATTTTACAGAAATACCCATGCTGCCCTAGAAACACCAGGAGAGAATAATGCTTCTGGGACATGGCCAGGCAGCCCAGGAAACTTACAGCCACCCATTATTGTTATTATAATAATAATTATTATTAAACTCAAATAATAAGATATTATAATAATTATAATAGGGCTGGGGGCGGAGCCGGGGGAGGGGGCAGGGGTGGAGCCAGGGAGGGGTGGGGGCGGGGAGAGGGGGAGGAGCCGGGGGCTTGGCCCCCCGGGTGATCAGTGACCGAAATTCCGGCCCTTGGGCCAGTAGAAGTTGGACAGCCCTGGCTTAAGGGAAGCACAAGTGGAAAGCAACTAGAACTCTCTGAAACCATTCATTTCCTTTGATCTTTATAATATTAAACAGCTTGAATTTGGAGTTGGGTGAGTAAAGAGAATAAGAAATGTACTTGTGTGTACATTAAGATATTTGCATTTGGGCATATGAGGTCCAGCATATCTTGGATATTTTTATTTTTTTAAAAAAACTTCCACAAGATTTCCCCCATCTGCCCTCTATCTTGATCTGTTTAGGGTGGCTGGGGACCATTTCATGGGACTAACAGGTTTGTGTGTGGACGTGCTGTCAGGTCCCAGGATTTTTTGCCCAGTTTTAAAACTTGCATTTTGACACTGTATGGAAATACCATTAGATCGTCAACAAGATTCCGACCATGATCTTTCTCACATTAGATATGATAGTTATATGTTTAGTTAAAAACCATGTCCTTTCCTCAGAATTAAATTTCAAGTTATTGACGTATTCTAGACATAAGCCTCAATATATTAGAATACCACCATAAAGTATTATACCCTGAACATAGCCAACCTCACTTGATTTTGGAAACTAAGGATCAGATTTGATGATAGATTTAATGGTACATAGAAGCAAGACAACCATAGAAGCGAGACATCTCTGGGGGCCCTTTCAGACAAGCACAAAACCCATGATGGCTTCAGACATCGATCCAGAGTAAACCTAGATATCTAGATTCACTCTGGATTAAAAAAAACACCTGAAAAAATCTGAACCTTTAAATAAGTTCCAGATTTTTTTCAGGTATTGGGCCTCCGGGGATTTACTCTTGAAATCGTCTTCTGCAATACCAAGAGCCAGTCCCCATTACCATCCGGGTTCTTCAAGTTCTAAGAACTCGAAGAACCAGGATGACACTGTCACTTTCCTCTCCCAGCCTCCCACCCATATCCCCTTTAAACTTACAGGAGCAGCCTCTAGTCATGATATTTGTTATAATTGCACTGTCTACAAGATCAGTAATTGAAAACTACACAAATGTACACAAATGGTAATGTCTGACAATTTTAATGATATTATTTACAGTTATATGTTATAGTTTTAAGATATGTAATGTATTGTTTTTATTCATATGTGAGCCAATTATTATGCTGTACACCACTTTGAGTCCCCCTAGGGGTGAGAAAAGCGGTATAGAAATGCAGTAAATACATACATACATACACACATACATACATACATATCTAATGGTGAGGAATACAGGAGTTGTAGTCCAGCATCTCGAGAGCCATATAAAATGACATGGCGGGCTGAATTTGATCTACAGACCTTGAGTTTGACACATGAATTGTATTTGATGTACATTTTTGCATATAATTCAAAAATACTGTAAACTGAAATAGCAATTTCTCCTCAATAATAGCAATTCGAAAAACATGTTCACACTTTTTCCAATACCCCCTCAAACCATTGATTGGATAACTTTGAAAGTTGACTAAAATTCACTTCCATGTCCAGTAAAATCTAATACATAACAAATTCAATGATTACTTGAAAGGTGATGGTGATTGTGAAAACTTTGTGTAGGCCAGGGCTGTCCAACTTCTACCGGCCCAACGGCCGGAATTCCGGTCACTGATCACCTGGGGGGCCAAGCCCCCGGCTCCGCCCCCTCCCACCCCATCCCGCCCCCACCCCCTCCCCGCCCCCTGTCCCGGCTCCACCCCTGCCCTATTATAATTATTATAATATCTTATTATGTGAGTTTAATAATAATAATTATTATTATTATAAGAATAATGGGTGGCTGTGAGTTTCCTGGGCTGCCTGGTCATGTCCCAGAAGCATTATTCTTTCCTGGTGTTTCTAGGGCAGCATGGGTATTTCTGTAAAATGTTCAGCCAGGCTTTGAAGCTGCAAGGCCATCCAGTGCTGATCAAGGTTTCCAAGGGCAACCTTCAAACCCAACTCAAGCAGACAAGAATTCCTTCTTTCTTTCTTTCTTTCCTTCTCCCACCCACAGTGGGGATATAAACCCCACTGGCCAAACCCCAATAGACCTCTGAGGATGCCTTTTTAGCCATAGATGTGGGTGAAACGTCAGGAGAGAATGCTTCTTGAACAGAGCCAGGCAGCCATATGGAAAACTCACAGCAACCCATTATTATTATTAATATTATTTTTCCAAACCTGGCCTTAATATGCCCAAATATGAACACAGATGGAGTTTGGGGGAAATAGACCTTGACGTTTGGAAGTTGTAGTTGCTGGGATTTATAGTTCACCTACAATCAAAGAGCATTCTAAATCCCACCAACAACAGAATTGGGGCAAACTTCCACCACAAAAATCCCCCCACATGCAACAGCAAATAAGAAAACAGCAATGAGGACGGGGGGAGAGAGAGGGAGGGAGGGAAGCCCTGCTCCATGTTCGTGCGCTGCTGCCAGAAAAGAAAGGGGTGACACAGAAAGTAAGGAGGAGATGAAGAAGGGATGGAAGGAAGGAAGGAGGAGGGAAGGAAGGAAGGAGGGAGGGAGGGAAGGAGGAAGAACAGAAGGAAGGAAGGGGGAAAAGGAAGAACAGAAGGAAGGAAGGAACAAAGGAACAAAGGAACAAAGGAACAAAGGAAAGAGGGAGGGGGGAAGGAAGAACGGAAGGAAGGAAAGAAAGAGGAAGGGAGGGAGGGGGGGGAAAAGGAAGAATGGAAGGAAGGAAAGAAAGAAGGCAAGGCAGGCAGGAAGGAAGGAGGGGAGAAAGGAGATTAGGAAGCAAGGAAGGGAAAGAGGGAGGGAGGAAGAAAGTAGAGAAAGAAGGGAAGGGAAGAAAGATGGGAATGTGGAAGAGGGAAGGAAGAAAGGGATGAAGTAAAGAGAGTGAGGGGGATGGATGGGAGGGAGGGAGAAAAGCCCCTTTACCGGCTTGCCAAGAGCTCCATGTCCATGCTGCTACAGCAGCCGGGGTTGGAGCCACCTCTGGCGACGCCCCTCCCCCGCTCTTGCTGCAGCCTTGCTCCTTGCTTCTCTTGGTCTCGCAAGGCCGCAAGGAGACTCAGGGGAGGCTTTTTGCGCCTCCAGGCCTGGCGCAAGGAGGGGAGGGTGCGCACACAGAGCTGCCTTCCTCCTCCAATCACGAGCACTCCTCCAATCACCAGCGGGGCCCGAGAGACGTCACTCCCTCCCTCCCTCAGGAGGAGGGGGCAAATGGAAAGCCAAGGGGCGGGACCTTAAAAAATTAATAAAAAATTTAATAAAAATAATTAAAAAATATTTTTATTGAATTTTTTTAAAAAAACATCTTATTTCTTGCTGGAGGGTAGGGGGCCGTATCCAAGGGTCTGGGGGCCCGTGTACGGCCCGCGGCCCGCCTGTTGGACAGGCCCAGTGTAGACAACCATGGAATTTCCACCCCCAGGCCTTAGAGCTAGCTTACTCTACACCTTATCATATGAAATGTTACTGCTAATGCTATGCAAATGATTGTAGTGAAGAGAGAGAAAAAGGAAGAAGAGGTTTTTTCAAGAAAGAGAGTTTTGCAATTTAGGTTGATTATGTTAGAATTATGATTTGCTGTGTGAGATCCACCACAAGGCCATGCTTTCAATTAACACATGCCCATATGTTGCTGTGGATGCCTACTTATGTGCATGCTAAATGCAAAACTTCTTGTGGTTAATTTAGTTATGCAGTTTTTTTTCTGTCTCAAACTTGGTAAAATTGCTTTTGGAAACTGGTCTGAAAGTGAATAGAGACAAAAAAAAAGGTTGAGTCATCAGGTATAGTGAGCTTTCCACCCCAGAAGCAGCTGTTTCAGTTAGGCAGTTCCCTAAACACAGTTGTTTGCCATTTAGCCAGCCACCACGATAGCACATCAAAAAGAGATTCGGTGACATAGCAGGGTTCCCTAATGTGCTTGGGATGATAGATGGGCTGCTTGTACACCTCACAGAATGATACTGCTTTTCAAAATGGAAAGCGGCATGTGTGACCATCAATATCTTCCATTGAATTATTGGCTTCTGTCATCAGGCCTGTATTCTAGCCAACTCTAGTCACAGAAAATTATTTTATTCTAGTGACATCTGTGATAAAAGAGCCATCAAGAAATATTTTCAGTGAAAATGCAATTGCCAGGTTGGGTGTTTTACAGGTACACTGGAAATATCTGCTTTCAGGGAACCAGAGCATGAAACTTGTTTTATTTATGTATTTTAAGCCAACCTTTTCATTTCAAATTTGTAGTTGAAACCCCCCGAAAAAGGCATGTCAGCAGGTCTCCTAATTAAATGAGCACACTGTCTGTAAAATAGTCATTATAAAAGCCCTCTCAAGATGAATGGCATCTACTGCTCCCAGAGCAACCAAAAGAAAATCTTTGTAATAGGCAACATTCTTCACAATGCAGTCACCTTCCCTTATATATATCATACGCTCCATTCAAAAATATGCTTCCAATTCCTACTACTGGTACGGCATAATATAAAAGAGTCTCTCAAGCAATATTTTACACTACAGGCTGTTACAGACAATTTAATTATTTTTTGAAACTCACAGGTCATAGTCCTGCATAGTTAGGCTATACAAACACCACTGAAGTCCTTGTCACATCCAAGTGAGTTCAATGGAATGTCAGCAGCTACATTCAAGAGCGAGACCATATGATTGATTTGCCCATGCAATATTCTTTACTTTTGCAACCTACCACCTTATCACACTGGGGCAAATTGCCATTTTGAAGCACTCTGGGGACAGGACCTGCTAAGCGCCATCACACTATGCTCAGCAGGCCCTGCCCCATTTACTTTCCAAGAGTCAAGGCAGTGTTACAAGCAGGGGCGGTCTAAGGTAATTTCCAATAGTAGGCGAAAATTATTTTGGCACCCCCCCCCCCCCCCGGCGGGCGGGAATTCACCCCACGACGCCCCCTTCCAAGATGGCGCCCTACGCAGCCACGTAGGTCGCTTATATGGTGGGACCGCCCCTGACTGAACCATAACAGTCAAAGTGGTGTCAAACTACACCAATTCCACAGTGTTGACACTGCATCCAAAAAAAGGTGAGTTGATGTCACTTAAACCAAAGTCAGTGAGTCTGAATTCTACTCAGGACCCATCTACAAAGCCACATAAAATCCAGATTATCTGCTTTGAACTGGATTGTATAGCAGTGTAGACTCAGGCTGGATCAACACTGCCCTGTGTCCCAGGTCCTGATCCCAGATCATCTGTTTTGAATTGAATTATATGAGGACCCTTCCAAACAGGGCCTTTATCCCTGGATCTCATCCCAGGTTTTCTGTTTATCCCAGATTATCTGGCACTCTGTGTGTGTGTGTGTGTGTGTGTGTGTGTGTGTTTGCACTTTCAAAATGTATATATGAATATTTTCCAGATTGCTTATAGGGGCGGATTGAAAGGAACATATGACTGCCCTATTAAAGCAGCTCCATTGGTTGCCGATTTGCTTCTGGGCTGAATTCAAAGTGCAGAGCCCATACGGTCCTGCCTAGTATTTACCTGACCTCATCTCTCCTTAGGAACCTGTTCAGGTCTTAAGATCAGCCAGGAAGGCCCTCCTATCAAGCCCAGCTCCCTCACAGGTGTGGTTGTTGGGGACAAAGGAGAGGGACTTCTCGGTAGTGGCTCCCCAGCTTTGGAACACCCTCCCCAAGAAAATTAGACAAGCACCCACTCTCTTAATTTTCAGGAAGGATTAAAAAACATGGCTATTTAAGCAGGCTTTTGAAAATGACTAAGAGCATCAACCACCTTAGTGGACAGGGCTTTGAAAAGCTGTTAGAACTATAATTCACCATGCTGGATAATATCCTGGTAACAGGAACTGGCTTGTTTTAAATGGTGTTTTATTTCTACTGTTTTTAGGCGGAAAATAGTTTTAAAACTAATTATTTATTAATGCTCATACTATGGTGTTATTTTGTTACATTAAGTGATATGTGATTATTGTTTGTGTTATACTATTTACTGCATGTGTTTGTTTGCTGTAAGACAACCCAAGTCCCTTTAGGGAGTGGAGACAAGATACAAATAAAGCTTAATAATAATAATAATAATAACACTTGTAAAATATATAATACACTTGTAAAATATTTACCTGACCTAAGTCTAGTCGTGTCCGACTCTGGGGGTGGTGCTTACCTCCATTTCTAAGCCAAAGAGCCAGCATTGTCCACAGACACCTCCAAGGTCATGGAGCCAGCATGACTGCATGGAGCGCTATTACCTTCCCACACGGTACCTACTGATCTACTCATACTTGCATGTTTTTGAACTGCTGGTTGGCAGGAGCTGGGGCTAACAGCAGGACCTAATGCCGCTCCCCAAATTTGAACCACTAACCTTTTGGTCAGCAGTATAACCCGCTGAGCCACCAGGTGTCCATTACTATATTACTATTATATATTATTATATTGTATTATTATTAGTATTGTGTTGTATGACATTATAATATTATTATCAATATGATATGCATAGACAATATATTACAGTATATTATTAGCACAGCATAATACTAGTATTATATATTACTACACTATACTATACCACTACACTGCAACATTATTAGTAATATGACATGTAATACATAATATACAATTGTACTCTATTAATGTATTGTAGTATATTATTATAACATTAATATAAAATAATAATATAACAGCAACTAAAAGTATTATTATACATAATAAATATGACTCATACAAAATAATATATTTATAATAATACTAATATAAAATTATATATATTCATAAAATAATACGATAATAATTATTACGATTCATATGAAATAATATATATAATACTAATATAAAATATAATGATATAATGACAACAAAAATATGAAATAATATATATACACACACATACAATAATATAATGATAATAAATATGACTCATATCAAATGAAATAATATATTTATAATAGTAATATACTAGTAATACTATAAAATAATATAATATAATGGCAACAAAATAATATAAAATACTAATATATACATATTCATACAATAATACTATAAGAATAAGTAATAATATGACTCATATAAAATAAATATATATATATATATAATAGTAATATAAAATAATTATAATATAGCAACAAAATTATATATATATATATAATGTGTGTGTGTGTATATATATATACACACACACACAAATAATTATAATACCATAAAATAATGATAATGGGAAGTAGGAGCATTCTGCTGGGCCTTCCCTCCCTCCACCTCTGGTGAGAGAAGGGGGGGGAGACTTCCTCCCCATTTCTCTCACAGAAGAGGGGAAACCGCTTCCAAACTGGGATATAAACTGGGATAAAGATCCAGTTTGGAAGCAGCTTTCTCTCCTTTGTGAGAGGAAGGGGGAGGATTCCTCCCCACTTCTCTCCCCGAGGGAAAACCACTTCCAAACTGGGATAAAGATCCAGTTTGGAAGCAGCTTTCTCTCCTTCGTGAGAGGAAGGGGGAGAGGATTCCTCCCCATTTCTCTCACAGAGGAGGGAAACCGCTTCAAACTGGGATAAAGATCCAGTTTGGAAGCAGCTTTCTCTCCTTCCTGAGAGGAAGGGGGGGAGGATTCCTCCCCATTTCTCTCACAGAGGAGGGGAAACCGCTTCCAAACTGGGATAAAGATCCAGTTTGGAAGCAGCTTTCTCTCCTTCCTGAGAGGAAGGGGGGAGGAGTCCTCCCCATTTCTCTCACAGAGGAGGGGAAACCGCTTCCAAACTGGGATAAAGATCCAGTTTGGAAGCAGCTTTCTCTCCTTCCTGAGAGGAAGGGGGGGAGGATTCCTCCCCATTTCTCTCACAGAGGAGGGGAAACCGCTTCCAAACTGGGATAAAGATCCAGTTTGGAAGCAGCTTTCTCTTCTTCCTGAGAGGAAGGGGGGGAGAGGATTCCTCCCCATTTCTCTCACAGAGGAGGGGAAACCGCTTCCAAACTGGGATAAAGATCCAGTTTGGAAGCTTTCTCTCCTTCGTGAGAGGAAGGGGGGGAGGATTCCTCCCATTTTCTCACAGACAGAGGGAAACCGCTCCCAAACTGGGATAAAGATCCAGTTTGGATGCAGCTTTCTCTCCTTCGTGAGAGGAAGGGGGAGAGGATTCCTCCCCATTTCTCTCACAGAGGAGGGAAACCGCTCCAAACTGGGATAAAGATCCAGTTTGGAAGCAGCTTTCTCCTTCATGAGAGGAAGGGGGAGGATTCCTCCCATTTCTCTCACAGAGGAGGAAACCGCTTCCAAACTGGGATAAAGATCCAGTTTGGAAGCAGCTTTTCTCCTTCGTGAGAGGAAGGGGGAGGATTCCTCCCATTTCTCTCACAGAGGAGGGGGAAACCGCTTCCAAACTGGGATAAAGATCCAGTTTGGAAGCAGCTTTCTCTCCTTCCTGAGAGGAAGGGGGGGAGGAGTCCTCCCCCTTTCTCTCACAGAGGAGGGGACACCGCTTCCAAAATGGGATAGAGATCCAGTTTGGAAGCTTTCTCTCCTTCGTGAGAGGAAGGGGGAGAGGATTCCTCCCATTTCTCTCACAGAGGAGGGGAAACCGCTTCCAAACTGGGATAAAGATCCAGTTTGGATGCTGCTTTCTCTCCTTCGTGAGAGGAAGGGGAGGCTTCCCGGCCGCATAGTTGAATAATCCCTCGGAGCGGAGGGCGCCTGGGAAGGAAGGAGGCGCAGAAACCCCGATCCCTTCAAAGGCCCCTCCCTTGCTCTCCGGGCTCCTGCTGCCAGCCCTCCCACGGGGCATTGCAGAGGGGCGGGAGCGCGCTCTCCTTGCCCTCTGCAACGCCCCATGGGAGGGGCCGGCAGCGGGAACCAGGAAACGTGAAGAGGAGTCTTCGAAGGCTCCTCGCTCTACAATGCCCCGAAACGGCGGCGCGGGAGCGGCTGCGCCGGCGGCGGGAATTCGCCCCCATGACGCCCCCTTCCAAGATGGCGCCCTACGCAGCCGCGTAGGTCGCGTATATGGTGGGACCGCCCCTGGTT
Organism: Anolis apletophallus; assembly: GCA_030556195.1. Taxonomy (NCBI): domain Eukaryota; kingdom Metazoa; phylum Chordata; class Lepidosauria; order Squamata; family Anolidae; genus Anolis; species Anolis apletophallus. Next base: position 63,111,698 of record JARBWK010000007.1, on the reverse strand, counting down.
ACAAGATGCTTCCTCCCCAACGATGGAGAGGTAAGTGGGTTTTGAGTGGCTACCAACATTTTTGGGGTCTTTCCCCCCATGTGATGGGGGGAAAGAGCAATGCGCCAACATACGTTGCCACCTCTCTCTTATCTGATGGGGGTAGGGCACTTTGGCCCATTGTCCCTGTCTGATTGGGGAAGGAAGGAGGGCACATGGGGCACCATGAGGCATCCCATGCACTTGCCCTTTCACCAACTACATACGTTGTAAAACAGAAGCCAGGGACGTGTGAAGAGGTTTTTAGAGCCTGTCACGATGCACGGACTTGACCGGCCCCTTAATCACACACACAGAGACGGACTGAAGGCTAACTACTTTATTGTATATAAAACAGTTCAAAAGGTAAATTGTCCATAAGAATAGCAATGCAATCCAAAGGCTTGAAGCAAACAATGTCCAAAACAACTTGGTAAAGTAATCCAAAGGCTTAAGCAGGGCTCCGCGCAGCAATGCGGATTCAGGAACAAGGCAAGGTAAATGCAAGGCAAGACTTGGTGGCCACTAGCCAACTTAGCTCCATGGACCAACTTCGCTACACGTCTGCTCAGAAGAGACGTGGCCGAAGCACTGGGGATTCGTTCCCACGGATCCTATACTTAATCTTTCGGCCGAGGTCCCCGACGCTCTAGGCTTCGTCGTCTCCAATCTTTGCTGACGGACCTCGGCCTGTCCAGGCTGCGGTACCATCCCCTTCTCCTGGACTCAATGTTACTTCTCCTATCAAAGGTTCGGCCTTGTCTCCCAGCACCTGGGTCCCTATCTCCATGAGAGCTCTCCTCCCTAGAATCTTCCCAGCCGCTTTCTTCCATGTTTTCACTCACAAGCTCCTGTGAGCCTCTCCCACCCGGGTGTTCATAACTTTCGCTATCACTGCTTCCCATTTGCACCTGGTTATCATCTATGTCTGCATAAGGGTCAAGCCAACTTTCATCCCAAGCCAAGCTTTCAGTGGGAGAAAGAGGCCCAGTGATGGGAAATGCTCCTTCAGGTAACCCTTCCAAATCCTCTTCAGAATCTATCTCTGCAGGTGCAGGCCCTAATGCTAATGGAACCCCCGGTGCTGTTTCCTGGCCCCCAGGCACAAATGAGAACTGCTGTGCTACAGAGCCTTTCACACTATAAAATTATAGAACTATGATTCCACTTTAACTGTCATGGTTGCATCCTCTGGAAGTCTGGGGTTTATTAGTTTAGTCAGAGACCCAAACTTCTCCAGTGGAGGACACTAAACCCACCTAAACTACATCTCCCAAGATTCCCTAGAATCTTGGAATCCTAGAAACTAGTAGAATCACAGAGTTACAGTTGTGTAATGTGAAATGACCCTTGGCAGTTGTGTCACGCTGGGCAGTTACAAAATGTGGATCAAGATATCTCCAATATAAAAAAAATCATTGGGAACTAGAGCTATGTGTATGTAGATAAGAACAGCCCAAAGCATAAGATTGCTCATTACCCCATGATAACCAATCAGAGCAGAGTGATTGATTGATTCAATCAGTTGGTCCACACCTATCTCAAACAAACAAGTATTTGTTGTTATCACTGAAAGTGTGCCCAGAGCTATATATCCATTGCCCTAGCCAAGGCTGTGGAGTTTCTACACCTAATCTTTCACATCAACTCAAGTTCTTCTATTTTCCTACTGTCCCACTCAGATTACTTCATAAATGACAAATGTATATGATTCTGGCTCTGGCTACATAGCCCTGGCACAGACTTGTAATGAAGTGTGTTCATAGGAACCATATATTACTCCTTGTGGTGCAAGAATTCACGAGAGGAATGTATTTCACATTAAACAAATTTGTAAATAAATGTGTTGTCAAAGGCTTTAATGGCCAGAATCACTGGGTTGCTGTGAGTTTTTGGGCCATATGGCCATGTTCCATAAGCATTCTTCCTGACGTTTTGCCCACATCTATGATGCATCCTCAGAGGTTGTGTGGTCTGTTGGAAACTAGGCAAGTGATGTTTATATATCTGTGGCATGTCCAGGGTGGGAGAAAGAACTCTTGTCTGTTGGAGGCAACTCTGAATGTTGCAATTGATTAGCATTTAGTGGCCTTGCAGCTTCAAAGCTTGGCTAGTTGCTGCCTGGGAGCATCCTTTGTTGGAAGGTGTTAGCTGGCCCTGATTGATTCTTGTCTGGAATTCCCCTGGTTTTGAGTGTTGCTCTTATTTACTGTCCTGATTTTAGAGGTTTTTAAAATACTGGTAGACAGATTTTGTTCATTTTCATGGTTTTCTCCTTTCTGTTGAAATTGCCCACATGTTTGTGGATTTCAATGGCTTCTCTGTGTAGTCTGACATGGCAATTCTTAGAATGGTTCAGCATTTCTGTGTTCTCAAATAATATGCTGTGTCCATAAATAAATGTCTCAGATTTGTTGTCTGTGACACTATTAACAAAATTGTGTGCATATCTTTTGATTTCCGGTTATCAGGAATAAACTGGGAACATTAGTTTCTTCTTCTTTTCAAACCACACATAAATAAACTCCACAAAAGTCTGTCTATTGGGGAAAATATGCATAAGACATGGAAAACTGAAAAATACATGCATTCCAATAATTGTGTATATATCATGTACACAATGAATGATACATGCCATAATACGCATTAATTCCCCTATGAGATTTTTTAAATCTTGCAATCTGTGATGAAACAAGGGTAGAAGGGCCAGTGGGAGCTAAACATTCTCAAGGGAAGACATTTAATCATGTATAACGGATAAAAGAAATGATTTGCTCAGATTGCAGAATCTGAATTCACAAGGCACGTGGGATTTCCCCTGCAGTTCCCCTCTTCTTCATTCAGATCAATCCTTCTTTGGGGGTAATACTGCCCTTGGGTTATTTGCCAGTCTATGTTAAAGCAAAGAGCCAAGCCAGCTGCTATTCCCTTGCCACATAAGGTGAAAAGGTTCCCAGTCAATCAGGTTACCTTTCCACAGGGTAAGCAATTGTTAAACACAGTCTTTCTGGATACTTTATCAATATGATTAACCTACTAGCATCGCAGTTATCAAATCACAGTATGAAAAGTGATGCAGTTCAGAGAAAATCTGCTTTACATTGATGAACTCTCTTTGCGAAGGGCTTTACCAAATGTTTAACAGAAGCCGTTCCATTAAGAATGATCACACCAGAACATTTTCAAAAGAAGAAAAAAAGATTATGTAATAGAAAGTCATGGATCTAAGTGTTGAGTTAGTTTTTGACATGAGTATAAAACACTCTAAACCTGAATGATAAACTTTATGCCCATGTCTATGAATAGAATTTCGTTGTCGTTGTTTATTCATTCAGTGGCTTCTGACTCTTCGTGACCTCATGGACCAGCCCACACCAGAGCTCCCTGTTGGTCGTGGCCACCCCCAGGTCCTTCAAGGTCAAGCCAGTCACTTCAAGGTATTTTAATATGTTGTTGTAGTTGTTTTAAAACTGTATAGCATTGAATTTTGGCTGTAATACTGATCTGAGTCCATCGATAGAGGTGAGAAAGTCAGGGTACAAAAGTTTTAAATAAATAAAATAAATAAATGACCAAAGTACTTCATCTTTGCCTCTAATATCCTTCCCTCCAGTGAGCAGTTGGGCTTTATTTCCTGGAGTATGGACTGGTTTGATCTTCTTACGGTCCAAGGCACTCTCAGATTTTTCCTCCAACACCACAGTTCAAAAGCACCTATTTACCTTCGCTCAGCCTTCCTGATGGTCCAGCAACACAAAAGAAAAAAAATGAAGAAGGATTAGAACTCTATTTCTACATTAAATGTTGGGGAGAAACTGCCATTTAATTATGTACATGCCAGTTCTATGCTCCCTGCATTGCATGTGTGTTGTTAACTAAAATACTTTTTGTTAAGGAAAAAGTAACAAGTGGCTCTAAAACAAGGTTGGACAACTGTGGAGAAGGCCAGCACACACACACACACACACACACACACACACACACACACACACACAACACAAGAAATTTTCATTGGCAAAACTAAATATGCACTAGGAAAGAATTCTCAATATTCATTTTAATACCATGCTAAGTGGGAAACAAAAATGCTAATGTATTATTGTAAGTGGATCATTGGTTGAAAATATTAAGCGCTTCCTATTAATTTTTCCATTTTATAAATGATAATAATGCCCTATGAAAGAGGCAAATTTCAGATGAAAATTGGCAAGTTGCAATGGAGAAATCATGAACCTTGGCAGTCGTCCGGAAAAATAAAATGCATCTCTATCTTGAAAATTGTTATATCTTACTCGTTAACACAATTGTGAGGATATATTTAATCAAACATATTTGTTTTTCACTATGTTCCCCAACTTTGTTATCTTGTTAATCCAGCAAATAGCTGTTGGATTTGCTGTAATGATTTTATTTTTGATATATTAGCAAGATAGCAAACCTAATAAGATCTAAGCGCTAAATTGCATAACCTGTTTAAGCTGCTCTCCATTGAATCAATTAACCTCATTATACTTTGTGTTAATGTGCCAATAAAAATGATTGACTAATAAGGCCATATAACAATAAGCCAGCAGAATGGCAGGCCAATATGTATAATAGCATAAGTACATAAACTGTTGGCATGTCTTCCAATAAGAGGCCCATCATGATTTTAAGCCATCAGAAATAGAATGCCCTATGAGCTATTGATGTGGTGCCCACCACAAGACCTTTAACTGGAATTGCATCTCTAACTGAAAGCTAAATATGACAATCAAATAAAATGCATCATATTGAGAACAGAACAGGGTTGGATTAATCATTAAGTAAAATAAACATGCACTAATTGGGGGGGAAACCATGAAAAATTCCTATGCACACTGCACATATTTCGGTTGTAGTATAAACGGGGGGGGGGGGGTGAGAACAATACAATATTTAAAATGAAAATCAATTTTAACCAACATGATCTTGACAGTATTTCAGTAGATGACCACATGGCTTTAAACTCTGTTTTATTGATGTTGTGAAATATGTTTTATTGTTTTTTATTGTGATTTGTTTTTTTTACAATTGAATGTTTTATACTATTTATCTGTATTGTTTAATTTATTGTTTATTTTTTGGCATTGAATGTTTGCCTTTTATGGTGTAAGCCATCCAGTACCTATGAGAAAGTGGGGCAGGATATAAGTAAAGTTTCATTGATGATTGACATGGGCCATCCAGCCCAAAGCCTCTTCTGCCATGCAAGAAATACACAATCAAAGCACCCTTAGAGTGGTGGGAGGGAAATAGGGTTTTGGAAATAAGCAAGGAGAGGGGGAAAGCATCTGAGTGGTGGAGAAAAGTGGCTTTTGGTGACAAGGGAGGCAGGGGAGGGGAGCAGGAAAGAGGAAGGAAAGCTTGGAGGGGGGAGAAGGGAACTGCGGAGTCTTCTCAGCATGCTTTGCAGAGTCCCAAGGGCTCTGTGGAGTACACTTTGAGAACTGCTAGCTTAGAGTATCAAAAAAACGGAGACACCACATACATTATCTGTTGTTATTTTTACCAAGGATCATATGGTGCAAAAATGCAAAGAGTGAAGCTGAACCAGGTTCTACAAAAAAGGGCTCCTATAATAAAATACTTCGTAATTAGGAACAAAATTTTTCAAATATAAACATTATTTTCCATCTTGCTGTAATTTTTCTTTCCTTTTGAAAAGTATTTTTATTTTATAATTTATTATTGTTTATATTTTGAATTAAATGGTTTTAATTATCTAAGTATGTGGGGCATCTAAAGATCCAGTGACATGTCACACATCATAGCCCCTTCAAATGTGCAGATGCCCTCCACACACTTTACAATTAACACAGCAATCCACCCTTTGACATTTTGCTGTAAGTATCACCAGTTGCAGCTAGAAGCACTTGCTCAATGGAACAGTGAAATCACTTTGGCTTTTACTCTAAGGGGGCTTCCAGGCTGCAGGAAAATGTGGGTGAAATGGGTGGGCTGTGGGGCCCATTGGAGGCCCCACAGCCCACCACAAACCCTGGAGTTTCCCTCCTGGGTGGCCAGATGTTACTTACTACGATTGTAATCAAGATAGCGGTCAGCCACTCTCATACCCCAAATTTAGACCTAAAACTTATCTAAAAGTGGCTGGCAGGTATGAGGCTTGCAAAGTTCTCCTACCTTGCCAAAATGGCACCTGAGAAGATGAGAGGGGGAATGAGGGATATAAGGCATACAGTAAACATGTACGTATGTCAACATTAGGCATAATTCACAGGACGCTTCTGCAGTGGATGGATACCTGATTTAAAAGAATGGGCACTCTGCAAATGAGTATACTCTTATATAATTTGTATAACTTTTGCAGGAAAAATATGTCCCCTGTTTCTTATGGACAAGACAAGCAATGTTTTCATTTGGGATTCCTTTGGATGTTACTAAAGACACAGAGACACAATTACATTGATTATGTTATTCTGATCAGGGTAAATTCTGAAATCATAAAAATAATACTATGTAACAAAATTTGAAAAAAAAATCTGCTCCTGGTTTGAAAGTGTTATTTCCTGTTTAATTGTTTGGTACTTAATTTGAAAGTGGTTGTTATACTCCAGAAACTTCTTTTTTGTGGCTGTGGGTAGTACTATTATTTCCTTCAGTCTAGGCACTTTTTTGTAATTCTCCTTAATGAGTGTGCATGGAAAAATTGAATACAGGTAATTAAATTTATAACCCAGGAACAAAAACTGTGTTACATAGTGTTGTTTACTGTATATCCTATACTAGTGTCATGCGTATTGCTTAACACGGGTTGTATCAGAAGCCCAGAAGGATGTTTGTGAGAATAGGTATTGCTCAATTTGGAAATTTTATATTTTCTAGTTCAGATTGTCCTGATATGTGCTCCCTGATAGATGTCCACAGTCAAAGTAGACTTGGCTGTGGACATCTATCATGGAGCACACATCAGGACACTCTGAACTAGAAAACATGAAATTTTTATGAATGGGTCAGGGCCGTAACCAGGATTTTGATTCGGGAGGGGCTGAGTTTGATTCCGGGGGAGGGGCTGAGACTGAGTGAGAGAGGGTCTACCCTAGCAAACCTTTTGAATTATTATCCCAATACCCCCATGCATATGGGATATACTGAGCATGGTGATCAGATCATGATATGGATAAACATAACAGTTTAAATAATGTTCCAGTAAGGCCTTCTTGCAGACCACCCTGAGAATTTCGGGGGGGCTGAAGCCCCTCAAGCCCCCCTCCCCCCGCCCGGCAACATGCCTGGAATGGGTCTTATTCATGGAAACTCCCAAACTGCAGAATAAAAGCATAATAAATATTCATAATAAATGTTCATAGTGAGATTTTACTGACATCCACTTTTATTTTTAAGAGATCATTTTGATATTTCCAACAACTCTTCACATAGCTAAGGGTTGGGTTTGATAAGATGAATAGCAGACAATAAAGAACAAGAAGCTTTAAGGCAGTGGTTCTCAGCCTGTGGGTCCCCAGATGTTTTGATCTTCAACTCCCAGAAATCCTAACAGCTGGTAAACTGGCTGGGATTTCTGGGAGTTGTAGGCCAAAACACCTGGAGACCCACAGGTTGAGAACCATTGCTTTAAGGTGTCCCAAGAAGGATTATGAGTTTTATTTAATTTGGATGAGAAGGGAAAGGCCTTGTGATTAAAACTCATATCTTCACCTCATTTTCCCTCTTTCTGAGAGTTATTTAACAAATACATATGTACAGACACTTTAGGCCTTGTTTTGGAGGTGATAACTATGTTTATGTGTCCCAAAAGCCAAAGAATTATGGGTAGAAGGCTTCCTCTATAATTTTCATATCAATATAATGACTCTTGATTTTCCAATCAAGACACTATTGGGCCATTCTATAATTCAGTACTTTGGGACTTTCTTAATACTCCTATAACTATCTAGGCTTCGTGGAGCATTTGAAAATGAGCATTATTCTACTTTGGAAATCTGTGGTCATAGCCAACCAACCACCAGCATAGCTTGTTTCTTCTTAACTTTCTTACCTTAATTTGGAACAGAGTTTAAGTGCTGGAAATATCATCTGTTCAGAAGTCATTAAATGCCTCCTGGAAAGTCGTTTAAGACATGAGAATCACAATGCCTCATCAGCAAAATTAGTATTTATGAAATTAGTGATGGAGCATAACTATCGTCCTGATTGCATAGTGCTCAAAATGTTGGGGGAGGGAAGTAAGTCCATGCTCATTTTCCCTCCCACTGCTAAAGCACTGTATTTAATTGACTTACAATTTTTTCCCTAATATATTTCTTTATGAAACCTGCCTTGAGCAATGGATACATGATTGTTCACTGAGGGGGCTGTGCCTCATTTGTTCCTGTAGATTGTGCCTAATTAACGTTAACTTGTCTGTACATAAAAAGTACAATAGGCTGTCCTTTCCAATTTAATTCCGACAGTTTAATCGAATCTGTATTCTTTCAAAAATAATTAGATCATTTACACTTCATTAACATGTAATGTAATGTTGAGGCATTCATCATAATGATTTCTTATTTTTCTTCTGCAATATTATCTCCTCTAATGAAACTGTTAACACCATGCATGTCTTAATTAGCTTTATCATATCACTGACAATTTCAGGGTGAGGCACATTTTTACAAAAGAAATTAAATTAGTTCAACAGATATTTCAAACACAATCCTCCTTTTAAATCCAAAATAAAAGAATTTAAGGGGAAAATAATTCATATTCTGCCAACAGTTTCATGACGCATCTCAACTCCTGCTTTCTTTCTCTTTCTCTTTCTCTTTCTCTTTCCCTTTCCCTTTCCCTTTCCCTCTCCTGGAAAAGAATTCCATTATTGCGACACTGAATCCCAGTATCTTCATTGACTCTTAAAACCCATTCTCACAAAATAATTTGGAAAGAACCAACCAAATCACTGAACAACAGAAGTCCACATGATCAAACTTTGAATTTCTGTAGGCTTGGACTGATAGGTAAGGATGTGGGAAAGATCCAGTCAATTTGCATAAATGAAAAATATAGATAACCAGTGATTTACTATTGGGACCACCAGTTTGTTAAATTGGTGCATTTACATTTTTGAGCTACAAGCTGATCCATCCACATATATTGACAAAATTGATATAAGATAAATAACTCAGCTGAATTACTCAAAATATTTCTGTAAAATCTGGTTGTTTCACCTACACATGACTAAATAGAAAAAAACTTGCTCTGAATAACTTGTAAAGCATTCTCTAACCACGTGGCACTTCTAGTGTATTCCAGATTAAATTTTAGGGCTAGCTGAAGGTCTTGTGTTTCCTGAACCAACTGAGAATTCCACATTCCGCAACAGGACCAACCTATTGACACCCAGAGTACATAATTTCTCTTCTTAACATCATAAATTGCTTAAATATGTCACCAAGTATTCATTCGCTCCTGTGCTGAGTGGTCTAAAATGCTGAATAATATACAAACTGCTCAACATTTTTACACTGTTGGGTTACCATGTCAATAATAATGGAAACAAAATTAATCTACTACTAAATCACATACCAGCCTGTATTCTATATTCTTTTAAATAAAAAAATTAAAAGAAAAAATGTACTCTGTCATATATTAGTTGGGCTGCACTATGTGCTGATTTACCTTACTTGTGGCTTTGCCATTTTAGAAAAGTAGGATGTGCATATGATAGTACAACAGGGATGTGGAACATTCCGCCTTTTGGGTGTCTCAGGGTGAATCCAGGTTATCTGCTATATAATCCAGTTCAAATCAGATAATCTGGATTCAAAACTGGATTATATGGTAGTGTAGATAGGAACTCAGACTTTAACTTCTATTTGTCAAGTCAGCATGGAAGAGGTTATGGAAGTTGTATCCCCAAAGCATCTATAGTGCCAAAGGTTCTCCAACACTGCACTATATTGGTCCAAATTTGACAGGGAGCTTTCTAATTTCTTTTTTGTCACACTTTTTCAGATCCTTTAAAAATGCCCTCGATTTTTTTCCTCCTCCTTCCACTTTTCCTCTTTGTTATTTGCTTACTTTAGTCGCTGAAGATGTAGTTCAAAGTGCAAAAATAGTTTGCACCCAATGAAGCCAGAGGAGAGGAGACAGCAGAATTTTGTACTCCGTAGCAAACTCTGGCAAAAAGCAAACTGTAACTGCCTCTTCTAGGCTGCATGTTCTTCCTCATTAATAACTTGCTTGTTGCTTGCCCAGATGCATCTTAAATTTAACCTATGAAATACCAGAAGATATGTTTTTCCAGGTACTGTTGCAATATGTGAAAGTGTCAGTCTTTGAATTTGCTCCAAGATGACCTGGCCTTGGACCTGGTTCAGCTCAAGTATGTACAGACAAAAATGAGGAAAATAGATTTGAAGAGCATGAACCTTATCCCAAGGGGGCGGGGAGCATCATATTTCTGTGGTGTTTAGTCCTGTAGCATTATAAAACACATAGTTCCATTATTCATTCCTTATTATATGTTGTCTAAAGTTGCCAGTTCTACCAGTATTTTCAATTTTCATCCTTATCTCACAAGCAAGTAGACTAGATTCTACACTCACTCCCCCTTCTTTAGAAAAGGCAAAAGAAAACGCTATTGAGAAAGCTAACGTAAGAACCAAAGCAAAGTTATGATCTCCTAAAGTAGTGGTATTTCTTTTTTAAAAAAATTTAATTACCATGCAAAAATCAGGCAGCTGTATTATGACAGAGTACCAGGGCATCATTGCCCCGTAGGAGACTGCCCACAGGACAACCCAATTCCCCACATCATCTATTCGAATCAATATGGGCAATTCTGAAAGTTCCCATTCCACATGGGGGGTTTTGGTGGAGGGGGGGTCCATAAGATGAGTCCAGAAGATGATCTCTAGCTGTCTTCCCTTCCTCTTTTTTAATGTTTCAGATGTTTCCCTAATGAAGCATGATGGGCATGTGATGAGCTCCATCATACATTATTCCCTCAAGTAATTCTAAGTGTTTAATAGTGGGGGGGGGGGGCATGGGATAAAGTCCCTAGAATCAGGTAGTCAAGGCCATGAGGCCAAACATAATGTACATAACTTGAGGCAACAAGCTGGACTAATAAGGAGTATGTGTCGCAAACACACTGTCATAAAAAGGCAAGTCCACTGCAGTTAATAGTAAAAGTGTATTAACTGCACCACAATTTTTTTTTAAAAACAGTCAAACTTGACCAAACACACTGAAAACTTAGTGTGAAAGCACAAGAAACCCAAAAATACAACCAACCTAGTCAAAAGAAAGTCAGTAGTGCAAAATGCGGATTAAATCTCCGGAAAATCCGCAGCAAACTCAAACAAACAGGAACAAAAAAATAGGAAGCTACACGTCATCAGTCAGTCTGTTGTTGTCACACCAGAGGAAGCAGACAGTAGCAGTCATCACACCAGAGGGGCAGGCAGTAGAGAATCACCTAAGCAGTCCCAGGTCAAACCAAAAGAGCAGTCAGCATCAAGGATTAGCCAAAAACTATCCGAAGTCAAGCTGGGAAACCAGAAGAATCTAGCACACAGGGATTTAAGGTCCATGCTTTTCAAATTCTGTGTAGCCGGTGAAAGGGTACAATATGCGGATCCCACCAGATACGATACCAGAGTCCAAAAGGAAGTCCGAGGTCCAAGGTCCACAGTCCAACTATCAGTCCCACAGCAAAGAAGAGACACAAGGCAAGGGCACGGGCAGCAAGAATGACTCCTTGCCAGATGCAAGGAAGGGTTATTCCCAACCCCCCTTTATTCAAAGTTCTTCCTCAGCTGCTACAACTCCTTCACGTGCTGGCTTTTGCCTTTCATGCCAATCCATTTGTCTTCTGCAATTACCCAAATCACCTTCACATGAAGTCTGATCCCCCAGTACTCCAATTCCCATCCTCAGCAAACCCCACAAATGAATCGCTACTAGTAGGTTCTTCACAAACATTCCATATCTGCTGTACTTTAGTCCAATTCACGTCGCTAGACAGCTCTTCAGAACTCCATGAATCCCCATCCCCCATAGACTGCCCTCCATCATCACACCCATCATCCCCCGAGGCCAGGAATGTATCATCATCAGAGGACCTATTAAGTATTTGCCTTATTCTCTTGCTCTCCTGCTCCTGCTCCTCGTCTGACTCTGACTCACGAGTAACCTGTTTCGCGTTCCTGGCCCCAATCCCTTCTCTTCCAGCCTCTGACTCAGGCTCAACTACAACAGGATGTATGTAGATTTATTTCATTCCAGGCAAGCTACTATGATCAATAAGATGGCCAGACTATAGGAATTTAATATAGCATGATATCTCCCTCAAACTGGTCAATGTACCATCTGGTAGTATTCAAGCTATAAGCTACTAGGTCGAAACTTTAGTATAGAAGGGGATTCTACCATTTTCTCTCTAACCCGATTTCCCCAACTCTCAGTCGTTTTATGGAATTGACATATAGGCATTACAAATGAGAACATCAATTTCAGATACAAATCCATTGGTGCATTATAGGAAGATACTCGTATGCAGGAAATTGCATATTAATAGCATGACAAATGTATGACCAATAAAAATTATCAGTAACTTAAATGTATGGTGACCAGATTACAAATAAGCAATGAGAAGCATTTAAAGCCACAACTGCAATACGGTATTCAAAATCAAAGAAAGAAAGACTTGTGAAAAATGCACTCCTTCACTTTAGCAGTGTTACTCGTAAACCTCCTAATTGTATTCATTTCTCTTTATTTATGCACTGTCAAAGGTTGTTGTGTGAAGACTGTTGGAGCATTGCTGATAAAATTGATAATGACAGTCCCAGTGGTCTCATCAGCCATTTAAAAGAAAGGAATACAGATCACTTTTAATACATTTTAATATGGCTTTCTAAAATCCATAGGCCAAGTATAGATCAAAAATTAAATCCTGACCCCTTCATGCTAAGCAACAATGGATTCTAATTTTCTTTCAGCCTATTTTACATGTTAAGAAATTAAAGAATGTGCTGAAATTTGTAATGGTGTATTGATAACAAAATCTTCTTCATCTGTTCTTTGGAAAGCAAGTGGAATATGTTTCTAAAAGTCTGTTAGTGCCTTGCATTGAATTTAAAAGAACTGCATTGCACTTTATGTGAATTTATACAAGTATCTAGAGAAAAGATGGGAAACTTTGCTGTGAAGACATAAGAGTGTGAAAGCTCTGGTGTAATCTTGTGTGGTTTATTTACAAAAAAAACCTTGAGAAGACAGGAGTGTAATAATAATGATGACAACAACAACAACAACTTTATTTTTATACCCTGCCACCATCTCCCTGAAGGGACTCTAGGTGGCTTACATGGGGACCAAACCAGCATACAATAAAATTTACCAGCTAAAACACAGTTACAAACATAATAACATACAATATAACATAAACAATCAACTAAACAGCAAAGTATAAAAATATTGTAAAAGTGTATCAAACCAACCTCAACAGCCAGTAACCAGGAATATGGTGGGCATGGTAGGTAAGTATAAGGTGCAAAGTAAGGTCTTTGCCCCCACAAATAAGAACTTGTCTCCCTCCCACTTAAATTTTCCTTCAATTCTCAAATTTCTGAGTGAAATATTGGAAAATATTTTACCCCGAAGTCTCTTATATTTGTTTTGCTCTCAGTGTGCATGTGGACAGACAGAAAAGAAGAGGAGAAACAGCAGCTATAAGCTGTAATAACTGCCATCTATGTTCATAGTATAGTTCCGTTTCTTTAAAAAAAATTCAAATAAAACCTGAACACTATTCACTGTCTTCCTAACATGAAAGCCATTAGCCGCCTCTATCTATTAAAATAGCATTCTAGGAAGCGTTCCAGGATAGTAGAAAGCTTCCCGGTGACCATTTACAGAGTTCACTTCAGCTAGGTTAGAGGACATGCAAACATCTGTATCCCAGGGTTGTTGTAGGTTTTTCGGGCTGTATGGCCATGTTCTAGAAGCATTATCTCCTGACGTTTCGCCTGCATCTGTGGCAAGCATCCTTAGAGGTTGTGAGGAACCTCTGAGGAACCCTCACAACCTCTGAGGATGCTTGCCACAGATGCAGCCAAAATGTCAGGAGAGAATGCTTCTAGAACATGGCCATACAGCCCAAAAAACCTACAACAACCCAGTGATTCCGGCCATGAAAGCCTTCAATAATACATCTGTATCCCAATCGTTGGACCCGTTTAAAATACAAATTATCTCTCTCTAGCATTACTTCGTGAACAAAGATTTGTAGGAAGGACTCATCCCATGCTTTCTACAAGCGTGTTGATGACTAAGATTGGATGTGTCCTTCGAGCCTGTGTAATGGATTTTTCTGGTGGAGTGCAGCGTGCACAGAACTGGCCTCACCCTTTAAACCAAAGGTTTGTCTGCCAGGGCCTAGCAAGCTTGGACGGTGGCAGTGAGGTCCTCAGGTCGTAGGTTTGATTTGAGTTTCGTTCTCTAGGTGGTTGACTTTACAGGGTTAGATGAGCACCATCTGCCCGGCTTTGAAATCAGAGTTTTCCTTCTCCTAGGATGGTTGCCAAAAGGCTAGAGAGCCCATCCTGCCCGTTGACGTTCTTTGTCAGACCCTTCGGTTGTGACCTGTCTGGCATGGGAGGCCCTACCTGTGGCATAATATTATGCCACCGCCAGCATAGCTCACAACTTCATTAGAGTACACAAGCCTCTCCCCCACGACAAGGGGGCGCCAATTATAGTGCCGTGATTTCACTTCTGACGTTATCACATGAATCTCATAAAATAGGTTCTCTGACTTGGTTGAGATGAGAGCATGCCTGCCTAGCCCCTCATCTCATTGTGCAATTTCTTTTTAAATGCACCTTGAGCATCTCGACCTTACCACACATGCCGGGACGTATCTCCTCCCAATGTGTGCTGTCCCCATTTTCATACAACCCCTCTTTTTTGTTTCCTTTTTAAAATATAGGAACTGCACACCTTCAATAGTCCACAGGTTCAAGGCTATGCACCCCCTGAACTCTCATATTTTCAGAGCTTCAAATATCCAGTGATACACATCTTTAATTTTTTTAAAAACTAAAAATACTCATTTTGAAATTATAAAACTTTTTGGTATGGTGTTTCTTTGGCATTTGAAAAGTATATTTTAAGGGGGGGGTTGCTTTTATAATGAGGCAAAAATATGCATGAAAGGGAAGTTCTGAAAAAGTTGTTACCTTGAAAGAAGAGAAAACAGTCAGCTAGAGGGGGAAATTATTTGTTTGTTTGTTTGTTTGTTTGTGTCTATCCCGCTTTTCTCCCAGGACAGGACTCAAAGCAGCTTACAGCATATTAAATCAGCAACAGTTACATAACATAAAAATATAATCATAAACCACGAGATATCAAAATAATGGCTTATAGCCACACCCATGAAACTCAAAAACAAGTAATGCAAAACATTAATTTTAACATTTAGATTAAAAACCTCAATAATATCCACTCCTTTAGGCCGTACACAATATTATTGCCAAAGGTCCACACATTGCACAGTGCCTGTAGCTATCTCCCTACTGTTCTTCAGGGAAGGCCTGCTTCCAAAGGAAGGTTTTAACCTGATTCCAAAATGAGAGCAGGAAGAAGGCCATTCTAACCTCTTTAGGGCGGGAGCTCCAAAGCCGTGTGGCCACCACCAAAAAGGCCCCCTCTCGTTCCCACCAGACACAGTTGTGATGGTGGTGGGACTGAGAGTAGGGCCTCTTCTGATGACCTCAGGGCTCATGTGGGCTCATAAGAGGAAACGGTTTACTGCAAGCAAGGGCCATCACTTCATTTATTTTTTTTCAAGGAAGCAATCAGGACAATTGGTGGGGAAGGTCTTGTTAATTTCATGAGACACCAAAGTGAAAACCCTAGGATTTCATAGGACAGAACCCATGTCCATTAAAGTAAAATAAGAGCACTATAATTCTATAGTGTGGATGGACTTCTGTCTATTACTCTGTATCAAAGTCTCTCTGCCTCTCTCTTTTGTACTTCTTGATTGAAGCCATAATAGTACAAAAGGTAGACATGCCTACCAGAAACTAATATGAACTCTCATTAAAAGTCTGCAAGGGACAAAATGCTTTCCCATGAACCAGAGAGAGGGGAGAGCGGGAGTGGGAGTGGGAGCGGGAGCGGGGGAGAGGGAGAGAGAGAGAGGGGGGGGGACTTTGTCATCGTATGGTTGGGTTTAGGATCCTATGGCTGAGTAGAACTTCTCAGAAAAAGGAGATGCCCACAGAGGTAGTGTTGAAAGTATAAAGGTCCACATGAAGGGTGATAGCAAGGAAGTTCGCTATGCAATGTGGTGAATCTGGTGGACAGCAAGAGGAAACCATTGCCCGTTCCCCACATCGCCCATTATCTATCCCAGGGCTGTACAATTGATGAAAAGATTTCAAAACTCAATACAAAATTAGGGGGTGCTGGAATTTCATTTCTAAAGTGTTTCTAAAGTATCATTAGTTAAAATTCCGTTACTATAATGAAAGTAACAAAATTTTGTTACTTTTCATTATAGTAATTGCATAACTGGGGAAACTTCAGGGGCTCCCTTCTCCCTCATTTTTACAGCTATTGGGGTGAAATGTTGTGCGATGGTTGAACACAATTATCACAGGAACTATCTCCTTGAATATTCTATACAATGACAGAAGATAACAGGGGATCATTTCCCCCAACTTTCAGGAATAGTTATACATCTACTAATATTTGGGATTTTTTTAAAGTTTTGGCAAAAACCTTTTTTTAAGCCACAACAATTATCTCATTGATTGTCTCTCATATTAACCAATAGAATTTCCATTTAGGGATTTCTTCTAGCCCAGCACAGAGATTTACTTATCAGAAGCATCAGTCAGTCCTCCTCTTTGCAGATTCAATAATCTATTGAAACTCTGGGTGGCTGCTGCTACAGAGGGACAAATCTCTCCCCTATCCTGACTGGTGCTTTCTGATTCTGAGCGGAATTCTGGGAAATGTAGTTTAGGGCAAGGTCTTTTGAATTCTCTGGCATAGAGCTCCTCACCTACATTTCCCAGAATTCTGCACTTTCTCAGTTTCTTTTCCAGCAAACTCTGCTTTCTCCATGCTGCTTCTCTCTCCTAATGGTGAGAGGCCGTTAATTTAAAGAGGAAAGGCAGCCTTTTGGGCTTTGTTTTGCTTGCTCTTGCTAAAAATTAAACTAACTTTGGGAGGCTTCTGAGGTTTACAAAATTCAAATAAAAAGGCACTGGGTAAGTTTTAATTCTTAAGTTTTTGGTGTGGGCCATGCCCACATGTCAGATATCGTGTCATAAGTATGAATTTAACTAATTTGATCAGACTTGCAAGGACTAGTGATTATTTTGCACAGCCCTAATGAACAATGTAGATGCACAACAAAAGGAAATTACTGTATTCCTTATATGAAGCAGATTGATAGTACTTTATTTATAATAAAAATGTTGAATCTTTCAAAAAAAAATGTAGATGCACATGAACAGAACATACATGCAGATGTGTTCTATAAACCCACGTCAATGAAAATTCCTCTTTGGGGTCAATCCTGATTGTTCAACTGAATTTGCATAGATACACCATTAGAAGGTCCTGGACAAATGATTAAAACTCTTGCTATTTTATAAAGTCTCCTATTCCATTTTAAAGTTCCAAATACCCGTGCATAATGATTTCTCCAGGCATGCTAAATTAAGTTAATTTGTTTATACAGTATCTATCTGATTTATGTCTATATTCTTTTGTAATTGCCTTTATGGTTGTTTCTGTTAATTACAGGATCAATGGGAAAAGATTTTTAATTAAACTAAATATAGAGTAACACTCTATGATATAATACAGGGTTATTCTTATAATCTAATATCCATATCTAATATTGCTGTTACTCTGAAAACTGATTCTCATGACAGGTTGCTATTTCTCCCTTTCACCTTGAATGAAGAGCCAGCTATCCTCAGACATTGTGAGGGGAGGAAGCAGTGTTGAAATGCAAACTGAGCTTCAGGGTTAATACTTTGAATTTGGGAATTCACAGCTTTGAGAACCAGCACACATGTAACTCCTACCTTAATTTACTTTCTTGTGTTTTAATTTCTCCTTGAGCCTTTTAATGCCATCAGATTTTCTATTTCTGAAGTTTGAGGCAAATCAGATAGAGAATAAAAGATGAGCTAAAGAGCTTATCAGTTGGGGTGGGAGCAAGAGGAAGCTTTGAATTATATAGAATAACACTAGCTTTTTCCTATTGTGGAGGCAAGCTTATACTCTGATTTTAACAGTTTAGATCCTCTTCATTCCATGAAGGATTCTTGATTCTAATTCTGTAGTTTTACAATAAATCCCTAAAGGGTTTCCTTGAATGATCAGTGGTCTTGATACTAGAAATTCTTAACTCATAACAACCTTGCAGTTAGTTAAAAGTCACAAAAGATAGGAAAAAAGTTTACCTTTGCAAGCAGCTATGTCCCTGCTTCCTTTTGTCATCAAGATAAATACTTCAGTTTGACCATCAAAGACCTTGAAGTGGCCATTTTCCCCTCACCTGGCGGCCACTTAAAACTTCATGATAAAAAAATTCCATAGTTTCATATATGTGTACAAGGTATGAGATGTAAAATGCTCTAGGCTGTACATTAATGGCGTAGCCAAAGTGAAACCGTCCAGATGATGTTGGAATATAAGTCCTAGAATTCCTTGGTATTGACTATGCTAGCTTGGGATGATTAGCGTGATCATCCTTTGCCCACCACATTATACAACAATACCAGTTCTCCAAGTCTTTCACCTTTCTAACACCTTCTAACAGATGGTGGCTCTTTTGACAATTAGCTAAAAACAGAAGGTTTTCCCAATGTTCATTAAAGGATAACAACAACGTTTAACCCTGAAAGGAGGCCATGTACATCCATGCATATATTTCTCACCCAGAGACCTCTAAGTGCTCCCATTTCTCAGAAATCCCTGTTTGCCCTATGTTACTAAGAGTGACTAAAAGTGTTCTTGGAGGATAGGTGAAAGTGTTGCTTGCACACAGAGAAAAATGAATATGAATAGCCCAGCTGATTAGCCAAAAATTTAGAACAAAATGGACAGACTCCCAATGGACAGACAAGAATTAGCCCTGGGATTAAAGCTACATGAGCCTGTGAGGGAAAACTCTTTTCCAAATATCTGCTTAAACAGTCAACTTCACACCATCTAAATGAACAATGCAAATTTTATTTTCCAATACAACTTGTTCAAAAACAATCTAAATTCTGTCCAGTCTGAGATTCAAGGGAAGGAAAGATAATATTTTTGTGAATATTACCAATGTGAGAGTGAGCATGCCTCAAATCAGTGTCAACTCCCATATCAAATCTGGTGTAGGTTTTAGTTCAAACATTAAAGATGATGGAATGCGCAATAAAAATCCAAACTTCAGGATTGTCACCTAAAGATGATGATTCAGGGGACAACTCCTATAAAGTTTTGACAAAAGTGGAGCAGTTTTCTTGTCCCTCCACATGAGAACCATCAGTTATTCTGGCTTTTAGGGGGACTAAGGTTGTGGTTCTGGGACCAGGCCTTTTGTGCAGCAGATGTAATTTGCACTTGGACATTGACTGGACTGGCATAGCGGTAGATGATATTGTCCTCTGTTTTATGGTTTTTATTATTAGCGCAATACTGTTTTTAATGATTATGTAATGGTTTTAGTGTTTATATTTGATGTGTATTATATTGTTCTACTGTTCATATTTTGTATGGTGGTGTAGCGGCCTTAGTGCTGCAATGTAAGCCATGCTGAGTCCCCCTTCGGGGATGAGAAGCAACGGGATACAAAGACCATAAATAATTAAATAATAAATACTATTTCTAGCACTAGAGCTTTTCATTCTGCTATTTAATCAAAGTGAGAAAATATGTGTTTTCTGTCCTATATTTCATTCTTCAATTCAGGTTTTTATGTGGTTTCCAGTCCGAATCAGCCTGGTAGCAAGTGCATACAAATTACATTCGTAGGTGGTAAACGAAGCACAGTTCATTAGGTAATACAATAGTGCTTAATCAGATTTGGGTCACCGACTCCTTTGAGAATCTGATGAAAGTTATGGATTCATTCCCAAGAAAAAGGCTTTTGAACACAATTATCAAAGTTACAGGAAAGTACGCCCAGGACAAAAAGTTGTCTATTCTATTTATAGGCCTCACAGAGGTCCATGAACCATATGTTCATGTCTAGCCTCAATGGTCCACAATTAATGACACAGCAATGCACTTTCATCCCATGCCCTTGTTCCTTACCTACAACTTGCACTCTCCCATTCCCTTGTTCTTGTTTACAATTGGCCATGTTTACTAGGCATGTGTGATCAAAAACATGGTTCTAAACTGTGTTCAAAAGTATGGAGCCCTGGCACTTTGATTCTAAAGTCACTTCCAATTTTTTCCCGAAAAAAAATCTAAACTTTCTGAAACTTCCCAATCTTCGGAAGTGATTGATTAATGGCGGACACAATTACACAATAGGGGGAAAACAGCAAAAGTGGGTAATATTCAGGAGCTTTTCTCTCCCTCAGTTTTTGAACTATCCTGATGAAACTTGCTACAGTGGTAGAAGATACACTTCACTGTTAGCATTCCAAATTTCAAAATGTTCAGGTGATCCACTGAGTTTTAAGATTTTAAAAAAGAATTTCGGAAATAAAATAATAAAAGAACTACCTCTTTGACCTTTCCAGGGAATGGCATAAGGTAAAAGGGGATCATTATACAGAAGAATGGAATATTGTTCAAAACACAAAGACAAAAGGCAGGCCGTTACTTATGACCCTTCCCCAGACGTAGGGAAGACACCAGGCTGTTGAGGTTCAGGACTTATAGGGTATATTATACAGCAACAGTGGTAAAATGTTCAAAGGAAAAAGCCAAAAGGCAGACAGGCACAGGCAGCCTTAAACCCAAATAAAAACTCACTTTGGCCTGGCTGGCCCAGATTATAGGGCACACAGAGAGTAGTTTCTCAAACCCGGCACTCAAAGGCTTTCTCTCTTGTTTTTCACACTTTATTAATTTCTCTCTCCCTCCCAAGCATTTTCTTCATTCTTCTTTCTCCCTCTTTCTCTTCTCTCTCTCCCAAAATATTTTCCTTCTTGCTCCCTTTCTCCCTTCTCCTCTCCAAACCTCCTCTAGCTTCCAGGCCTTCCAGCCAGCCAGCCAGCCAGCCAGCAGCAGCAGCAGCAAAAAGTCCAACCACCCTCATCCTTTTCCTGGCTGCAATAAGCCTGCAAGCCACGTGTTTGGGCTTATAAGCAGCAATGGCTGCTGGATAACCCTTCCCCTTACAAAAGCATATGTCCTGATTGACTGGAAGGCAAGCATTTAAGGCTCCGCCTCCCAGCAGGCTTAGTTTAATCAAAAACACTTTGTCATATATCCAAAGATACCTCCAAACCATTGATATCAATGGCTCAGGTCACTTCAAAACTAGAAGGGTACTTCCGAGTTGCTAATTTGTGTCGGAACTGCGTTGGGAAGTCAGAAACTTCCGACTTTACTTCCGACATCCGAAACTTCCGAACAAAATCACAGAGGTCTAATATTTATGACAGTTGTCACCATAGGTTACTGGGCGCTGTTCTGAGTTTAAATTGTTGTTTTATGTGCTATTGGTTTTATTTTGTATTGTACTGTGTCTTTGTTTTATGCATTGTTTTAGGCACTTTTTGCCATACGTAAGCCATCCCGAGTCCCTTTGGGGAGATGGAAGTGGGGTACAAAAATAAAGTTATTATTATTATTATTATTACTATCCAGATCATCAGGAAAATAGGATTTTTTTTTGAATTCATTAGAATCAAATGCCATTAAAGGCATGTCTTACAGCATATAACATCATTGCATGTTCACTGCAGACTTTTATACCTGCACTTATGGCTTGTTTTCCGATTATGATTCTATTATATCTGGTAGTGTTCTTATTTCAAAAAGCAAGCAATTAGACTTTTTAATGGCTTATGTAAAGATTACCAGCCCACAATCCTTCCAGGGAAATATATGGGCACAACTCCACCCATCCTATCAGTTTGGATGCCTCAGTTCCCTTGCAAATCCCACGGAGTTGAACTAGTGCCGTGTTATGCTACAGCAGCTCTCTGCTGGATTTTGGCCTTTTTATTTAACACTTGTTGACAATCCTATTCAGCATGATGTAAGTGCTGTACACATCCCTCTGATCATGTACTAACACATACAATTCCCACTCCTATTTGTTTAAGACTGGCAAAGTGAACTGTATTTAAAGTGAATGCCTATCTTCACATCAGCTGAGCCCTTTCTGAAAAAAATATCTCTTTTTATCAATATCCCAATTGTTTCAGGCATTATCCTTCAACTGCTACCCACATTATAATAAGAACATGATAGGCTAACCTGAGGGATTATACGGTGCCTTGGTAAAGGGGGTCGGTCATACTAGATATTTTGGCCAGACACTTTCCAACTCCATGAAGCATTTATGCTGAAATGCTTGCTAGTCTTTTGTGAACTGTTTATTAAAGGGGCACTGATGTGAAATGTGGATTTACTCCATAATAGGATGCTGGGAAAATACTCCCCAGCACACGAGTTAGCCCTGCCATCCTCTCAGAAGGAGCCAGAAACAACCTGATGGGTGCAGCTACCTGGAACTAAAAGGGGGATTCATTGAAATAAGTTTGCCGCCGGGTGAAGGGGGTTGGCTTGGAAAGCTAAATTGGCTCCCATCTGAAGAGATGGCTTCACGGCCTGTTTACACACATTGCTGAATCCAGAGCATTGATTCTATGTTTGATGTGAAAAGAAATTAAAGCCCTGGTCTCATTAGATAACCGGTTATGGTTAAAGATCACAGGGAGACTCTCTCTTCTTTTGTATGACACTGAATAGGTCTCAGCAGGCAGCTCCTTCAGCACAATTGATTTCAAGCAGAGTTTTGTCTGAAAGATGCTTCTAGATTATGGCAAGAAAGCATTCTATAATCCTCCTGCCAATGTAGTTATGTTTAACAGACATTCTGCTCTTATCACTGATTGATAACACTTAACTCAAAACATATTTAAGCTTTGGAGATGTCAATATTTTGCCGCCAAGTGAAGGTGACCCTTGCTCTCCCTGTTTGCTAAGTGTGCGCCGTGGTTTGCTGGTAAATTTGTAAGGGTGGTTATGTGGGCAGGCTGTTATGGATTTGCTATCTTAGCCTGAAGTGTTTGCTGCTGATTATGTGATTAAATCAATAATAATTTCTGTTTGGGATCCCGTGCTTCTTGGTTCATCTTCTTTTCTTCCCCCCACCCCCATGTTGTGGACGAGAACAATGAGCTTGCAAGCACTTGAGCTTTGTTGGAGGAAGAAATACCGAAAGGTATGGCAGGTAGTGGCATCCAAATCTCTCCAGAAAGCAAAATATTGTAACAGCTCTACAGGTAAATAAACAAGCGGGGCACTTTTGTGCCACAGGAGGCGGACATGACAGCTGGAGAATAGGGGGCTCATTTTAATCAATGTTCTTCCTGCTTGTTCTGGCTTACCTGAAGGAGTGCATCTCCTGCCAAATTGCCTTCATTCCATATTAAACAGATATTCTTTTATCATGATAAAGGGAGGGATTTACATTTAGACAGGCAACCATGCTCGCTTTTGCTGGCATATGGTCATTCTAGCCACCCAGGCAGTTTTACATTACAACACACGGGAGATCTCATTGAAGCACTTCTCAAGACAAAGAGGATTTCCTGCCTCTCCCTCCCTCCCTTTCTCTCTTCTCTTACTCACTGCTCCCTGCTCTTATCGCAAATACTAAGGAGCCAAACCTCAGTGGTAAACTGTAATCGTTATCACAAAACTTAGAAATATGAGATTTCTTGCATTTTCCAGTTACAATCTGAAATGTAACCTTTTCTAATACAGTACTGCTGATACACACAGAGCCTCAGAATGAATCTACACTACATAGCTACAATACATTGATACCATCATAGCTACCACAGCTCCAGCCTATTGAATATTCAGATTTGCGGTTTGATGGGATACTTGCTATTGACTTCTAGTGCTGTGGAACAGGGTGGTAGACTTAAGCTCTTTAGCAGAAGAAGGGAATGGGGCGCAGATGGCTGGGTGTCAGCTGCATAAGATCTCTACTGACCAGAAGGTCATGAGTTTAAGGCCTGCCTGGGTCGAGGTGGGCTCTCGACCTATTGTGTAGGCTGTTGTCGACCTTTGCAACCCGAAAGACAGTTGCATCTGTCAAGTAGGAAATTAAGGTACCACTTAGTGGGGAGGCTAAATTTAACTGATTTATGAGGCCATAAAAAAGTTCTCCAGAAAACACGCTGAGGAATGAAGGAGTGTGACAGCTCCCCCTGGTAGCCAGATGTTAAATTGCCTCTGTCTGTCTTGTGTGTTTGTGTGTCTAAATGTAATGTGTACATTGTAATCTGCCCTGAGTCCCCTGCGGGGTGAGAAGGGCAGAATATAAATGAAGTAAATAAATAATAAATAAGGGCATGGAAGAGGAAAACTTCAAATCCCAATACCCCATAGGGCTGAGCCAGGACCATTAAAGGAGTAGCAAACTGACATAACTGTGTAATGTAGGCATAGTCAACTAAAATCTGTAAACTAAAGAAATAATATGGCCTTGTCAACATTCTCAAAGTATTCCCCAATGGTGGTGGTGGTTTCAGCCTTCTTTACTAATTCTCTTACATGAAATATTTTTATAATACTCGTAATTCATGCCTTAATTTGAGTCACAATGGTGGAATTGCTGTCCTCCCTTAATCCTCTTCCTCCCTCTCTCTAATGCCTGAGTAGCTTCAGAGTTTTTACCTTTCAAGCTCTCCTCAGCAGGAAAATCTGGGACAATTCCATGTCCCAGCAGAAGTCACTGGGACACAAACCAATCTTTTAAAATCAGAACTTCTGGATGGTCACCTTTTCCCATACGGATAAATAGAACTTTCTTATTAAGGCCTTTGGCATGTTTGAGTGTGTGTACTTAAAGAATCATCAGACTGATGAAAATCAAAGGTAATTTAATGGTTATAGTATAGCACTTGGCTAATGTTTTAACACAGAGAATGTAGCATACTGTGATGGACAACAACTGTGCTAATCAGTTCTTTTAAGCAACAAACTGCTTGTAGCTGTGTTAAATATTACTTTGAAGGAGGGGAACAGACAAAGCATCCTCAAGAAGCACTCATTGTGGAAGGGAAATTTCTTAAGATGGTTGAAAAGGAAAGCAGCTTTTCTTTCAATAAAGGAGAGTTCATACTGTTATTTGTGTTTGCCGTTACCCTTCTGGTTAAATTTAAAACCAGCTAGAAATATCATATTAAGTGCACATATTCTGCATATTAAAAATACAATTTGAGAAGGGAAGAGACACTTGATGTCTCTTCAGGAATTTTCGGACTTCATCACACTGAGTCTTTTCTGCACTTCTCTGCGCTGCCAGCATGCTGCTGGCATGGAGTTCCCCAGAGCCCATCAAATGACATAGGGCTACTTCTTGCGTGGCCGTATTGGGCTCCATGCCAGCAGCATGCCAGCAACGCAGAGAAGCAGAGCCCATAGAAGAAGCCGGGGAGAAAGCGGGAGGAAGCCAGAGGCAATGGGAAAATGTTGTGGCATCTATGACCACCAACGGTAAGGGCATGGAGTGTTACGCTGCCCCATGGCTTTCCTTGGCTTATGCACTTCAATGTGCTGATTTTGTTAAAGAAAATTGGTATATGAGCCAAAGGGTGCTACAATACAGCCATTTAATGTGCTTCAGGATGTGTCTGAAAGCTGGTTCGCTCTGGCGTGCCTACATGGGCACCCTGGGAACCAGTTGGAAGCTGGGATAGAGTCCACACAGATATAAGAAATAGGGTTTTTTTTCCTGCCTTCTCTGGCAAGATGCATTGCAAAGAAGCAGCCTATATGATAAGGATCAGTGTTAGAGCAATTCAAGGAAAAAGCAGAAAAGGAAAAGCAGTTTCCTTTCCATGAGGAAGGTGTTTGTTTATCTTCTGATTGAGCTTTGTATCCAGTTCCTGTATCTGAATATTCCAGCCCTAGTCCTGTCCTCACAAGCACTGATAGGAAAGTAATCAAGTCATTTGAAATTTGACTGAGTGAAAGATTTTGTGGATATCATGAATCGGGAAAAAGACAACTAAATGGGTCATAGAGCAAATAAAGCCTAAGCTCTGCTAAGAAACGAGAAGACTAAATGAAGACTATCACAACTTTGCAAATATTATCTTTTGAATTACAAGTCCCAGAATCCCTCAGCCAGCATGTGGGAGTTGTAGTACAAAAATATTGTTTATATGAAATTAGTTCGGCGACTAGGTGCAAATGTAATCCTGATTTCAATCAGAATTTTTGCTCTCGTGAGCAATAAGACATTTTAGCAGAAACCTGCTGGGGGGCAAGGGGAGCTCATTCTTGTGAATTCTGTGGAAATAATTGCTAGATTGAAAGACTCCCACAAGCACACTATTGCCTATCCTTAAGTCTAGAAATACATTGTTGATCCTTAAGTCTATATTTAGTCATCTAGTTGGTCCTACACTGGAGAACACAGTTAAGTCTGCAGATTTGCAACCCCATAGCACCAAAGACCTTTGATAACATCTGAGTTTTTGAAATGAATCCATTATAGTGTAAAAAAAAAAGTATCCCCCTGAAACCACATCATTTTCATCTTGCATAAGGCTAGGAAATATGCTCAATGCACATTCTGTTTTGGCTAGGCCAGAAAATCAACATTTTGGGTCCTCAAGGGTTACATCAGTGTGTATATATTATTGTCTCCCTTTAGGATAATCCTATTCAATGTGATCCATTTCTCTTTGCTTTGCTTATTCTTGACATCACACTCATTTTACTCTGAGCAAGCTAGTTTCTTTCTGTCCTCTGTGGAAGTTCAAGGTATAATGAGCAAAACATCCGGATTAATTAAGGGACTCTATGTGTATTCCCCCCTCCTGCTACATAGAATAGATTGGATCTCATCCAAAACCAAGGCGGACCTCAAAGTCAGGCTCCAGCCAACAGTTATCCCATACTGCTGACATCCAAAGAACAAGTTTTACTATATTCATGATAAGAAATACCCTTGCTAAGGCAAGAGGCCCTTTAAAGGCATTAATGTCACCTTCTCAAATGTTTGCAGTGACTCCAAGCTCTTTCCAAATACTGTACAACATTTGCAAACTCTGCTGTTGCCAAGCCTCAGGGTGAAACGCAATGCCTCTGAGCATATGATGCCCACAGCATCTGACTCTGTCATCACACAGAGAGAAAGAGGTATACATATGCAGCATTCATACATTTTCCTCTCTCTTTTTTATGAGTAGTGGTTTGGCAAGTGGCTCCCAAGATGTCAAAATCCTCATCATTCTAAATCTGCCATAAAACTGCTCTTCCCTCCGCCCACCTACTTGTGTTGCCACATCTTTTTTACAATGCAAGGGGGAAAGTGAAGGGTTCCCAGTTGTGGTGCTGCCCTTTAAATGCATGCAATTGATTCTGATTTATGCCAAGAAGGGTGGGGATTTGTGGCTAGTAGGGAAAGGTTATGTTTTCATTGAAAAGTGGCTTTCATCATTTCTCTTAGCTGTGTATCTTTATGCAATCTCTGCTCCAAGGAGATGAATTGACTGAGTCACCGTCTCCCTCAGTCAATCTGAATAAGTGCACAGTTATGTTCTGTTTACATATATCCTTTTATAAGATCTCTGTCCTTTATTAGAGAGGATTTTAAAGGAGTGCTGCATGCCTGCAACTTAGCAAAAATGTAGTGTGATGGCAAAGGATGAGGTGGTAATGTTTGAAGCAGGGAAGATATTTTTTCCTCTGCATTATCAAAACCTTTCTATAAGTGACATGGAGTACACATAGCCATACTGCTTATATGGTGGGGAGACTGTGGTTAATTTGCCAATTTTATCCAGTAAGGCCTTGGTAAGAAAGGCTCAAGGTATATATATAATCTTTGATTTTAATAGCTTCATTCTCCCTCCCACCTTAAGTGGAGCCATATCATTTTATGTCAGGAGGAGGCAGAAAAGCCCTAAAGATAAGTTCGAAGAGAGGGGAAGTGCAAAAAGATGTGTTTATTGCTGGTTTCTACAAGAGGAATAGGCAGAATTGGGGGCCTAGGGAACCATTCTCCAGCTAAAATCATTACGATCTTCAATAAACAGCTGCCATTTGGCACCCTTTCTATACCTCCCATGCAACAATGACTCTGTGGTCAGGTGACATCTTGCAAAGCCTTTGGAGGCTATTGATTGGAAGGAGAACACAAAGCTATTTTGCCTTGTATCATCCCATTTCATTCCCTAAGACAATTATGAAGAGGGAGATGGGTTTTTTAAAAGTCCAATGGTAGAAATTGTGTAAGCGTGAGAGAGCAAAATCTCTTGCTCTTATCACTGTCTGGCATCTGCATAAACCACAAAGTCTGAGATATGAACACTTCTTGTTTAAATGGAAAGACTCCCCACCACCATCACTTACGGCATCATCCCAGCTACAATAGTTCCTCTATATAGCTAGAGAAGTACAATTGGTTTTTTGAATCCACAGAGTCTGCATCCTTTAATTCAACCAACCATGGCTTGAAAATATTTGGGGGGAAATCCAAACAGCCAACCTTGATTTCCCCATGTACTGAGTTCTATGCTGATAGGTAGCCATCGCCTGCTGTAACCTAGGGCTATCTACATGAAGCGCGCAACATTGCTACAGCAGCTCCACTCGTCGCCAATCTGTTTCTAATCACAGTTCAAAGTGCATGTTGGCCCTGTACACCCAGGTTATCCAAAGAACCATATCTCATACGAACCTTCCCATGCTCCCTCCAGAAGCACATATGAAGGTTCTCCAGATCTTCTTTGAAGACCTTTCATATGTACTTTTGGTGGGAGCATTGAGCTCACTCAATGAAATAATGGCTGTTTCTAATATGAGATGCCTTTGTGTGGTTGACAGTTAACTCACTAAAGGGGAGAGAGACTAGAATTGTTTGAAAGTGGCAGCCTGTTTGTTTTACTTTTCAATATCAATTCAGCAAGCTTCACTGTTATTTTTGAATAAGTAGAATCAAAGGCTGAAACATAATTAGATATGCAGCAAAATCATGGGCATAGTCACTCAGTAATAAGTCCCATTTGGAAATTTAGTGGAAATGATATAAGTAGGATTATAGTTTTATAAAGTGATTTTAAATCAAAGTGGATTATCGTGTTATGTTAGGGAGCATGCCCCATCAAAAGAAAAGCACTGCATGTTCCTGATTCAGAAAGCAACATGAAGAAATCATATGTGATTACAGGACTCATGTCCTGTGGATTTAGTGGACTAGCTCTACACATCACCACACCTGTGGCTAAATATTCAAATTATATGTTACCTTAGTGTTCAGTGTTCAGCACAGCCTGAAAGCAACCTGGCTGTGAATACGGAGTAATATTCCAGCTCAGTCCTGCTCCCGAGAACACAGCACAAACTGACCTCCTTTTAATATCTCTCTGGGTATATCACAATACATTTTCCCATCCCCCCTTTTCGACTATTGGGGGTATTTTCAATTAAGAAGATCTCCATGTGGGTCACAGCTTTGCTGTGCAAAGAGTTCGCTGCTAATAAGTAAACAGGAGAGAAGTCAATCATAATAATTCAGAAGCAGCAGGAAGAAAAATGCATGTCTTTGTTACTGGGCTGGTTGGAGCCAGTTCACTTTATACAATTTGTTGCCAGCTACACTCCATAAATTTTTCACAATAATCATAAAATACCTTTTCCCCTCCCCTCCCCCCTTTCTCTCTCTTCCTCTTCCTTTTTGTTGCTCTCCAGAGTTTATTCATTACACATGAAGCATATCTGGGCTGTGAAATCCGTTACTAAATACCTCAGGACCTGTCATGCCGCTGTAATTTAAATTGAATGTAACAATAATCCAGCCTGATTGCCCGGCTCACTAGTTAATGTGAGGATATTTGACTCTGTTAATCACCACAATAGCCAGGTCACATTTCCACCATTGCATAAGTAAACAGATTAACCGGCATGCAGTGCAGCCCAAACAATGTATGACAGAGCACACTTTTTTTTTAAAAAAAAGTATAATCTCCCAGCCAATTTGCAGCAGTGGGGTTTGGGCATGGGCTGTGTGTCTGTGTGACCTCAAATTGTCTGCCGACCTATGGCAGTTCCATGAACTACATAGGATTTCCTTAGGCAAGAAATATTCTGAGATGGTTTGCCATCTCCTTCCAGTATAGCCCACTGTACTTGGTATTCTTTGGTGACTCCCCATCAGGCCTGACCTTACCTGGTGCCTTCAGGAGATTTAGATCTATCCATGTTTCCAATGGCTAAGGGCTTTTTAAAGTATTTGAAAGTATATACACTACAGGGTTGTCCATACACCAAGGAATACCAGGTATTGTGGGTTATACAGGAAGGCAATAGCAAACCATCTCAAAGTGCTCCTTGCCTAATAAAACCCTAAGAAGTCCAGGGAGCCACATGGACCAACAGGCAACTTGAGAACACAAAAACGCACAGCCTAACCCAAACTCTGAAGCTTCAGCCTTTCCTAGCTCTTGTATTCTTTCCCATTAATGACTTTGCTATCTTTACCATGCCTTTTTTTCTTTGGCCATAGGTTTTCACCTGTGAAATGGTACCTATCCTTAGAAATGGATCCTTTCATTTCCTCAAGTCAATAGCTGACAATCAAACTTGTCTAACGGAGTCTGCGACACAGCAGTGCCTTCTAGGCACTAAAAAGTCCTTGACAAATGAATGCAATAAAACCTCTATTACTGCAGATCATATCCAGAGTTTCACTTACCCTTGTCCAAGGGAAAAAATTTCTTGGTCCTCCAAGAGACTCCACTGTATACTACCTTGGAGATTCCCATTGAGCTGCCTTGAAGACCTAACAAATTCCATGAGAGGAATTCCTAGGTCCTCCAATGCAATTCTATGGTATGCTGAGATCAGATGTGAGGAAATTCAATGACATTTGGTCATATCTATAGTTTCACACAACCACAGTTCATCTGGGAACATAGTCCTTGTGAATACAGGTGTCTTGCTGTCCAATTAGGCTGAGATCTTGCATTAGGAGATGTATTATAAAGTTCCAACATAACACAACTACAATGTATCTCTGTTATGTGCTCCTCATCATCACAAAATGGTCATACAGTGGCCAGTGGATGGAAGGTGACAGCAAAGAAACACCTGGCTCTGAGGATGCTGGGATGTCCTGGTAGATGCTTTCATTGTTGTACATCTTTCTATAGTTACATTCCCAGATGCTTAGCACTCTCCGCCACAACATAGTTGTGTCAGAGTGAGTCAGGATGGAAAAACTAGAGTTTAAAGGTTTGCTTTTGTTTAAAGGAGGTATAGAATGCCAACCTTCATAACATCGCCCTACCAAAAAAAAATCCCACATAAACAGGCATACATTGGGCTTATGCATGTGTATGTCCCTAACAGGATGCCAGACTTAATCTTAAAAATCTTAAAACAGCAATGCCAAATTATGAGGCTACCTTATGCTATATTTAGATCAGTGTGATCTACTCTAATTAACAGACTTTATCCAGGATCTCAGGGCAGGCATGGGTCAGCTCCCTTAGATTGTTTACCAGAATATGCCAATTTTCAAGTCAGGATTATATCCATGGGAAGCATGCATTTTGCTACCAAGCTGCTGTTTCTCCTTGCTTAGTAGATGGGAATGTGCAGTCCATTAGTCTGCTTCTTAATAGAAGGTGTGTGTGTGTGCGTGC
Source organism: Anolis apletophallus (assembly GCA_030556195.1). Lineage (NCBI taxonomy): Eukaryota > Metazoa > Chordata > Lepidosauria > Squamata > Anolidae > Anolis > Anolis apletophallus. The sequence goes on along the minus strand of JARBWK010000007.1, from coordinate 63,079,815 downwards.
GCACACACTAGTTTAAACTCTACAGTTTAACTTAAATGCTATGGAAAAATGTAAACTCTTTTGATGTGGCACACTTTATGGGGAGAGGAGGGAGAATGCCCCGATTTCCCAAGCTGATAAGATTTAATCAGTTAAGATCACAGACCATCTTCTGTACCACAATTTTTTCAAAATCCTCTTTCCCCCACCCTGCTCTACTCACACAGACCCTGCTTAATCCACTGTGTGTACCAGACAGGCTGGATAAGAGCTCAGAGTGGATAATATCATTTTGCTTTGTCCCTGCTCTATGATGCTATCAAGGAAAGACTGTGCTTTTAATTAAGAAGACTCCTAACGTGCTGGACAAATGTGCAATAAATCTATTTCAGTCCTATCTGGAAAGTCACAGTGAACTAGCTGAGTTCTTGAAGCCAAACTGTGGCTTTTGTGCTTTTTGCTGTCCTTTAGTGCTCTCGAAATGCTCTAGTCAGATGACAAAGAGTTTACACAAGCAGAAGCTTCTGGTCATTCTTCTTGGGGCAAGTAAGGAAAAGCTCGGACACTTGGTCTCTTTACATGATGTCTATTAGTATACAACTACATACTTACTAGGTTCAGAGTTTAAGGGAGAGAAAAATGGACTACAATACCCAATCACCAATGACTGGGTTTATGACGACCGCACTTAACAAGCACAGGGTAAACATGCTGTACAGTTGACCCTCTGTATTTATGGATTCTGTATCCAAAATCAAAATTTTGATTTTGCTACTTTAAAGATACCATTTTACTATGTTATTGTATGTAATGAATCTTGAGCATCCATGGGAGGCCTTGAACCAAACCCTACTGTAGTAGTATTTGTTGTATAAGCCTTTTGAACTTAGAACCAAAAATGTGCTAAGTATAGAGCATTGACAAGTTACTTTTTGGATTGCAATCTCCAGAATCTTTCAGATAATATGGCTGCTGTCCATTCTAACCATTTGCCATGGGTATTTTGGTAGCTGTAGCACAATAACATCAAAATCCCAAAAGTTGGCAAAGTGATAGGCTGTTGTTGATCACTATGTAGAAAGACTGCAAAGGTTATGAGATGACATTATGCAAAGCAAGGACGGTGAACATATAGCCCTCCAGGTATTTATTGCATATTAATCCTGGCCCTCTCAGCCCTATGATCTGCCCCTCAAATATCAGTCTCCCTCCCTCCAGTTTTGAAAATTGCATCAAAGAATTTCAGTATAGAGATACAACATTTTGGGGAACATATAGTGTGGCTGTGTGTTAGCGAATGAGTGAGTACATATGAATGTATGAAAAGTGTCAAGGAAATCAATTCAGGTCAATATGCTCGCAATGGAGAGGCCCCCACCACTATGACATGCAGATCCCAATATGCCTGGGGAGGCAAAAATATCCCCCACTCCTGCTATATATTAATTACAAATCCTCTGAGTGCTAGTGCTTATATAGCCCCAGATGGTAATAATCATACATGGATGGGGAGAGGGGATTAATCACAGAACTAGAAAAAAATCTTTAGGAGGGGAAATGAGTGAGGATTTCTCCCAAATAGCCTACACAGGGATGAATATACTTAATGGCCACAAAAATGCTGAATGACTTCTGGAAAAAAAATAGAATGGGGTCTCCTGCAAAAGAACAAAGCAAAAAAAAACCCATCTGGAACTGTAACTAGATTGCAGCCTTTAAAGAATCAAAATAACTTAGTTTCCTACTCTTTAAAAGCAGTTGGAAATAAACAGCAAAACATAAAAGATAAAGGTGCTAACAACATAAATATGAAAGAAGGAATGCTGGGATTTACTGTGAGAGATAATGGAAAGACACTTTTTAAAAATTTAGCTCAGGGAGTCCCCAAGTTACAAACAAGATAGGTTCCATAGGTTTGTTCTAAAGTTGAATTTGTATCTAAGTTGGAACAGGTACATTTTTAAGTATAACTCTAGCGTATATATATATTTATAAGCTTTGGATAGCAGAAGGAAAGGTTAACACCCCTGTGGTGTTTATTTTGCTATCTGTGCCCCTGTTCAAAAGATTTTCCCTCACTTTCTGTGCCTGTGATAATGGGATTTTGAAAAATGTGGCTTGTTGTAGAAATAAGGATTAGTGAGGAAGCTTCAGCGGAGACACCTTTTCACATGATTACTCTTTCAGGAGTGAATTGCCCTGCCTAGGGATAGATTTCTCTCACTTTCTGTTGTCTCACCCCTGTTCTTAACTGTGAGTTGTTTGTAAATTGGATGTTTGTAACTTGGGGACTGCCTGTATTGCATTCTCCTACAATGTGATCCAAAGATGATTTCCAAAACAATACTGTTCGCAATAAAAACTTGAAAAAATTGAAATCACATAAAATAGTATAAAACATTTTTTTTAAACCTCAGGTTTTAAAAGAATAAAATAGTCTCATCAAAAGCTCCTCTAATAATAATAACAACAACAACAATAACAACAACAGCAATCTTATTCTTATATCCTGCCACCATCTCCCCAAAGCGACTCAGGGTGGCTTATACAAGGCATAAGGTGCCTAAAAAGCAGAACATAAAATAAGCACAATATAAAATACAATCGAGGAAAACATATAAGTAAATGTGAATAACATAAAACATAAATTAAAATTCAGATTAAAACTACGCTCATTCATCAATGACAATTAATGTAAACATGGCCAGGCTGTAAACAATAGGGTAAGGGAATGGGAATAAGTGCAAAGCTGTAACCATGGGATGAGTGCATGGGATGAAGTGCAAGTCTGTATATCATATGTTAAAAGACTGCTTGAACTGCTTAAATAGCCAAAGGTCATATCTACATTGTCATATATTACAGTTTGAAACTGCATTATATCATCAGTGTAGACTCATATAATGCAGTTCAATGCAGTTGAATTACATTATATTAATGCAACCTCAAATTTCATTGAAGCGGATGTGTAGATGGGACCAAAGAGAAGCAGGTACAGTGAGTGAGGTTAGCAAAACTTGCAGCTAAGGAAGTGTTATCTATACCTAGAGTGGACTTGTTCGTTCTAAATGTAACTTGCAGCAAAGCAGGTTCAGCTTACTGCAATACTATGAATGAAAAATCTCAGAGCTCTGATCATCCGATGTCTTGCTTGAGTCTTGCAGACTCAAACCCATTGGTTGAATCAATCCACCTGTTTGGCAATCTTTTTTTGTTTTCATACTACTTTCCAATAAATCATGTCATCTCATGTTATATCCAAGGGCCCCCTCGCTGGATTGTAACCTTGTCGTGGTGAGGGACTTGTGTGTTCCAGTGATCCTATGTACAAAGCCATCAAAGTTATATACTCCTAGAGGGGTCTCTCATGGCAGTGGGGTCATAGGGGAGGAACCAGACATAGAACAATCTGTAGTCCTCAATAGCAGAGCAGACGGGTAATAACATGGCAGATGTTGCAATGGCTGTGAAGGCAGAAGAAGGTGCCATTGGATCATGCCATTGGATCAAAACCTCTCTCTGTGAAAACTGTGTGTTGATTGGTGTTCACTGGTCTCCGCACATAAAACAAATTCATGCACAAGCATCTTATAAGAAAAAGAAAACCACCACGCCCCATAACCCCTCAGTGCACCATCACTGAGACTGAGATCAGAGCTATTGATGGGGAAAAGATAGGTGCCACATTGCAGCTGAAGACTACCACAACACAGGGAATGAGGTGGGAGGACATTTAGGATGGCTGCCCATTGGTGTCAAACTATGTCCAGTGCTGCTGGGTGGAAGAGACTATCTCCTGTCTCCATGGCGACTGAGGGAGTCTTTTTGTTGGCTCCTTTCAGACCCAATCTTGTGTCTAACTCACTGGATTGAGCCCAAAATATGGGTCAATGTGGATGGGGCCTTAGTCTTTTCCTAAATGTCTCCATTTGGGTTAATAATTGACCCATAAAACATAATTAACCAGTTTCTCCATGTTCATTTTAAAGTAATGTAAATCATCAGCAGAAGATGTGTTGGGTAGAAAGGGGTGGGATGGGATGAGACAGAGCCAGGAATAGAGAAGATCACAGAATCATAAAACTGTGGAATTGTAAGGGATTCAAAAGTACAACCCCTGCTATGCACTCCATTTGAAACTGGTTGGTACAAGAAAGAGCCAGAAAGTGGCTCTTTCCCAAGTTGAATTTTATTTTTTAAAAAGAATTTTCATGTGGACAGATACTCAAATATCATTATATCAGCATTAGCATATTTCCATGAAACTGGAAAATATATTTATTCACATGCATAACAAAAAAACCCAAAAATAAAAGCAGAGTGTCCACTGCCAGATAGTGGTGAGAATGCGTGGCTAGTTATAGTGCTCTCACCACAATATATGTGGGATGTGTGGTGTTGATTGGGCCAATGCAGACTGGGGAAATGCAATGCCAATGAGAATTTTTCATCAGTGGAGAAAATCCTTATGATGGGACTGTCATAAACCAGAGTTTATTTGAAGTCACATAACAGCACAACAACGACAACAAATTAAATCAACAAACTGCTTACATGCCTTCTGCTGCTTTCTCCTTCCACCACCACCTCAGAGATTTCCCCTTCAGTGCTTCTAATAGTAAATATTGTAGAAAGTGTCACACTATTTTCATGTTTTCTCTTCTCTTCCTAAACATGGAGCAAGACTTAGCCATGTTGTGTTTCTCTGTCCCTGCCAGCTACAGCCAACAAGGAAAGGGGGAGGCAAGGAAGCACATTACATCAATTATGTTTCTTTTAAGTTGTCAGTTACTAAACATTAGAGGCCAAAAGAGAATGCCTGAATGTATTACATTTTGAATATCCTCCTTGTATCACTTAATCATTATACCACTGCAGTTCTGAGTTTTATATGTCTCCATCACCAAGATGGGAAGCTGATATTGAATGACAAATATGGGAAGAAGATACTGAATGACAAATATGAATGCCAGCCCATTGTATTTTGTTACCTAAGGCAAGGTAGTCCATTTTTCTCTCCCAAATTGACCCAGGTCAGGGTTCAAAGAATCCAAAAGATAGGCAAGTTATGGCATAAAATGACACAATAACCTCTCTTTGGTGGCAAAAAAATACAATATTTGAGTTATAAATAAGCCAAAATAGCCTGTCATTTTGAGAAACCCCAATGCAACAATCTCATGTATGCCTAATAACCTTGAATCCAATTCTTCCAAATTAAAACATGGCCTTTGAAGATTTCTTCAGTCAGAAAAACCCAACCAGTGGGGGTGAACAAGATGACAAAAGCAATGCATACAGATGAAGGGTGCCTGGTGGATAAAGTTGCAGACTTACAAAACGGAGAAGCATAAATTATTGTTTGGAGGAGATAATTTCAGCAGTTGTTTCTTCTTGAAATGGGCCCATATGGGGTTGATACTCTGGCACTTCAGTTGTGAATTGATGGCAACTGGTTTTAACTATAGGTGGTGTGAACTTTTAAATTGTTTTATTTTATTTTATGTGTTGATAGTGATTGTTTTTATAATTTATTATGTGATATTGTTTTGTACTAATGTTTTATTTCATACTAGCTTGGGGATCCGGTGGTGCCCGGGTTATTTGAGAAAGGCATTGTGTGCCAAGGTTGGTCTTTGATACTTCAAGTCCCATCATTCATGGTCCACCCTCCTCCAAACTGCAGTAGAAGCTAGAGTGGGTCATGGGGGCTCTGTGTGTCACGTTTGGTCTTGATCATTCATTGGATGAGGGTTGCAGTGGTCTTGGAAGGTGAGTGAAGGTACTTCAAGTCCCATCATCTATAGTCCATCCTACTTCAAACTGCAGCAGGATGTAGAGTGGCTCATGGGGGCTCTGTGTGCCAAGTTTGAGCCTGGTCTGTGATTTGTAGGGCCTACAATGTTCTGTAGAAAGTGAATCGGGTGAAGATACTGGAAATCCCATCATATGTAGGCCATCCTGCCATAAACCACACCAGATTGTAAAGTGGGTCATTGGGCCTCTGTGTGCCATGTTTGGTCCTGATTTGTCATTGGTGTGGGCCACCAATGGAAGTGAATTAAAGTATTGTAAGTCCCGTCATCCATGGTCCATCCTCCCTCAAACTGGACCAGGATGTAGAGTGCATCTTGGGGAATCTCTATGCCAAGTTTGGTCTTGTTCTGTCATTGTTGGGGGCCTAGTCAGGAAAATCAAGTTGAGGAAGCCTTACTGTCAATCCAGGCCCTAAACAATATCCCATGACCTGAGGCCTAGTCAGGAAAATCAAGTTAAGGAAGCCTTGCAGTCAATTTTGGGCCTGGCCTGTGATTTTTAGGGGCTATAGTGTTGTTTGAGAAGTGAATCAGGTGAAGGTACTGCAAATCCCATCATTCGTGGCCCATCCTGCCCTAAGCCACACCAGGTTGTGAAGTGGGCCATTGGGCCCCTGTGTGGCAAGTTTGGTCGTGATCCATCATTACTGTGGGCCGCAGTGACTGACTGCCTGAGGCCTTTCCTTTGCCCTCTATATCACCTTAGAATGTTGGAATGTAGATGGCCAATCAGAGTCCTTTATGCAAATACTCCCTTAGTGACAACCAATCCCCTCTGTCTGGTGCCTTAGAATGTTGGAGTTCTGAGGCTGGCCAATCAGAGTCCTTTATACAAATAATCCCACAGTGGCAACCAATCGAAATGCTGCCACATATTCCTCCGCACCTCCGCCTGCAAACACTGACTTTTATTATATACATAGATAGATACTGCACTTGGTGTGCCTTGTAAGCCGCCCTGAGTCCCTTTTGAGAGATGGTGGCAGGATATAAATAAAGATGATTATTATTATCTATTTACTTACTTCATTTATATACCGTTTTTCTCACCCTTGGGGGGACTCAAAGCAGTTTCCAACACATTCATGGCAAAATTCAATACCTTACAAAACATGAAAACCTAACATACAAACTACAGTAATATAAAACCATCAATTAAATCATAAAGCATAACTACATTGGAGGTAAATAGTTTATAATCGAAATTTAATAAGGAGATGGGCCTGTAGATTGCCGGATCTGTCGGGTCTTTCCCTGGCTTTCCAATCAAGGTGACATTTGACTCCTTCCATGTATCAGGAATCATCCCGCATTCCAAGATGCCATTAAATACTTTCTCCAGAATCGGTGCCAGATCATCTTGGAACTCTTTGTAATATTCGGCGGTGAAGCCATCTGGGCCTGCCGCTTTATTTCGTTTTGTCATTTGTATTGCCTTGATGATTTCAGCTCTTGAAAAATTTTTATTTAGTTCTAGCCTCTCCAATTCTGATATCTTTTCCAATTTGCAACTCTCTATATATTTATAAATCTCATTCCTATCTGAGGGCCCTTCCTTATATAGGTTTGAGTAAAATATAAAGAATGCCTTTCTTATCTCTTCATCTGAGGTATATTCCCTTTGCTCTATTTTGATCTTTTTAATTACAGTCTTTTCTTTCCTTTGTCTTAGTTGATATGCTAAGAATTTTCCTATTTTGTTGGCCGATTCGAAATGTTTTTGTTTAAGAAACTTTAAGTTTCTTTCCATTCTTTTGAGATCAAAGAATTCTAGTTGTTTTTTATATATATTTAGTTCTTTTCTTATTTTCCCATTATTTGGGTTTCTTTTAAGTTCTTTCTCTGCTTGTTCTAGTTTGCTTTTAATTTCTGTAATTTCTTTTTCTCTCATCCTTTTTTAAAGGCTTGTTTTTTAAGAAAGAAGCCTCTCATATAGGCCTTACTTGTATCCCATATGAGGTTGATATTGTTATTATCCTTACTATTAATCTCAAAGAAATCTTTCATAATTTTTTTCCCTTCCTTTACAATCTTGTTATCTTCCACTATATGGTTGGGTAGTTTCCAGAAAAATTCTCTTTGTTTTGCAAATAGCTCCAGACTGATCTGGCAATGATCCGAAATTGTTCTTGCTTTTATTTTAGTGTTTTTGGTATATGGTATTAGACTTCCTGAGATTAGCAGCAGGTCTATTCTGGACCAGGACTTGTGTCGATCCGAATAGAAAGTAAAATCTTCTTCTGATTGGTGTTGCTCTCTCCAAATGTCCTTTAAATCAAGGTTTTTTTGCAGCTCAAAAAAGCTACATGGGAGTTTTCCCAATTGACTTCCCTTCCCTTTCCCTCCTGGTTTTCTGTCTGATTTCAGATCAATTACTCCATTTAGGTCCCCCATGATTATACAACCATCAAAGACACCATTTGTGATTACATTTTCTAACTTTTTAAAGAACACAGCTTTGGCACCATTTGGTGCATATACATTACATATTAGAATAGTTTCCTCCTCCCTCTTGATGTATACTCCTATGTACCTCCCTTCCATATCCTCGAAAGCAAGCTCCGGTTTTAACATGGGGTCGATGTACAATACCACTCCTTTCTTCATGTTTTTTGCCGCTGCAATAAATGCTACCCCTAATTTGTCATTTTTTAGATATTTTACGTCTTCCTTCTTAATATGAGGTCCATATTATTCAATTCCTGAGGCTAGTTCTTCTTGGCTCCGGGTCTTGTCTGGCTCCTCCTCATCTGAGTCCAAGTCCTGGTCTGTTTCTGAATCCGCATTATGTTCTCTCTTGTCAGCTTCCTCTCCTTTCTCGTATTCCTCTTCATTGTTATTTCCCTTCTCCGCTAGTGTGGGTTCTATTTCTTTAGAATGTTCCCCATGGTGGTTCAGTTAGCTCTGATTTGGAGGTTCGCTTCTAAATTCATCCTCAAACTTCCTCAGGAATTCTTTGGCTTTTAGCTCGGTTATTAGCCAATGCTTTCTCCCCTTAAAAGTTAACATAATTCTCTCTCTCTTCTCCCATCTGTACCTTATGTTGTGCTTTTTCAGGATGTCTGTGAGAAAGTAGTAGTTTCCTCATTTTTCCAGCACAGAGGGGGGTATTTCTTTTAATATAGTTACTTTTTTGCCTTTGAAGAAGACTGGTCTCCTTGAGCACCACCTTAATGTTTCATCTCTTAGGTTCTTGAGCAAGAAATTCACGATCACATCTCTAGGGAGATTATTTTTCTTTGTGAAGTTCGAGGGAACTAAAGATTAAAAATTTTCTTAAATAATTGGATAAAAGAGGACCAAAATGTTTTTTTACCAAAAAGACAAATAAAAACAAATATTAGATATATCCTAGATATCATCGAATATTATGATAAGCATAATGATAAGGAGATGGCCCTGATGTTTTTAGACGCCGAGAAAGCATTCGACGTAGTCAACTGGAATTACCTCAGAGTATTACTGGAGGAGCTGGACTTGGGTTTCCAGTTTAGAAATGCCTTTAACGCCATATATAGCTCTCAAAAAGCAAAAATTATAGTAAACCAAAAAAAACGAAGGAAGTGGAGATCTCAAGAGGGGTAAGACAGGGATGCCCTCTATCCCCCCCTCTTTATCCTAACTCTAGAGACCCTGCTTAACACTATAAGGAATGATGAAGAGTTGAAAGGCCTCCAGATCAAAAAAGAACCGATCAAAATAAAAGCTTTTGCCGATGATGTGGTGCTTATAATGGAGAATCCAGGTAAATCGATAACTAAGTGGATACAGAGGATGGAGGAATATGGGAGGGTCACTGGACTTAGGATAAATAGGAGTAAAACGAATCTTTTAGTGAAAAATATCTCAGATGAGAGGAAAACCAGCCTACAGAAACTCTCAGGTATGAAAATTGTGGACAAGATTAAATATTTAGGTATAAACATAACACCCAAAAACTCTAAGCTCTACAAAAATAACTACCATGAGCTTTGGGATAAAATAAAGGAGGACTTTGGAAGATGGAATAAACTAAATCTATCCTTCCTAGGGAAGATAGCAACAGTAAAAATGGTGGTGCTTCCCAAAATAAACTTTCTTTTTTTGACCCTCCCAATTATAAAGAGTGGAAAAAAATTTGATAGCTGGGAAAGGGACATATCAAAATTCATATGGGGGAAAGACCCAGAGTAAAAATGAAAACCATCCAAGACACCAATGAAAGGGGCGGCCTGGGGTTACCCAACTTAAAGTTATATCATGATGCCAGTGGCTTGGTATGGATAAGAGAGTGGATACAGCTAAAGGATCACAAACTGTTAGAGCTAGAAGGGCATGAATTGAAATTCGGACTACATGGATACATGATCTATAACAAAAAGAAAGCAGACGCTAATTTTAATAACCATGTTGTAAGAAGTTCACTTCTAAAGATTTGGTTAAAATATAATTCGCACCAGAAAACCCCACTTTGGACCTCGGCAAATGAGGCGTTTAGAATAAGGGAACTTAAAAATAACGAATAGATCCCATATGGCAAAACTCTAAGGTGGGATGGAGTAAATTATATTTTAAAATCCAAGGAAGAACTGGAGAGAGAGGGCATCCAAGTTAGCTGGTTTTCATTTATACAACTAAGAGAAAAATTTAAAGAAGATCAGAAAAGGGGCTTCACAGGAGAGGAAACTGAGATAGAAAACAATATTTTAAAGGAAGAAGGAAAACTTCAGAGGAGAATCTATGGAATATTATTGAGACAGCATACAGAGAACAACCAAGAAAGAGAGTACATGGTTAAATGGGCGAGAAACCTTGGTTTCAAAATTAACAAAAAAAAACCTTAGATCACTATATGGAATACCAATGTCAAGAAATCTTGTTGTACTGCTTATAAGGAGAATTGGATAAAAATAATATATAGGTGGTACCTGTCCCCAGAAAAAATAGCCAGGCTTTTTAGTAATACAAACCCTAAATGTTGGAAATGTGATAACAGTAATGGCACCTTCTTCCATTTATGGTGGACATGTGAAAAAGCATTTAAATTCTGGACAATGGTACATAAAGAGATCGAGAAAATAACATCATGTAACTTGGAAAAGAAACCAGAGGTCTTCCTCTTAGGTATGTTAAATGACACTATACCCCAAATGCAAAAGAAAATAATTTTACTGGCAATAACTGCAGCCAGAATCCTATTTGCCAGGAACTGGAAATCCCTAGAAACTCCATCCAGGGAAGAATGGTTTATCAAGATGCTAGAAACAATCCAAATGGAGTGGTTAACCGAAAGACTCAACAGTAAATCTAAATCCGACTGGGGGGAAATAAGAAGCTATTGTAGACTAGAATACAATATTGATTTATTGTTAGACTAATTACGAGAACTTATTATATGTCTCCCCACAGGCAGAAATGATCGGATAATATATTAAGGGAATCCAGAGAAAATTGACAAATGTACCCCCTACTCCTCAATTTGCACCTCTATTTCTTTTTTCACCCTTTTTTGCACTACTGAACGTCTATGTTCTTCCTACTTTCACGAGCCAACTAAGGCTCGTTTTTATTCTTTGTTCTGTATTTTAATATGTCAAAACTCTAATAAAGATGTTTAAAAAATAAAGCATAACTACATTAAAACATTAAAATGTGGGATTAAAAACACATCAATATAAACATTAAAATCACATCGTCCAGAAGCATGGTCCAGGCCATTCCAGTGTCAAATAACAATTGCACATACTCTGTGTTCTATTATTATTATTTATATCAGGTTGTGTGACAAATAAAATCCTCCTGAAATTCCTATTTCTGTTTAACAATTAGAGATACACATCCAGTTTTCAGTCTGGCAATCCCAGTTAGCAGGGAGTTCTGGCAATAAACAAGGGGGAGGAGAATCCCCGTCACATAATATCCATCTATATATGTATCAAAAATATTTATTTTTCTATTTATTTAGTTATTTGCTACCTTCAAACCAAATGTTTTTGGGAAACGCGGAGGCCTTACAAATAAAGATCAGTTTGGAAATATACCAATGGAGAGAAATACAGCTTAGAAATGCAAGTGTAGTATCTTGTTGGAACATTGTAAAAAAAATTCTTTCTTCCTCCCCGCCTCCCAGGACCATTTTTATTTTTATTTTTTTCATTACAGTTCACACCATGTATAAACCACTGTTTCTTTTGTGTAAGAAGAAAAACCAAAACTGACTTAGTGGCTTCAGATGCTTTTATATAACCCTATAATTTTTAAAGCCCTTTGTTTCATAAAATGAAATTATGTAGGCAATTAGTCTGTACTGTGTGCAGTAACCCCTGTTATGCTTTGGCTAGGAAAAGGAATTCAAAAGAAGCAGGGTTATTTCATCTCAAAAACATGTTATTGTGCATGCCCAGTAAGTTTTTCATCAAAAATGTATTTATTAGGTTTACGGCAGAAATGAATTGCTCGGTTAGCCTCTCCGCCTAATGATGCCAGAAACGTGAAATGATAGAACACTGTGAGTTACGACTCAATCCATAACAGCATAATTGGGCCCACTTTCAGAACTGAGGGGGATGCGTTCTTCAGAAGAATCATAATAGAAATTCTTTTTTTATAGTCAACACTATATATTCACAGACTAAGAACGGGCATTCGTGACCGTCTAAAGCTAAGGCTTTCATTGAACTACCATTTGACATAGCTTAGTCTTCTAATATATTTTTAAATTGTTACATGGGAAGCATACTCCTCCCCCCCAAATATACTATCACATTTTAGCCAAGGTGCAGTGTGGAAAGGCTCTTTTTTGGGTTATAGCTCAAGCCTCTAAATTGGTATCAGAGGAGTACCCTAATTTCAGTATCTCATTGCAATCCAGGCTAAATAGAGTGACTAGTGCCTGGCTACCTTGTTAAACCAAGCTTAAGCCCTAAATTTAGGGTTCTAAGGTCTCAAGGCCTGGCCTTCTTTTCCAGCCTTCGGTACTTGGGGGAGGAATCTCAAGGAAAGAACACAGTCTTGAAAAGATATTTTATATTTATACTAGCTGTAATACTAGTTATTTGAAATAGCAATTGTTTTATTAATGCTCTCATTAAGAAAATGCATAAGGATGTGAGTAAGCAGCAATTCCCATAATCACCTGTAATTCCCCCCCCCACCCCCAACACCCAATTCCACTAGTATTGAAAGTTGATAAAGTTAGGTATGTGTACCAAGTTTGGTCTAGATCCGTCATTGATAAGGTTCAGAGTGCTCTCTGGATGTGGGATGAACTATAACCCTCATCAGGCTGAGTTAATCCCCCCCCCCAAACCCTCCAGTGTTTTCTATTGTTCATGGGGTGAGTGTAGGAGGGATTTGGTCCATATCCATCATTTGTGGGATTCACAATGCCCTCTGGTAATTGTACTACAACTCCCATCATGCTGAGTCAAGCCTCTTGCCCACAACCCTTCAGTCTTTTCTTTTGGTCATATGGGTTCTGTATGCCAAGTTTGGTCCAGATCCATCATCAGAGGAATTCACAGTATTTCTAGACATAGGGGGAACTACAATTCCCATTGTGTGGGGTCAATCCATCCACATCCTTCCAGTGTTTTCCATTGGTCATTGGGGTTTTGTGTGTCAAGTTTGATCCAGATAGGTCATCGGCGGGGTTCACTGTGCTTTCTGGCGTAACAGAAAACTACAACTCCCATCATGCTGGGTTAGTCCTCCAAAAACCCTCCGGTTTTTTCTGTTGGTCGGGCAGGGGGAGGGGGGAGCATGTATGTCAAGTTTGGTCCAGGTCTGTCATTGGTGGGGTTCGAATACTGAAAGTGGGGTGAACAACAACTTCCATCATGATGAGTCAATCCCCCCCCCCAGCACCTCCAGTATTCTCTGAGACTTCAAGGAGGAAACCTGAAATCAAGGGGCAAGCATATACCCTATTTACTCATCTATAAGTCTAAAAATTGTAATCAGAAAATCACCCCCCTCCCAAAAAAAACCCGTGTCAGTTTATCCACAAATCAATGTGAGTACTGTGCCTTTAAAAAAGAACCATCCTCTGAGAGGCCTTTCAGACAGGGCCCAAAATGTGGGCCCTGGTGGACTTACCTGAGGGGTCCAAACTCTGCTTTATTCCAAATAAGTGAGATGCCCCATTAGATCCGGCCTTCCTGAAAGGTCTGGTTCTAATAGAGTATGCACCCTGTGGACATATTCCAATTTGCTTCTTCGGGCTCCATGTTGGGGTGCCCCATACCACGTTGGAATGGGGACAACCTCTGGGAAATCCCATTTCTTTTGGGCACCCATGGGGACTTCAACCCACTTCAGAGCAGGTTTCTATAACCTGCACTGCAGAGGGCTTAAGCACTGTGTGGACGCACCCTGAGTGGAGTGGTATAAGAGATTAATCTGTTCCAGGAGAACCTAAAAGAAGCATCCCTCTACTTTCCCCAGCATGACATCGCTTCTGACCTTTTTAATGCCTGGGTGGGAAAATACTCTCGGCTTTTACATATGATATACTGTACTGCAACAGCAACTCTGAATGCATTGCTGTCTTCAGTAGAGCAAATAACACATACATACACCTTAAGTCAAAATTGTGCATGAGTATGTGTGCCTCCAAGTTACCTGTTGGCTTATAGCAACCCCGTGAATTTCAGAGGGTTTTCTTTAGCAAGGAAAACTCAGAAGTTTGCCATTGGCTTCTGAAATAGAGCCCACAGCACCTGGAACTCCCTGGTGGCCACCCATTCAAGTACTATCCAGGCCAGCCGCTGCTTAGCATCTAATCACCTTATACAGGCTCATGAGAGAGAGAAATCCCACAAGTATCTCTCTGCCTCCCTGGTAGTAAAAATTGGATAATAACGGATGAAATAATTTACAGTTTGCTGCCTCATTCCTGATCAAGCATTAAATGACATTCCATGACTGAGCGTGGTTTATTTATTTAGCCTCACACATTCACGAAAGTACTCTAATAAAATAATAGCTAGTACGAAATAATAACAGAGCATGGCAGGTGGTAGGAATCAAACCACACATCTATTCATAGTTTGGGGAACTTCCAACGCTACCTGAAATCCTAGTTGTAAAAGGCACTCCATAATTACAGGTATCAGTAGCAGGCAAGGCTCTTGAGAGATACTCAGAAAACCCGACCCAATGATTTTCCTCTTCAGCTTATAGCACATTCTCTCTTTTAAAGCATTCTAAACTAAGAGCTTGTTGGTTTTAATATAACTTTCACAGCTGTTAAGTACCAGCATTCAAGGTGTTTTGTTCTGTTCAAGCCTCTTATTTTCTGCATTCGTTTTGAAGCAGTAGATTTTCCAGAAACAAGGGAGACACATTGCTGGGATAAATGCATGATGGATATTGCCTGATGACATTTAATTTGATGCTTCACTAGGGACTTGCTTAATTTTCCTTAATTTGGTCTGACTGCATCGGAGGGCTGCTTCAGATGTTACTTTTGCAAAAGCATGAAGCTACGGAGTTACTCTTGTCTTGGGGTGTCAAGAGATGTGCAGGCATGTGTGAGGTATAATGTAAACTGAAGAGTTAGTGTGCATAAGATCCACCAGGCACTTACACTATACAGTGTTCCCTCACTTATTGCTGGGGTTAGGTTCCAGGACCACCTGCAATAAGTAAAAAACCGCAATGTAGGGATGCTCTACTTATTTTAATATTTATACATTATTTAAGTAGTTATACACTATTTTAAGTCTTTATAAACTTAAAATCAAGTGAAGGAAAGGAAGGAAGGAAAGGCCCTTCAAGGTTGGAGGGAGAGAGGACTGAGGAGGGAAAGGGCCTTGGAGAGTGGCGGCAGCAAAACCCCACAAAACAGCAAAAATGCCATGATATATATTTTAAATTAATATTTTTTGAAATCCGCAAAACAGTGAGTCTGCAATAAGCGAACCGCGAAGTAGCGAGGGAACACTGTATGCACTTCAGGCAAATCCCATTGAGTCAGTAGGGGTATTCCTGATTGCTTATTTAATGTGTATATGAATTACCATATTAAAAATCAGTATTTTTTTAAAGAAAACATTATATAATTAGACTTCTACATTTGCAGATTTAACTCCTAACCCCCTGCAAAAGTGTACTGTAAAATGATTTAACACCGGGACTGTGGCACAGCTGGCTGGGAGTCAGCTGCATTAAGATCACTACTGACCAAAAGGTAATGAATTTGAAGCCAGCCCGGGTCGGAGTGAGCTCCTGACCAAAATTGTGTAGCTTGTTGTCAACCTTTGCAGCCCGAAAGAAGGTTGTATCTGTCAAGTAGGAAATTTAGGTACCACTTTGTGGAGAGGCCAATTTAACTGATTTAGGAGGCCATAAAAATCTCCAGGAAGTATGCAAAGAATGAGGAAGCGATAGCTCCCCTGGTGGCCAGAAGCTGGAATGTTAAATAGCCTCTGAGTGTTTGTCTATATATGTTGTGTTTAAAGGCTTGGGGGGGGGGGGTTGGGGGGGTTGGGTGCCCTCCCAGTACTCCAGGCTCATGGAGCCTGAAAAACCAAGAGGGTGTGGGAACCAACCCTTTGGTAGTCCTGGGACTACCAGTTATTCAGTCGCCACAGGCCCCATACCCCTATTATGTTGTTCAGGCATGGCCCCATGTAAGCCGCTCCGAGTCCCCTTCGGGGAGATGGATGCGGGTTAGAAATAAAGTTTTTTTATTATTATATTATTATTATACCCAGATGTTTCGGGAAGGTCCGGTCTAATGCCAGCCACTGGCAGCACTCTGACCACAGCATTTTGGA
Source organism: Anolis apletophallus (assembly GCA_030556195.1). NCBI lineage: Eukaryota > Metazoa > Chordata > Lepidosauria > Squamata > Anolidae > Anolis > Anolis apletophallus. The sequence continues at coordinate 63,063,260 of JARBWK010000007.1, read as the reverse complement.
CTTGCTTAAATTTCTAGACACTTCCCAAAATATTCTGCAGATGTTTCAAAGGCAGCCCCATGCAGTAATTCAAACAGGATGTCTTTGGGACACAGATTGCAGTAGCCAGATCTGACAACTCCAGTAACAAATGTAATTGACACAACTACTTTTAACTGCAAAAATGAATTCCTGTCACTGGGCATCCATACTTAAAGAAGAGTCCAGAAGCAACACTCAAGATATGATATATCAGTGTAACCTTATCAATTGCAGGCAGAATTCCTTTCCCCAATCTTCCTTTTAATTGACAAGGAATACCTCTGCCCCATCTGTATTGTCCAAAATCTCAGGTCCTCCCAGTGTGCTAGAGCTCTGATTGATTCAATGAATACACACAACATTGAAGGCAGAAATAGAAATCAATGTATTCAGCAATGGCCAAGGTAGGGAGATGCCACGGGACATACCACCTCATCACATTGAGAGGGCAAAGCATGGGTGACAATCCCTTTAAGAGTAAATAATCACCCCTCTTATATCATCTGCAGTCACGTTTGGAGTTCTGCCTCCCCATCACTCTCAACATGTAGAAACATAAGAACTGGCAATACATTCATCTTTTACATTCATAACCAGGTCAGTAATACTTTTTTTAAAAATCAAGAGAAGCAACAATATCCAAAAACCAAGAGATCCCTTGCCCTGCTTAATGCCCCTTACATGAAAGGAGACTGACACCAGTTTAAAACCACTTCTTTCCATGTGATCCTATTGTTCTACCCCAAATCCTATCAGATACAAGAGGTAATTATCCAGGTTTAAACAATTACTTTCCATTGGATCCTATTGTTTTGCACCAACATGGGAGTAAAGTGTGATAAGACGTAGGAGCTTTGAACATGATTGCTGACCTGTGTTCAGAGTTCCCTCCTTTCAGGACACGTCTGCTAGTTTTCATGCCTGGGATACGTGATGAGCTCTGTGCCTCTCCATGCTTGAAAGACTGAAGTTAGCTACCCATACTTTCCTCTGTCCCCCCCATATGATGGGTGAAAGCGCAGCAGGGCAACATGTGTTGCTGACCCTTCTCCCATCTGATGGGGACAGGGTGCCAATGGGCGCTGTGATGAGTGAAGGAGGGAGGGCGTGTGGGGCACCACGAGGCACCCCCATGCCTTCCATTTAGCCAGTGAATGTATGAAGAGATTGCCAGAGTCCCCTCCTTTCATGACACTTCTGCCTCTTTTCAACCATGGAGGGCTATGCATGACAGCCAGAAGTGTGAAGTCAACTCATGTGTGAAGTCAGTGCCTCTCCATGCTTGAAAAGAGAGTGAAGTATCCTATGACTGGAAAATTTCTCAATGTGATAAGGTGGCAAATCAAATCCCAAATCGGACATGTCTCCCAGTTACAAGCATGGATGTTTTATAAATGCTTTAGACACCTTTGGAGACATTAGAAACAGTGATGATTGGTGTGTTTCAGGATCCGCTGTCTCATTGGATGAAAAAGCTCTTCTGTTCTTGGCCACTGATTGGCTTGAAGTTTAAAGGTCAGTGAATCTCAGCCACTGTTTGGTGGAGAAGTCTGGTGGAAATTTTAATAAAACTGTCATTGAATTTGAAGCTGTCTGCTGTCTGTTTATGTTCACTCCCTTACACTGAATAGTTTCAAAATCTAGGATTGGGTGGGGGGGAGGTGTTGGAGGTGTTCCTGTAGACATCTTTCAGCCTAGCTGCTTCCTTGTTGTTTAGTGCTGACAATGAATGGATGATGTTTAGAGATGTGTGTGCACATGGGTACACACCTGCCATCTATAGATAGATAGTGAAGGATAACAGAAAGCAAGGATGATCTTCTCATAGTCCTAAACATCCATCTATTCATTCAGTGAAAAACATTTGTGAATGGGTGGGTAGGTTTCATGTATTACACACAATATAATCAGCTATCTATCCACTGACACAGCTGAGCAGAGAAGAAAAGGGGATGGGACTACATCTTAAGATTAATGTCCTCAGCAGACTTCCACTTTTCCTCACAGTTTGGCTGTTCCTTGGCCCCTCTGGATTGACTAAGCAGCATTGGAGAAATAAAGGGTTTGGATTAGTTGGCCCTAAGCAACAGTAGTGAGATCACTTAACCCTTCCATCTGTCCTCATCATATCAGAGTTTGCAAAGGAGAATGTGCAAAGGATATAATAGGAATGCACTGGTATCAGCAACCCACCATGGCTCACTACTGCCACTTGAGCTTCTTCTTGAAAAAAGGAAAGACTCTTACACTAGTGCATTCAGGAACCACCATTCTACTTTTCCCAAAATAGCCCTATTGAGGAACATATCAGTGGTGGCAGACAGGCTTTACTGGGTGCCTCGGAGAACTACTATGTTCTCTGCACTATCAACACCAGCACCAGGCATGGAAACTATTAGGACCTCCTAATGTGAGTCCACTATAAGGCTCTCTGCCAAGGGGTTACTCTTTCAAATTAAGTGCCAACTCTGAGTGCTCTGAAGAACCACACTGGGATAGGAGCAAAACTGGTTCCTTGCCACTGGTGAAACTAATTAGATCTCTTCCTCCTTAGTTATGCTTGATGAAATATCAGTAAGTCATGTCCAGCTCTACAATTTGGCAGAGTGAGGTGGTCATCACCAGTAGCAAATGCTGGGAAGCAGCAGTAGGCTATTGAAGGAGAAAGCCAGCCTTGTGCTAATGACTCTGTCCTTTACCGCCTTCTTGCTTTCTTGGCTTTTGCCTTTGGGTGGAAACCCAGAACTGTTTTGAAGATGGGACTCACCTCTGGCAAGCAGATCATTATGAAATGTGCGTACTCCTATATATGTTTTAACAAAACATCAAAATGCAGAATACAATACATATTAGTATGAATAATAATACCAACTAAAGCAGAAATGTGACTACCATGAAGACAATTACAAAATAATAAATTAAGTATTAGAAAATCGTTTAAAGCATGAAAATAATATATCAAGGAAGACTCATGAAGCAAATATAAATATAGGTATAAAGTAAGGCATTTCTGATGGCAGCTCCCTGGGAGGCTCAACTACACATGAGTCTTGATAGTCCTGATCATTGGTGCCTGGTCATTTCAGAGAGTCTGCCTAGGCTTGAGCCCCCAACTTCATATTCCAGCCTTCAATTATGCTGCAGCATTCTGTCCCATTGACAGTGTTTAAGGAAAATTCAACTGATTGGTGTAGATATAATAAATGATAGGAAGTAAGGCAGCATCAATATTCTTTACCAAATGTCCTTGAATGATTGACTCATGTAAACATTCATGTAAACATCAGGTTATAACTATAGTATGGAATCAACAGTCATTTCAGTAGCCTGGGATATCTCCATTGTGTAACAAGATTTAATATATTAATCCTCCCTTTACCTATCCTGTACACCTTGAGAGATAGAGTTCTATTATCTCCATACAACAAGCAGGAAATGAACGTATTAAGTGATTAAACAGTCACCTAAGGGTCACAGAGGAAGACTTTGTGCTTAGAAGGGAATAAAATCTGTGGTCCTATCCGAGTGATCCTTTTTCTCCTCTAAATAAAATGACCAGGAACTGTACCCAACATCTAACTTTACCCATTTATTTCCATATAGCCCATTGCAGAATGTGATGACCTACCCTTTTGTTTTCTAATCTTTGATAGAAACCAGATATACTTGGTAAATGATGTGATGTGGTCAGCTAGAAAATATGTAGCATAAATATTCCTTTATCAGAGGGCTCCCCAGCTACTTTGCACTGCTACTTGCCTGAAGAGAGTATGCTTACTTTGCCAAGATGTACTATGAGTGTATTTTGTGATTATTGTGTAATCTCTTTGTAAAGACAGAATACCATCCAGAGGAAAAAGACTTTTGGTGAAGGGCCATATGTGCTCTAGAGCTTAAGCGAGATAGGACTCAGGGATGTGCCCGCTTTCAGGTGTGCTTGTGAGACTCTTTTGATTTGAGAGTCTTATCACATCAATCATAGTTAGTTTTGCCCAGAACTTGCAAAAATAGTTTTTGGACTACAGCTCCCAGAATCCCCAGTCAGCATGTTCCAGCCACTGTATCATGGGGGATTCTGAGCACTGAATATTTTTAAAAGGAATAAGCTGTGGTTTGCAGTGGTTCAAAAGCTGGTACACAAAAATATCTTTCCAAAGAGAGGACATTTTTGATATGATGCTAAGAAGTGGATTGTGCAGTATGTTCAAAAGTTTCAGAAATAATTACTAAAATTATGGGAAGGACTATGTATCAAATTAGGACCAAGACACTAGAAGGAGGAATTTATTTTTCTCCCACATGTTGTCAAATATTTTTCCCACAGAGGAAATAATGGCTCTTAGAGGAAATTCAAACAAGGAAATATGCCCAGAGAGAAAAGGGCTAAACTCACATTTTCCTGCGCCACATCACTGCATCCTAATCGAGCTTCTTTTCCATTCCCTGGATCCTATTTATGTATTTTTTAAAAAGTTCTGATATACCAGCTATACCTCTGGCATCTTTGCATTAACCCTAGGAAGTCTGTGTACCAAAAAGAAGAATAACCATTAAAACATCGGTTCAAGACCAAAGACCACAGATTACATTCTTCAAATAGTCAACCATTCTTTTTTAAGAAAAAGGGGAAAAAGCTATTTTGCTTTACCTGATGTAACACCTCTCTAGGAATCTCTAGGTCCTCCAGCATGACTATAGAAAAATCTCAGGTAGGACAAATGCATGAAAATATATCTATGCCTTGTCTCATCAAATGATTTAAACACATGAATTGGTTCTTAAATGTATGGCACCAGGGACCAACTTCATTTTTATTATGTTTATTCTAGATACAGGCCTTCTTTAAAACAATCACGGTCTTGACATGTTCTAAGTCATACTACTGCTGTCCCATGTTTATTTTCACTCTGTTCCCATTCAGGAAGGGAAAACAGCTCCTGAATTCAAGGACAGGTAAAGTGGTGCTGGAGTTGCTTGGACCAAGACAAAATAGTTCATTCGGGCTTATATAGAAACCGCAACAGGAAAAAAGCAACCTATCTTGTATAAGAAATATTCTAATGTCATTTCGAATACAGTATGTTGGTATTTGTTTGTTTTATTGAGGCATTGAATGTATGCTGATGTATGTTGGAATCTGCCCTGAGCCCCCCTGGGGAGATAGGGAGAAATATAAATAAATTTGCTGTTGTTATTATTTGAAACACAACAAGATTAGTACACAGCAAACAAGATCACTATGCTAGTTGTTGTATTGGATCACATGTCGGACACTTCCCAAGTGTCTAGGACTATGTGATGTATTGGCAAATAATGTGGGGTGGCTCTTTGCAGCTGACAGATGGTAATTTTGTCAGTGCTGATTGTGCTTAAGTGCAGACCAAGGTCTTTAGGCACTGCACCCAGTGTGCCGATCACCTCTGGAACCACCTTAGCTGGAACCACCTTGGCTGGATTGTGCCAGAGTTTTTGAAGATGATGATGATGATTATTATTATTATTATTATTGGCAGTCCTCAAATTACAAACATATGTCTTATAAATGACTCATAGTTAAGAACAGGGGTGAAACAACAGAAAGTGAGAGAAATCTACCTCTCAGAAAGGAAATTCACTCCTGAAACAGTTATCTTGGGAAAAGGGGGTCTTAAGTGAAGCTTTATCTCCAATCCTTGTTTCCATAACAAGCCTTTTTTTTTCAAAATCCTGGGACAGAAAGTGAGGGAAAATCTTCTGAACAGGGGCACAGACAGCAAAACAAACACCACAGGGGTACTAACCCTTCCTATCAACTGTCCCCAGCAAATGGCCACAATACACACAGTTGCAGACATATGATTGCATTTAGCATAACTTCTTTAGAAAGTGGTGAAAAGCAAGTATAGAAGGCACAATCAGATCTGGAACCATGGCAGCACAAAGAGTGAATTTAACCACCTCCAGCATTGTCCCAGTGAAAACTCTGCTTCTCTAAACAACAACTTGGAAGAGTTACTTTTGGAGACTCTGACTGCCAGAGTCCCCTAGCCATCATGGCCAGCATTTTTAAGCAATGCTCTAAAATACAGAAGCACTGTGCTAAGGAAGCCACAAGCAGCCCAACAGCAAATTCTCAAAGTGTAAATGCAAGGCTCCTTTCCTGCTCTCTATTTTTGATTGTTGAAATGTCATCCAGCCTTCTTTATCTGAAATCAGGTAAGCATTGGACAAATTCCAAATCCTGGGAGAACCGATGAAAAACATAATGGCTACAAATGCTCCAAATCATACACGAAGAACTAAAAGTTGAAATGCTGAAGGTGGTTGAAATGGTCACTGTTGCTTTCTGTGTTTCTGAGGAGGATAAATTTTTCTTTGAATTTTCAAAGAGCTTTCCAAAATGCTCAACCCTATTCCCAAAAAAAGTTTGGAATCTTTGATAGGTTCATTCAATTTCAAACTAGAATTCAGAGCAGATTCATTGCTCCACTGAGCTGAGAGTCACCAACCAATGCTGGATAGATGCCTCCTTCTGTGAGACAATAGAGAGGCAGGCACATAGGAAAATACTGTATATCATATAGGCCAGACAGATCTGAAGCTCCTGAGTAGTATACATGACAGTTTAGCAAGCAGAGGTCTCATTTGTTTTCATGTAAAATGTTCCCCTGTTGCACTAAGCAAAACTTGGCAACCTCTAATATAGCAGGAAGATCTATGCTACTAATATAGCAGAGAGACCTATGAATAGGTAGGAAGCAAATGATACCTTTGTGAGAGGAAGTTACCATAAATACAGTGTGCCTCTGTGATATTTATAGCTATTTATACAGCATGGCACAACCTTCTGAACTTATTCAGTATTATGTGTGTATATTTTCTCCTCCTTCCATTTAAAAATTCTTCTGTGGATTAGGAACATCTATAAACAGGAAGGCACCGCTGAGAAAAGAGGGATTTTCCACAACTGTCAGACAGTGGTCAAATCTGCTTACTTGATCTCTGAAGCAATTCACAGTTTTTAGGCCACATATCTAGAATTACAAACTCGGAGTCAACAAACAGTTTGGTACACTGGCTTGCAAAGAAAAGGACTTTCTTCAAAAGTACAAGGCCTAATAATGTCATAGACAAAACATAGACAGATAACCCAAACAAGAATATTGTGGTCATGTCCAAAATATATATGTTTATATCCAATTTACATTACTTGTGCACACTATCAAAAGGCCAATGCTTGTCACCTGGTTGAGGAATTTTAAAATGTAAACATAAGAGCAGATTCATCCCCTTAAATCTAAAATATATGCCTGTTGGTAGCTATGCCATGATTGTTCCCCCTTCCTCACCTCCATTTTTTCTTTGCCAACCTATAGCAATCAAGACTTAGCAGAAAAAAAGAAAGAAAGCCGGGACGTGATATATGTTTCAATGCCATGTTAATGACAATGCATATCAATATTCTTAAACAAAAAGCAGAATTAAAAACTGTGCCAAAATCCCAGTTCAAATTAAACCCAGTTCCTGGGCTCTAAAACTTTTCTGTTTGAAAGCTCTAAAACTTTTCTGTTTGAATTATCATTTTCCAATAATTGACAAAGTGGTTGATAACACAAATATTCCCAGATTTACTAAATACAATGAACGTGATCTTCTCCGTGATCTAAGTGTTCTATATTTCATGCAATCATCTAAGGAATTGATTTCAATAAATAGCCAACACTTCATACTATGCTTTCCCCACTATCTAATGTCTGCGCTGACTGAAGAATTCTGGGAGTTGTAGTCCAAAGCAGTACTTTTTATATAAGCATTAGATTCAAGCCTGATACTGAGAAATGTATGAAGAGCTGGAAACATAAAAAAGTAAATCAGAGAGGACAAAAACAAAGAGAAACATGAATCAACAAATGAAAATTATAAATATATTCTGTATTTCATTAGTTAGAATGACATGATATTATAATAAACAGCACATCTATTTACAGTGTACATGTTTATAATGTATGATTGAGAGAGATGTGTGTACTATATACAGTTCTCTGAGTTATTTCATCTCTGTGCTTGAAAGCCTTACATGAAGTTTCTGCTCCAGCAGTGGAACTGTCCATGGTGCTTGGGGTAACAAAGTTCTCCTGGTCCACAAAGCAAGATATTATGAATATGAATCTGCATTGCATATTCCAACAAAATGGTCTTTTTTATTTATAAAAAGCTTCATTAGTAGGTCTGTTAAGGACGCAATTGCTAAATGATGAAAATGCTGTTGGGACACTATGCTAGTATAAGAATTGTAGCACAAGTTGCTTGGATCTTTCTCATAAGTTACTTAACTGAAGTTGACCTTTCTGCAAGTACAGCCGCACTCTTCTCTGTTTTGATTTGTTAGGTGGGGAGTAAAACAACTGCTAGGCAATAGGTGAAATCAAAGCTGGAGTCCCCACTGTTCATCCGGTTGCACAGCTGAAGGATACAGGGTAATGACAATGACATATTTATTTACATAAAATCTTAGCCAGTTCATATATCCATTTGCCATTTTTCCTTTTTAATTGGCCATCTAGTCCAACCCCCTGCCATGCATAAAAAGCACAATCAAAATATCCCTGACAGATGGTCATCCAGCCTCTGTTTAAAAGTTTTCAAGGAAGGAGCTTCCACCAAACCCTGAGGCAGAGAGTTCCACTGTTGAATAGCTTGTACAGTCAGGAGGTTCTTAGTGATGTTCGCTGGAATATCATTTCTTGTATTTGGAAACCATTGCTCCGAGTCCTAGTTTCCAGGAGAGCAGAAAACAAGCTTGCTCCCTCTTCCTTATGACACCCTTTCACATATTTATACATGTCTCCTCTCAACCTTCTCATCTGCAGGCTAAACATACTTAGTTCTTTAAGATGCTTCTCACAAGCCATGGTCTTCAGACCTTTGATCATCCCCTGGACACCTTCCAGCTTGTCAATTTCTCTATTGAACTGTAGTGCCCAGAACTGGACACATTATTCCAGGTGAGTTTTAACCAAAGCTGAATAACTTCCCTCAATCTAGACACGATACTCCTTTTGATGCAGCCCAATATCCCATTGGCTATTTTAGCCACTGCATCACACTGTTGGTTCAACTTGTTGTCCACAAGATCTTTCTCACATAGGTCGAGTAGGCATCACACATTCTATATTTTTGCATTTCATTTTTTTCTGCCTAAGTGTAGTATCTTACATTGAAATCCATTTTGTTAGTTTTGGCCTAGCTCTCTAATCTGTTAAGGTCATTTTGAATTCTGATTCTGTCCTCTGGAATATAAAGCTATCCCTCCTAATTTGGTGTCATCTACAAATTTGATAAGCACACCCTCTAAACCTTCATCCAAGTCATTAATAGATACGTTAAACAGTACTGGGCCCAGGACTGAACCCTGTAGAACTCCACTGGTAACTTCTTTCCAGCATGAAGAAGAACCATTGATGAGGATCCTTTGGTCACGTAACCAATTACAGATCCACCTAGTAGTAGCATTGCTTAGCCCACATTTGACTAGTTTGTTTGTGATAATGTCACAGGGGACTTTGTTGAAGGCCTTACTGAAATCAAGATATGCTACATCCACAGCATTCCCTGCATCTACCAAGCTTGTAATTCTATTGAAAAAAGAGATAAAATGAATCTGGCATGACTTGTTTTTGAGAAATCCACGTTGACTTTTGGTGATCATAGCATTTTTTGCAGACTTCCTCCTTTTTTACTAATAATTTTTATTCAGGAAATTTATAGTGATACAATAAAAGAGGGGGAACATTATAAGTATATAGGAAAGTAGGAGGGTTGAATGATAAAACTGTAGTCCAAAAAAATGGAAAGAAAGAGAAAAACAAACACAAAAACCGAAACCAAGGGAGGGAAAAAATAATTAAAAGGAAAACTTGGTGCTTCCTGTCTTCGCCTTGAAGAATTATTATCAAAAGAAAAATAATTGATTTCTACCTTGCTAGTCCTTTTTGTGTATAAATTCAACTGTTCTGTGTATTTCATATATTGGTTACTTTTATTTTTATTTTCAAAAAGCATTTTAGTAATGTCCAGTCTGTTTTCTTTTTGGGATTTGGAGAATGGCATGAAATTTGATATGTCGGTATGTCCATATTCATTATATCCAGTAATTTTCATAACCATGATATTCTAGTTGAAATCATTTCCTGATTCCAAAATTTTGCATAAGTTGATCTTGTTGCTCTCATCATATAAGTCAACACTTTGTCTTGATTTTTGTCTAATGCAAAGTCAAACATACCTAATACATATATTCTGGCTTAAACTTGAACCTTATATTCAAAATTTGTTGTATTGTTGTATAAATGTCCTTCCAGAAGTCTCTAGCTTTTAGACAGTTCCACCACATATGCACACTTCTGCTCCAGAATCTTTCCTGGTATTGATTGACATATACCAAAACAGAGTCACAACACACATGATAACCATGATGTTGTGCGTGGACATAGAACTTCTGATATCATGATTGTTAAAGAAAGAAGCACAAGATAACCTTCTTCCTATAAATACCAAGAGAAGTAGCTGAGATGAGGATGACATATTGCACTGTTTGCTGGATCACCAAATTCTATGGGCTCTTGCTTAGGGGTGACTTAGGATCCCAGCATCAGGGATTTATGTGGCTACTGCCTACCCTCATGTCAAGGGAGTTCCAATGGAACTGATAAGAAAACAGGGTCAGCTTTCTTGAAAAGGAAACCTCAAATTGTTTAAGACATTTGAGTTCTAGTTCCAACTATAATTTCTCCAAAAAGATTTTTTTGAAGTTCAGCTCAGTTTGTATCTGAATTGATGATCCTACACAATTTCTACAACAATTTCTACAGCCACCGTAAAATGAAGAAATGCAGTTTCCAGGGGGCTTGCCATATTACATCTGACATAGCAAATGGACCGGAGACAATAGTGTCATCTTAAACAACAATGCAACTAGTGGCCATCTGTATTCATGATATGGAATCAGATGCATCTGGTAAGATGGGCTACAATTAATGAAAGCTTGTTCCCAGTAAAATAATGGCATGGTTCCCAGTAAAATAATGGTTCAGAAGTTTTCAACTGTGCTAAAGATCAAAGCTTGTTTCTCTGTCTTTCTTTTTCACTTTTTAAAAGTTTTGTATGGCTTTTGTAAAAAAATAATGCTCTTGATTTTAAGGAATTATTAAGGAATTATATTCCAGAATACCAAGGCAGAAGATTATTTGAACTGGGTTATCTGAGTTCACACTACCATATATTTCAATTCTAAGCAGAAAATGTGGGATTTTATTCAGCTGTGTGGAAGGGACCTTTGTTATTATGAATGAGAAGCCAGACCTCCCTGCTTTCCTACTGCCACTTCTATTTTCTTTCTATTTCATGGCCTGAAAACATGGGTCTATGCCACAGTTACCTAAAACCAACAATCAAAATTGGATCATCCGGTACAACAGATCATTGCAAGGATGCAATTAAATGTGCTGATAGCAGATAATAAGGACAATTTAGAGCCACATGAGGCTAACACTTTGCCTGTTCTGCAGGAAAGCTTTGATTCAAACATAAGGTTCCAGATTCATCTTCACCAGAAGGTCCATTGTCACATTTAGAGAAAAAAATCTGGCATAACTTTTTTTGTGTGTCCCTCCCCCTCACTCCTTGTTGGGGTTACTTCCAGTTCCAAAGCTATCTCCTGCTTCCATGCTCTGCACTTGAGAGTAGATTAAGGAAATGCTCCTTTAAATGGCCCTCTCTGCATACTAAGGCACTTGATTCCAGGGCAAAGATAAACTGCATACATACATGTGCAAAATCAGGTGTGCTCCCGAATCTATATAGAGTAGCTGGGTCTGTGGATAGCATGCCATGTTTAATTCAGTTGCAATGCTACCTTCTTGTCTTCTTAACACAGGATTCCCCTGAAACAAGTCTCAGAGACTTCTCCCTTCTCTTAAACCAGCAAAAGCCTTGGCCAAAGTTTGTCAGAGTTATCTGCTTTTCTAGGAGGAAAATGTTCTCCTGTTCCTTTTAGATTTGTTCTTTTGTCCGTGTAACCATTTAATCTGCCATAAAGTATGCAGGTGATGCTACACATTTGAAATATTGCACTGAAAGCAAGTGACTCTATACAAATTGTGATCATGGCCCTTGGATCTCATGGTTGACCTTGCTAGAACCACAACCTCAGTAAGACCAAGCGGCACCATGGAGGATTGATCAATTGTATCTGTTTACATTCACAGGATGTATTTTGGGTTTTCTTACTGAGTTGCATTTGATATTACTACTTTCATTTGATCTCAGGCGGCTTTAGCAAGTATTGTAGCTTTTCATTTACAGTTATTTACCCTTTATTGCCTTTGAGAAAGAAAATTAGTATATTTTTATTGTGCTTTCAAATCTAGATACCAGAAGTAATGCTACTCATTTATAAAATATGTTTACAAATACTGTTATGTCTTGCTGTTTTTGCAGTAGGTTAGAGCATAAACCAGGTTTCCCCTTTTGGGTTCCCTCCAGATGTATTTGACTCCAAGACCTATTAACCCCTGGCATCAACTATTTTTCAAGAGAAGGTGAATGGAAATATGTTACACTAATACAGTAAAAGGCAGCTTACCATGAACCATCTTTAATTCTGATAGAAGTAAAACATGAATGCTACATTTAACAGCAAGCTATGGTCATGATTGCCAAGATACAGGGCAAAGCAGGACTACCAAGAAAAAAGGGTGAAGTTACCTGGCAAACTCAAGCAAATTCTAAGATTTTTGGACTTATGTACAAACAGGAATTTGGGAAAGTTGCTTTCTTTTTAGAACTAAAACCTCCAAACCTGTATAATCATGGCCAATGATGGTCAAAAGTTTCTGGGATTTGTAGTCCAATTCTATGAGCAAATCTTTTATCACAGAAAGGAAATTTAAAGATAAAACAATGAAACAAAACCAAAGTGTGACTGATACCTATAGAATATTGAGTTCAGTTCCTCCAAGATGAACTGAACCATCTAAACTGGGCTCTAGAGGCCAATGGATACTCCACCACAGACATCAGAAGAGCTTCGAGATCAAGAACAAGCCACAAGAGTAAAGACAAAGATCCACCCAGAGGAAAAGTATTCTCAATATACATCAAGGGAGCCACTGATCACATAGGGAAGCTGATGAAGAAACATAACCTATAAACTATCTACAGACCCACTAAGAAAGTCCAACAAATGCTATGTTCAGACTCTACAGGAGTCTACTGTATACCATGCAGCAGAGGACAAGTCTACATAGGGACCACCCAATGCAGCATTGCCCAAACACAAATCAAGGAACATGAAAGTTACTGCAGACTAATCCAACCTGAGAAGTCAGCCATAGCAACTACGATGTCAGACTACACAGAGAAGCCATAGAATTCAACAAGCATGTGAAAAATTTCAACAGAAAGGAGGAAACCATAAAAATGAATGAAATATGGCTGCCAGAATTTTTTTAAATCTCTAAAATCAGGACAGTAAATAAAGAAAAACACTCAAAAACAGGGGAATTCCAGACAAGAGACAATCAGGGCCAGCTAACACCTTCCAACAAAGGATTCCCCTAAGGCAGGAAGCAAACACGCTTTGAAGCTAAAAGGCCATTCAATGCTAATCAAGCTGGCCAATTGCAACATTCACACTTGCCTCAAGCAGACAAAAGTTCTTTCTCCCACCCTGGACATTCCACAGTTATATAAACCCCACTTGCCCAGTTTCCAACAGACCTCACAACCTCTGGGGATAATGCTTCTGAAACATGGCCTTACAGTCTGGAAAACTCACAGCAACCCAGAATATTGAGTGTTTGTGAAGAAAGAAAAAGAGGAAACATAGTATGGGTGGAATGAAATGCCCTGCAAAACAACAAGGCTGTCTAACCACAAAATCATAGGAAAGCTGGGTGAGGGTATACAACAGCATTTAACATGTTATATTGCTCATTTTCCAGTTTGAAAATGGCATACATCAGGAATGCAACCCTGGCTTCATCTCCATTTAATATGTACATTAGATTGTTCAAAGAAAAAAATGAGGAAAATGGACAAAATCCAACAAGAATTAGTCATCTAGTGGAAAACAATAGCATGGGATGTGCAACCAAAACTCCGTGCACGTGTAAAGCTGATGATTTCCACCTTGATGAGAGTGAAATTTGTTTCTCATTGAGAATACAGAGAATTGCAGCCTTAGCTAGTTGAAATCCCCATGTTTCCAATGACTAATATTTGCTGGTTAGGTCTCGTGACAGTATCATGTAAAAAAAATGCCTCCCCGAAGGCCATGTTAAAGACCAGTAGTTGCACATAGCAAAGGAGTTCTGTGTACCCAACTGGGGGCCCTTCCACACAGCCCTTTATCCCAGGATCTGATCCCAGATTATCTGCTTTAAACTGGAATATATGAATCCTCACTGACAGATAACCTGGGATAAACAGATAATCTGGGATCAGAGCCTAGGAAAAAGGGGCCATGTTGAAAGGCCCTATGACACAAGGAAAGTGACACTTCCAGCCCCTCTCACCAGCAAGGAAAGCTACAAAATCAGAAGTAGGACTCTTGTCACAGTTCCTTGTCACAGCCTCATTTATTTGCCAAAGGAGTTTTGAAACATCTTCATTCTTGCATCTCCATAAGCATCTGAACAGAACTCCTTTCTTTAATGTGGATGCTAGATGTTAGAGTGGACATGTGGGGCTGGATCATGAGAATTCCTTAGTAGCTGACATAGCATAATTATGTGTGGGTCTTTAAAAAAATTAATCTCACTGCCAGTTTAAATGTCACTAATATAACTGATGAACTTTGGCACTAAATTAATTATATTGTTAGTCTGAAAGAAGTTATCAGAAAGTTTAATTGAGAAACATCCAGTTTACCTTATTAAATGTTTAAAGGAACCAAAATTTATCTAAGGCAGTCTAGTGACATACTGTAGAAGAAGAAAGAAGATGTATAATAATAGAATATGAAAGTTAATTAATGTATGCCTACTCCAATTACATCTTTCTTTACCCTGTTACTAAAATGAAGGCCCATTCAATATTTTACAAAGTGTAGAGTCCCTATTGGCAAGCATAACATCTCTCAAGTTCCTGTATAGTGAGTGAATAAAGCATTTTATGAGATGCACGTGCAATGGTAGAAAACCAGAGGAAGACATGTAGAAAGTTTAGCAACTCAACAATGCAATTTTAATGTTTGTTTCATTTGATGAGCATCAATAATGAACCAGCATTGTGTATGCACTTATATCAAAATACAGAAAATCCTTCTTCATGAAAAAATAAAATTATTGGACAGGCAACAAAGTCAAACTTTTTTCTGTTCACCCAAATCCTACACTTTGGTATAAATAATGAATCTGATTTTCGGTTACAATACTGTTAGGGAAGTTTGCGTTCACTGAAATCAACTGGAATTCAGTTTGGTGCACCATCCACACATAACAATTCTTCATACTCCATTTAGACCAGTGGTTCCCAACCATTTTTTCACCAGGGTCCACTTAACCAGAGCCCACATTGACCAGGATCCACTTAACCGGGGCCCACTTTAGCCAGGGCTCACTTTGACCAGGGCCCATTTGTACCAGGGAACACTTGACTGGGGACCACTTTGAATAAGAACCACTTTCCAACATTAGTACCAAAAGGGTTAGCTCTGCAGAAAGGAGCAGAAATAAAATAAAATAAAGAGGAAGGAGGTTCGTGGACCAGATTTTCATTCTCGCGACCCACAGGCTGAGAAGCACTTATTTAGTCAGTCAATACTTCAGTACAAAAAATAAATATGTCTTTATTTTTGTAATCCTTTTAATGTGTTATAGGTCTACATTATTATTTAGTTTGTTACATTTATGAGTAATATTATGAGTTTATACTCAACTTGTCTGCTGTTATTTATTATTTGTAATTGTTGTGCTTTTAATATTGCCCAGATTGTAATGTGTTTTGGTGCTTTATATGGGTTTTTGTTGTAAGCTGCTCTGAGTCCCTTTGGAGAGATAGGGTGGGATATAAATTATTATTATTATTATTATTTCATACACATGCACATACTACTTATGTATTTAAAAAACACTGCTTTTGATTCCATCACTGTGGCAAACACAGTTATGAGGAGGGTCATCATTGGTCGAACTTGAAAAAAATGGGGGGTTTTCCATAGCCCGTGGGCTTCATGTTGCTTTTTCCTAATATGTGTACATGCACTCCCCCCCTTTATTCAACAGGTCAGGAATCAAAGCACTGTCAAAAACCAGAATTTGACAGAATGCGATCTTTTTAAGTAGTTTTATATAGTAGGAATTGAGAGAAAAAGCAGTGCATAGGCAGCAAAATGCGTGTAATTTCATGGAAATAGGAAGAAATAGATTGAAAGAGCAAGCCACATCTTGAATGAATCAGCTTTGGTTATAACTGCAAGGGGCTGAACAAATGGGTTGTTGAAAAGTGGACCCTCACAAAGCAGAGGATGCCTACATATCTTAATGCTAAACACGGGCAAAGGAATCAGAGAGGAGCAAAATGGGAACAATGTCCCCATAATAAGAATTCTGCTCCACAATGAACCGTTCATTCAGACCTCAAATTTCTGGCATTACAGTTACCCTATATACTAATGTATTAGTCTAGAAATTTTAGTCAGAAATCAGCCCCAAAATCCTAGATCGACTTGTCCAAAGGTCCATGTAAGAACAGTACTTTAACTCTTTAAAAAAAGGAACCATCTCTGATTAGAGTGGTGAAAAGCTAGAGTTTAGTCCACCCTGGGAGAAACTAAAAGAAGCACCAATCCCTTTAACTCCCTCTTCCATGGCACCTTTCCTACCTGGGCAGGAAAATGGGCTGGCCTCCTGAGGTCATGCTGGCTCTTTCCCCTCTCTGTGATATGACCCTAAACTTATCCAGAAGTGAAATCAAAATCTTTAATTTTGGCTCCAACTCTACCCTTGAGCTTTACCCATAAGGTCAGTTTATACACAAGTATATACAGTAGTTAAAATTTGAGCTCAGCATTTGACAATACATGTTAGGGATCCAAAAGAAAGGACCATCTGAGGAAATGGAGTCTTACGCTGGATCTACATTGCACTGAGTATACACTGCCATATAATCCAGTTCAAAGCAGATAATCTGGATTCAAAAACTGGGTAAAATGGCAGTGTAGATGAGGCCATAGTAAATGCAGGTATTTGATTTGACTGTTTTCTGTGTCTAACTTTCTGCTTCTTTTATGGTTTTAACAAATGTTATTTATTTTGGCCTTTAATGATTAAGTAATTTTAATGTTTATGTATATGATTGTTGCTATAGTGCTGTATTTGTGGTGTAGCAGCTTCGTACCACTGCGAATGTAAGCTGTCCTGAGTCCCCCTTCGGGGGTAGAGAAATAACAGGGTACAAATACCAAAAATAACAAATAAATAAATAAATAAAATACCCACAATGATCCTGGTTCTTCAGGCTCAAAGAGCCCGAAGGAGCAGGATGATACCCACCCCTCCCAGCCTCCCCCCTCCTCCCCCACCCCACCTCCTGATTGCATGTCAGGAGAGCTCTTGGGGGCAGTCTACATTGCTGGCAGACCCCACAGGTAAGTTTAGAGGAAAGTGGAGTCTGGGAGTGCCTGAATGCCCTCCTTGGTCAACCAGAGGTTGATCCAAAAGAGCATGTAGCCACCCCCCAAGGTAAAGTCCAGGTTTTGGGTTGGGAGTGGAGACTAATTCCAGAAAGAACTTGAATTTAATATCCCAGTTCTTCCTGGGAATTAGCTATGTCTGGAAGGGCCCTGAGGAGAAAGGGGGAGGAAGATGGGATTAATGAAAACTGAGATGACTTTCAGTTGCTACCATAAAGGACTGGTAAGGGAAGTGCACTACTGGGCGAGCAGGGGAACCTCAAATCAGTAGCAGCAGCAATGGATGTAGAATAAAGTATACCAGTAAAGGAAGTAGCTCTGTTATGTTCTTACCAGTTGAACAGCCAGTACTGTATTGACTGGAGAATTCTAAAACACATTGTTTGAAAAGGTAAATAATCCAAGGCCTGGTGAGGAAATAATGAGTTGTAAAGTCTAAGATGGAAAAAGAAGAAAATTGAAAAAGAATGTGGGGCTATATTTTTAAAAGGACTCAGGTGGGGTTTCAAAACAAGAGTACTATAGCTTACCATTTTGAGAAACTGGAACTTTGGAAATTGAGAATCTGTAGATCCCAGGGCAGAGATGATACAAGTTACTTTTTTATTACAGCACCCAGAATGCCCCAGCCAACATGGCTGCAAGTGATATTCCTGGGAGTTTCTGGGAATTCCTAACCTAAGTTTTTCTTAGGAACCAAGCGGGCATTGAAATGCCAGGGTTACATGTTACATGGGCCCTTCTCCCAATAAATTAGACAGTTGCACTTTCCAAACATTTTTAGTTGTATGGCACATTTGTTTGGGATAGTTCTTCCAAGTTTATTTTTTTTCTTTTCAAAAGGACAAGGCACTTGTCTTTCTCAACACCCTTCTCTCCCAGCAAGAATGCTTCCGTATCAAGTGATTCAAAGGGGAGACAAGAGACGCAGCAGAAATTGGTCTGTGTGGCTTCTTTCCTTGCTTTGCAATCACATTTGCACACTGGATTCCTTCTGGAATCAGATACTGTATGAAATAATGAAGGAGACAGTAAATTGACAATAAAAATGTATGTCTCCAAATCTGATTGAGTAGCAGGGCTATGATATCACTGCTTGTATGCAATGAGTCTGACTGCCAGACAGAATGCAAACATTACAAAGACAAGAAACTTTCTCCTATCTGGAAGCACAGTCTGGCTGCCTCTCGTCTTAGCACTATTGATTATGCTCCCTAAAGGTCATAAATTACTGTAAGAGTTATTTTTAAGAATATTTGCTGAGCCTGACCTGTCAAGAAAGGTTAATCTAATGTCTTTCCTACCTCTAGCCTGAAGAGACACAGAAAAGGAAAGGCAGGGACTATGAGGGAAATTTCTTCTTAAAGGCTACTGATCATTATTACTTTTGTTCCAACTTAAAATTACAGAACTAAAGATTGATTGACTGCTTACATTCATATCCTGACTTGTCTCAAAGTATGCTTAATTCCGCTCCTTCCCATGTTAATCTCATAATAACCCTATGAGGGTAGGCCCAGTGAGGCTCAGGGTTCAATGGGCACCACAAACTCTGTCTCCCAGATCCCAGTCCTAGATCCTAGTAATTGCTATGCTGATTTTTTTTTAAGTATACAAAGCACACAATGGTCTGGATTTAGATTCCCAATCAAAATGGCGGATTTTGGTGCTGGACTAGTGAATGGAGGTTAAGGAGCACTGGCACATGATCTTTATAGGATCCTAACTTGTCCAAAAGTACACAAAAGAATAATAAAGAAGAGCATATACTAAAACCCAAGACTAAAAGAGTCTGGAATATGACAGCAGCCTATGTCCAGTCATTATATTAGCTGGCAGTTATGGAAGTTGCAATCCAAAAAAAGTATTCCAAGCTCTGCTCTGTCCCTAGTCTCATAATATTTCATACCATAATTTGAACACTGAAATTATTTAGTTTGCCTATAAACCTGAAACTGCCCTGTATGCTTTTTAGAGAACAACTCAACTATTCTCCTTCATTTCTTGGCCTTTTTACCCAGAACGAATGAGAGACTTCCCCCCCCCCCCCCTAGATACACAGAAGACTGGGTGACCTGGATGGTACAAAACAGTAAACAGACTGCACTCAAGATGCAGAAGCAACCTTAAGAAATGGGGTACAAAGTGGAGTCCACGACATGCAAGTGTGGAGAAGAGAAAACCACAGACCACCTTTACAAGGCAGTCTGAGCCCTGCTGCATGCACAATGGAGGACCTTCTTATAGCAACACCAGAGGCACTACTAGTCAATGGACATTTAGTATAATGCCAAGTTTTTTAAACTTTGTGTTTTTTAAATACATTACAACTGTACCCTCATTTTGCTTCTGATATGATGCATAAATAGCCAGAATTAAGTGTCTTTTCACATTATACAGCTATGGTACTATTATTCCACTTCAAATGCCATGGGATTTGTAGTTTGGATTTGTAGTTAGATGAGTTTTCCAGTAGATAATTATCAAAGCCCCCTCCTAAACTATATAACCTAGGAATGCACTGGACAGAAACATGGCAGTTAAAGCTGAATAATAGTGAATGAGCCCAAATTTTTGCTGAACAATAAATAACAAAGCATAAAATATATTATATTGCATTTATATTGTGTATCGGCATCAAATTGCTGCCTTTTGTCAAGCCGCTCTAAGTCCCCCCCCCCCCTCGGGGGTTGAGAAGAGCGGGGTAGAAATGATGTAAATAAATAATAATAAAATACACTTAGCATACATTAAAAAAATGTAAATTTAAAATAGTTTGCCATTTCGAGTCGTCTTCGAAATCAATCCATTGCTGTCTGCTAAAAACAATCTTACCATTAAAACAATCTAATATGCAAATGCTTGATCCCATAACCAGGATTTGAGCTTCTTCCAAAAGGTCATGAGGGAGGGGGCAGATCTCATCTCATTAGGGAGGGTGTTCCACAACTGAGGGGCCACCACCGAGAAGGCCCTGTCTCTCGTTCCCACCAAATGCGACTGCGAAGGTGGTGGGACCGAGAGCAGGGCCTCTCCAGACGATCGTAAGGTCCTTGGGGGTTTGTAAAGGGAGATGCATTCGAACAGGTAAGCTGGGCCAGAACTGTTATGATGATAATGCTGCTGTAGCATAGAGCTTGTGATCATCTGCTGTCAGATTCAACAAATGCATGACTGTAACCTTGAAGATTGCAGACCCCCTGCTCTGTTCATTTTTGTCTCCTTTTTCTCTTCTCTCCCCTTTCTTTTATACACAGAGGCAGAGCTGATTAATTTTACTGCAGTTGAAAATCACGCAAATATAGTTGAGAAAGAGGCATTTAATGCTTTATTGCTCTTGCACACAACCTCCAGTGCGAGCACTGCTAAGTGTTTTTAGTGTTATTCCTCTATACAGTACATCACAATGTTAATTTTCCACATTACTTTATTCCTTCTCTTGCCCATATTTTACAAGAGAGAAAACAAACTGCTTGTAATTACACTGCATGCCAGGACAAATTAAGTAAACACGCATTTGTAATGTGTTTTTCCTGTTAGGGTGAGAAACAAAGGGCTCGAGTTAAGGTCAATATTAGAGTTATGCCATTGCTTTGGGATACAAAAAGACAAATGTCAGTGACAAAACTGAGAACATGGAAACTATCCTTGCTGAAGTTGTGAAAATAGGACCTTTTTCTCTGTGACCAAGCGGGTGCTCTACTTTGTTTTCATTTTCCTTTAGCTAATAATTACAATAACGACAATAACAATGAATAGATACCTAATGCGAAAATCTTTTGCCTCATTAGGAGTTTTGTGAATCAGCAAAAGGTAAATGAGACTGTCTGTATTGCAGTCTACTGGTATATTAAAAAATAGAAGAGACTAGAGGAAAACAAACCCTCCAAACTTGATTATATGATACGGATAGAGGTTAATGGTTTTGCTAGATTTAAAAACTTGTAATGGGAAAAGGATATAGGCCTGTTGAGTATATAGATTGGTATACAAAGTAATATTCCATTTTTATTTTTAATAGACAATGTATTGTTGTGTGGAGCTAGCAAATTTATAATGCCTATACTCAGTACAGTGTCCCCTCACTTATTGCTGGGGTTAGGTTCCAGGACCTCCTGCAATAAGTGAAAAACCACGATGTAGGGATACTCTATTTATTTTAATATTTATACATTATTTTAGTAGTTATACACTATTTTAAGTCTTTATACACTTAAAATAACGTGAAGGAAAGGAAGGAAAGGCCCTTCAAGGCTGGAGAGAGGGAGGGAGGGCTGAAGAGGGAAAGCGCCTCAGAGAGCGGCGGTGGCAAAACCCTACAAAACAGCAAAAATACTGTAACATATGTTTTAAATTAATATTTTTTAAAATCCACGAAACAGCGAATCCGCAATAAGTGAACCGCGAAGTAGCGAGAGAACACTGTAGTGCAAGTCTGCATGTCTCAGAGTTATAGTAGGTACAGTATTCATGCCATTACTGTGCATCAGTTATAGAGTGTGTCTACACTGTAGAACTAATGCAGTTTGACACCACTTAAATGGCCCAATGCTATTGAATCATGGGGGTTGTAGTTTTACAAAGTCTTTAGCCAGAGAGCTAGTGCCTCATCAAACTAAAACTCTCATGATTCCATAGCAAGTTGGAATGACAACTGAAGTTCACCTTGAACTGGAGAGAGGGAGACCATACAAGGAGTGTTGGGCAGACTGTAAGACCAGTTGTATATCACATCAGTGGTGAGTGGAGGGTGAACTCAGGAGATTGCTGCCCCGGGGCTATAGTTTTCAATGGCTTTCTTTGATTTTCCTATTGGCAAAATTCTTGAGTCCTATGGACAGGTGTCATGAGCAAATCTTCCAAGCTCTTGCACTTAACAGAAAAATCAAACAAGCTTTTCCTATATCTTTTTTTAACCTTTGCAAGCATGGTTTTTAAAAACACATAGATGTGGTAGGAGTGGACCATTAGCCAGAGCTTAGAAAACCTGGCCATTATACCACTTTAAAACCTTCAGAACTTGCCTAATTTTCAAAATTAAACTGGTCCATCCCTGGTTGGATCTTGGATTGGACTCCCCACCCATCCTCAGAAAATGTCAGAAATCTCCAGGTAGGTCTATTAGACAATCCTTTCTGAAGCCTTGAGGAACCTTTACTAGACAGAGTGGACAGTACTGAGCTAGATAGATTGACATTCTGACCTTGTCTAAGGCAGCTGTTTTTCTCCAAACTCCTTTTTTTTAAAAAAATCTGCATCTCAGCAAGAATAGCCACCACGATTCTGTGAGTTGCCATCCCAAAAAGGAACTTTTCCAAGCTGTGTTGTTAGTTTCAAAATTATGTGACAATGTTTCCCCTTTCTAGTGCATTTGGGAAACATATGCCTCACGCTGTTATGGCAATGCAGGAAACCTCCAGCACTTTTCTGCTTCACTAATTTTCAGGACGGAAAAAGCTGTGGGTTTTTTTCCTGTGAAACAAAGGTTCATAAAGGGCTTGTAAAAGTTTAGTGAATGAGGCCCATAACCTATTGATCCCCTTGTATTCAATCCAATTCACTTGAGTCGGGGCCTGCGGTAAATAACGAGGCTGGTGTTACCGGGAGCCTTCCTTTACTTATGAAGAGCAGCCCACTCGTAACCTCTCTTATAATCATAATGTTGCTGATTTACTGAGCCAACCCAAGTTAAGTTATTAATTAGAAGATGCATTACCCAGCCCTCAGAACATTGCTCCGACTGAGCCATCGCTGTCCAACGACCTCCGGAAAGACAAAGGATTCCATTTTACAAAATCTAGTTAACATATCAAAGAGCAGTAAATGTGCAAATTGCTGTCATAAGGAATCCTTTATTGCTTTTTTCCTTTTCAGAATAGGGTGCCCCCCTTTCCCTCACTCTCTCTATTCGAGCCCCTGTGACAAGGTTACTCATTGGAAAGAAGAGCAGCTATTTTATGCTCTTCAGATGTTTACCTTCTGTAAAAGACACTTCAAAGGATGCTTATGGGACTCCCCCATCACCCAGCAAACACTTTAAACCCATTGTGATGGATGGATCCTTCCTGCAGATTTAATAAATATAAGCAGAAGCCAGATCGGTGTGTGTGTGTGTGTGTGTGTGTGTGTGGTGGGATTTTTTCCCCTTCCAAGGCCAGCTGTCTGCACAATAGGCAAATCACTCATGGGTGGCCTACATGGACAGGCCTCTTTAGAAAAGCCTAAAGAACTGTTTAATGCCTTCTCTCTTGGTGTCTCCGTCAAGTCAGTGCTATCAATGTTTGTCCGATATTTCAATATTATTTTTCCTCCAGGCTAGGTGGATGGTAAGTATCATTCACAAATATTCAGGGATTCTCAGGGTAGGAGCAGAATTTATTTATTTATTTGCAGTATTTATATACCGCTTTTCTCACCTCTGGGGGGATGGGACTCAAAGCGATTTACACAAAAATAACAGCAAAATTCAATGCCTTACATATATAAACCAAAACTCAAATCAGCAACATATAACTAGGCATAAAATCAATAGGATAATTCACCATAAGATAAATGGACATTTAAAACATGAAATATAAGAATTAAAACCTCTAATAAAAGCATTAAAATCGCATGATCCAACTCATAGACCAGGCCATTCCAAATGTCAATTACGCATATTCCATATTTATTTCTTGTACTGTGTTATTTTACTAGTCAAAAGCTTGGTTCCATAACTATGTGTTTGTTCTCTTTCTAAAGGCCAGGAGGGAGGATTGAGATCTAATTTCACTGGGGAGAGAGTTCCAGAGCTGAGGAGCCACCACTGAGAAGGCCCTGTCTCTCTTCCCCACCAACAGCACTTGCAAAGTAGGTGGGACTGAGAGCAGGGCCTCCCCGGAAGATCTTAGCCTTCTATCATAATAAATTAAGTAAAGTCATTTCTTATAATATGGTCCATCTTTTTAATTTTAGGAAACATACAGTAGGTGGAGGATGCAAATGTGTATTTTATCAAGGAATACCTTGTTGGAAAATGTCCTTTTTCTTTATCAAAGAAATAGAATCGTTTTCAACTTCATCAGGGGGAAACAGGTATGAAGGTCTCATATTGCATGTACACATAAACCCACACACACATCTCTTAAAATTTCATTGGTGAGAGGTTGTGACTATTCTTACTATTATTATCATCATCACCACCAACAACTTTATTATTAATCTATATTCAACTCAAGGTGACTTACAAATTATTTAAACCAGTACAAATTACAAACATTTTTGTGGTAAATCTGTTTTAAATCTGTTTTAAATCTGTGTTAAATCTGTTTTATTGTTGCATATTATGATTGTGCTTTTTAGGCTATGTAAACCACCCCGAGCCTGCGGGGAAGGGCGGTATAGAAATGGAAATAATAAATAAACAAATAAATAAAAATATAAAAGAAATGAACAATTTAATCCATTAAAACAATCTAAAAATTATAATTCATTTAAATATGAATTATATGGAGGAGGCAACAAACGATTACAAGTCCATTATGGGAACCTGACAGAATACGAAAGTTTTCATTTGCCTGAGGAAGGAGCAAGAAAGGAACCATCCTATGACTCTGTTAGAAGGAAGTTCCAAAGTCTAGTTCCCACCAAAATACCTAGAAAAGTAGATGGACAGAGAGAAAGGTATCTCCTGCAAATTAAGAGCATTGACATGTTCATATGGGGAAATGCCTTGAAGTGTATTTTCACTGCAGAATTAATGCAGTTTGACACCACTTTAATTGTCATGGATCAATCCTATGGAATCTTGTGATTTGTGTTTGACAGAGAAGGATAAACACCTTGTAAACTACAACTCCCATGAATCCATAGCATTGAGCCATGGCAGTTAAAATAATGTCAAACTGCATTAATTCTATAGGGTAGATGCATCCCTAATTATCTTAGCTGCATGATCATTGTTAGACAGATAAAATTTTACATTTATTTTATTTTAAAGCAACTAAATAATTCTGAACTTCAGTCAACTTTGTCCGCACTGCTCTTTCAAATACGGCATTTGAAGCTTGAGTTGATTAATGTATCTTATCTGGTCTGGGTTTCAGTCTTATCTATGTGCTAGTTTACTAGGGAAAATACCCAAACATGGTTGTGTTAAGGGCTTTAAAGGAAATTGTTTATTGCTCCATTCATTTAGCTATTAATCGTATAATCTTAAAACTATGCATTTTCATATGGGTATATAAATATAATTCGATCATTAAGATAATTAAGATAATAAAAACACCAAATCTGATCAAACAAAGGTGGGCAAAAAAGAGCCAGAATGAAAGCATCCTATTTAGGAATATATAGAGTATCTTCTATATCCAGGATATAAAAGTACAAAACAACTCCTTTACCCATATGACTAGTACTCATAGTTTCTCCTCCAGTTGATCTGACAAAAATCTATCATCTCATGGAATTGTCTAGGTCCTCCAGGCAATTCTATGGTATGATTTCACCTGATGTTGCCATAAAGTCATGTTGGGAAATCTAATGAATTACTAAAGAAGATACTCTATGATTTTTAAGGACCTCCAAGGTGACACTATGGTAACTTCTTGCAGGTCATTCATTTCAATGGGGTTCATTATTATCTATGGTTTCCTGGTACCATGGTAAATTCAGAATGTATCCCCCATAAATATCGGACTCGTACTGACATTAAACATTATGGTGGCACTACCTCTGAGAAACATAAACAAAGGCTGGATCTACACTGCCCTTTGTCTATGTTTTGATCCCAGATTATTTGCTTTGAACTGGATTATATAAATCTACACTGCCAGATAATCTGAGATAATCAGTTCATCTGGGATAATCAGTTAACCTGGGAGCAGAACCCAGGATATAGGTGACTGCTTGGAGATATTAATTTGGGACTGAGGGAAGAATCCTTTTCTCATCATTTACCTCAGTCCTATACTCTTTCTGCCAGATGTTTGTGTTGGGGTCCCTAACAATAGAAACTAGGAATTCCTGTACAAGTGCAGAAGCAGACTGGTTATAAAGTATCCTCAGGTCCATTTCCCTTCCAAACCATGCTCTGTTGTATCCTTGGGTGGTTCACACTCTTCTTAACCAGCAGGCATCTCCATGCAAAGATATTGGTTGTCATGGCCAGCTCTGCACTTACAAAACTGCTGCTGTCTTCTTTCAAGAGACCTTTGAGAACTCTCCAAGAAATCTGCTTCCATCACTTTAGAGAGCATGTCAGCATCCAAAGATAGGCTTCCATGTGAGGAAGAGAAAGAACAGGAGGGAGAAGGTGAAGCTGATGGAATATTGCTGCCACCACCCACCTTCTACCTCCCCCGCTTCTCTAGAGGTGTAACTAGTTTCCTTCAACCAGAGCCAGAGTCATGGTTTCTGCACTTCTACTCTTCAAATTTCCCACATTTTAAGTTCAATTCCACTAACCAGGGCCGTAGCCAGGATTTTGATTTGGGGAGGGCTGAGTTTGATTCGGGAGGGGCTGAGTCTGAGTTAGAGAGAGACTACCCTACCAAACCTTTTGTATTGTTATCCCAATAACCCCATGAATGTGGGATATAATGAGCATGGTGACCAGATCATGATATGAATAAACATAACAGTTTAAATAATGTACCAGTAAGGCCTTCTCGCGGACCACCTTGAGAATTTCAGGGGGGGGGCTGAAGCCCCCTAAGCACCCCCCCCCCCCGGCTACATGCCTGCCACTAACTAATGTATATCTGTCTGCCAAGATGCTACACAAATACATATCATAGAAAGACTAGGTACTGGTAAAACAATATGATGTCCCACTACTCAAGACTACCCACATCCAGTTTGATTTCATTTCTTTACAGGGCTTGAAATAGTTCCTTTTCTGGACTGATCTCAGAATCCTTCAGCCAACATTGGCACATGCTTGGGGATTATGGGAGTTCTAGTCTATAAGGTTTCTTCTTCATGTTCTATTCTGCTTCATTTTTCCTTTTTTACTAATGTACCAGTAAGGCCTTCTCGCGGCCAAGGCATGAAGGCTTAAGGGGCTTCACACTCCCCCCCCCCCGAAATTCTCAGGGTGGTCCGCGAAAAGACCTTACTGGCACATTATTTAAACTATTCATATCATGATCTTATCGCCATGCTCAATATATCCCATATGCATGGGGGTATTGGGATAACAATACAAAAGGTTTGCTAGGGTAGACCCTCTCTCACTCAGACTCACCCCCCTCCCCACCAAATCAAACTCAGCCCCTCCCGAATCAAAATCCTGGCTACGGCCCTTACTGAGGCCATTCTCAGAAGAAGTCTTTGTCAAAGTCAGATGGAGAGAGAGAGAAACCTCCTTGTTCTGCTGATGGCTTATTAATGGGAATTGCAAGCACAGCCTTAAACATATTTGGTAACATCTTCACCCCCTATCACTCTCCCTGCTTTCTGCTCTCCATCCCTCTGCTTTCCACTTCAGCTGATGACAATTAAATATATGGATGCAAAGAACTCACCTCACACTTTTCTGCTGTAATTATAACTGTATTGCTGACTTCCAGATCTGACAGGCTCCATCTTGTCTGTCTCTTGAATCAGTGGCTTTTATTTACAACCTCAAGAACATCTTGATGAAAATGAATGGCACAGATGCCAGGGATCAGTGTTGGATATATTACTGACTGGCAGTCAGAGGAAATATTGAAACCCAATTGAGCAATTACATGAACTTTCTGATAATAGGTAAGCTTCCTTACAGAAATTGAAAGAGCTGGCAACTGTCTGAGCAAGTGTACACACTGAAGCAAGGAGAAGACCTGTTCAAGCACAGTTACAAGGAAGTTAAGTCCTCGAAGTACAAAAAGATCTTGTTAGACTTATGTTGCTGGCTGACAGTCTTTATTATTTGCCTAATAATCAAACATTTACAATAGAAAGAATCTCTTTGACAAAATTATCTACTGCTATGTACACAGAAGTTTCACTTGAAGTCCTAAGTAGCTTGGATCCAGACATTTAAAGGCACATATGCTCCCAGTTATGAATCTCCATTGCTTTCACCAGAGAAGTGGATGAAACTTCTAAGCGGTTTAGAAGAAACATAACCATTTTAGTGGTTACTCCATCACTGTAAATCTCCATGCCTAGGAAGTACAACCAAGTAAAGGTGTGCAATTCAGCCAATAGGCATGCCACTTTGGGGTCCATTGTCGGCTGGCTCCTCATTCTGTTAACTGGGAAGTTACTTGAATCAGGAGGAGTGTTGCCGTTTTCATTCAGCAGAGATTAGGCCCATTGGCTACAATGGGAAAATTTAAAAGCAGAAACCTCAGTCATGTAAAGACCTATCTGCATGAAACCTACTTCAGTTTTAGACCCCATTTACCAAGTTTCAACAAGGCCTGCCAAGTTTCAAAACTATTTATTTATTTATTTACGACATTTATATGCCGCCCTCCTCACCCCGAAGGGGACTCAGAGTGGCTTACAAGTCATATGAAAATACTACATACTACTTTACTAGCATAGTACTGAAGGAGACTCATTGAGTTACAGAAGAAACGTCAGGAGAAAATGCTACCCAGGCATAGGTGTAGCACAGTTAGCAATAATCTGCCCAGAGACAGCAGAACAGAGAAGGGAGTCAAACTGAGCATGTGCAGGAATGCAAAGAGATAAAGAAACACTGTATCTCCAACAATGAAGCGTGGACAGTCCGTGTTACATTATGATAGGCTGCAATTCTAGCTGCAACATAACTTATAACCAATAATAAGATTTTGGGCAGCCATAAGTTGAACCCTGATGCTTGTATAAATATGTGCCTTACAAGAGGAGGGGCCGCCCCTTGAAGCACCATGTTGTGAGGGGACGGACCCGCAGCTGTGGAAACAAAGTAAACTGAGCTTTCTGAGAAAATCCTGTTGTCTGTCTTCCCTTCTACTGCGTCTGCATGAGCAGCCTGCCTTGTGGGAATATGGTTATCTGCTACAGTACTAATACATCATTCATAAAATTAGTATTATATAATATTATATTTTTACTGGAGGAGGGGCCCTGATGTCACAGGAGACAAGATGGAACTGTCTTTTCGGCTCCCCTTCTTTACACTGGCCCCAGAGCGACCGTTGGTGCTGGAGGAGGGGCCCTGATGTCACAGGAGACAAGATGGAACTGTCTTCCCGGCTCCCCTTCTTTACTCTGGCCCCAGAGCGGCCGATGGTGCTGGAGGAGGGGCCCTGATGTCACAGGAGACAAGATGGAACTGTCTTCCCGGCTCTCCTTCTTTACTCTGGCCCCAGAGCGGCCGTTGGTGCTGGAGGAGGGGCCCTGATGTCACAGGAGACAAGATGGATCTGTCTTCACGGCTCCCCTTCTTTACTCTGACCCCAAAGAGGCCATTGGTGCTGGGGGAGAGGCCCTGATGTCACAGGAGACAAGATTGAACTGTCTTCTCACCTCCCCTTCTTTACTGTTTTTTTCACCAATTTACTGTCTTTTAAGATTTATTTTAAGTTTTAACTATAACATTTTTTTTAAAAAAAAGACATACTGCAAAAGAGCGTTCTGGTAATTGTAGTTGCTGGTTGTGTCCATGCTTAGCCAATCAGAGCAGGGACGCAACCAGGCCGAGAAACAGAGAGAGAGAGAAACTTCCATTTCCCTCTATGCTCCGAGAGAAACTCAGAGACTTTTCAATAACCATGCTATGCCAGTGCTGCTGGGAAAGCAAGTTGCCAGTAGGACTCTCTCTGGAGGAGGAGCCTAGGAAACTTTCCAAAAAGAAATGGATGGGTGCTGCTTCTGATGGGGGAGGGAGAAAAGACATGGCAGATCCCTGCCTCAGGTATATTTCAGACTTAACTCCTTCCTCTCCCGAACCGATAAAATCTGGCCCCCTTAATCCATTTTGGCCACCTTTTCCCTTACCTTTTAGAAAACTAGCCAAAAGCACTTCTGTTTTCATCACATTTGAAGAGTTCAACTTGTCATTTCTCCTCTCAATCCTGTTATCTGTGAGTGTGTTTTGAGTAGTCAGTTCTGTTTGTGTAGATCACCTTTGGGATTCTTCTGGAAGGATAGAAATTAAGTCTATAAGCATAAACAAACATGCAGCAAGATTAGATGCTTGGAGAGAATTTAGACAAGTCACTTTTTTGGACTATGATCCCCAGAATCTCTCAGCAAGTGCAGCCCATGCACATTTTGGAATTTGGGGGGCAGTATTCCAAAAGAGTAACTCTCCTGAGCCCTGTGATAAGAAGAAGGCATTGGACATGAGAAAAAATGACAGGCAAATACAATCCTGACTCCCCACAAATAGTGCTGTGCAGACAGGAAGGAAGGAAGCCAGGCAGGCAAGCAGCATTTTTGCCTGCTGAATATTGGGAGCAAATCCGAAAACCCTTTCCAAGCAAAGTGAAACTGTAGTAAATTTTGAGCTGCATTGTCCAGTGGAGTCAATCTGAAAAGTGCCGGGTCTTCTGTTTTTGTTTTTAAAGCAAAGCTCATGAAAAGAGGCTGTTGCTCAGATTTTGGAAATTGATTAATGATTAAACATATTTAGATTGGTCCTTGGCAAAGCAGTAAAGATTTGCTGATGACACAGATGCATTCTGGAGGGAAATGGATGTTAATTGCTGTCTAGACATTTTATTACTACAGTGGGGTACTGGTCATTGACCATCCCTCTCTCTTTCTTCTGCTTCTTCTTCAGCTTCTTCTCCCCGCCCCAATCCACTAACACATTAGGCCAGGCCGAATTGTTTGTTTGTTTTTGCAGAGATAACAATATGGTTTCAGGGTGGTATGTAACCGAGAAGGCTGAGATATCCATCTCAGGCGTTCCAACCGAAATTCAACAGGCAGGTTACCACATGATATGAGCTATATTTGTTTTATGCAACCCAATTTCCCCAAGCTTGTAAAATATAAACTATAAATCTATGATTGTTTTTGAATGGGTCCCAGCTACTAGACAATGTGCATTTTGTTAGCTGGCTGGGATTCCCCTCCCCATTCCCCCAAATCAATGTTTCATTGGGTAATAATTCTTTTAAATTATTTTGCAGCAGTTGAGGAGAAAATCTTGTCAGCCCACCAAGCGAAACAATTCACTGTGAAGTTTCAGGCCTGTCTATACTCCTGATTTTATAATTGATCCAGGGATAAAGTTGCAAAGGAGGACAAAATAAAGAAATTCCTCTTTCCCATAAGAATTTCCCACCAGCACCCAAATTTCCAGCACTACGGTGATTTCAAACTTCAGTTGAGCATTTAGAAATACAATGTAGACACCCACAGAAAGGGGCAGGTAAAGTTACCAAGGCAATGCAGACACAGTGAATACAAGCATTTCCAGTGTTTCACTTCAGGGATTGAATTCTTGTTTGAATTCAAATTAAGAACAAGATAAGTTCTGTAGGTTTTTTCCTAGGTTGAATTTGTATGTAGGTCAGAACCGGTACATTTTTAAGTGTAACTCCAACCAATAGTCGATATTTCTTAGCTTTGGAAAGCATAGGGAAAGTTTAAGACCCCTGTGGTGTTTGTTTTGCTGTCTGTGTCCCCATGCAGAAGATTTTATCTCACTTTCTGTCCCTGTGAGAACTGGATTTTGAAAATGTTGATTTGTTGTGGAAACAAGCAATGGCAAGGAAGCTTCAGTGGAGACACCTTTTCTTCATGACGATAACTCTTTCGGGAGTGAATTTCCCTTCCTAAGGCTAGATTTCTCTCATTTCCTGTTGTCTCATCCCTGTTCTTAACTATGAGTTGTGTAAGTTGAATGTTTGTAACTCAGGGCCTGCCTGTACCACAAATCCCTTATCTAAATATAATAACCTAAAGTCGTTAACCACTTGATACAGACCGAATATATGGATTAAGTTGGACTTGATTTTACTTTGGCGAAAGGCTTTTTAAATGTATTTATTGTATTGTATTTTATTGTAAATTTTATTGTAAATTTATGATGCTTTTAGATTTTAAATGTTAGCATTGAATACTTGCTGTTTGCCAGTCTGAGTCCCTCTTCGGAGGTGAAAAGGCTGGGGTATAAAAGTTTTAAATAAAATAAATAAATAAATAAATATCAGTACCCTTGGGGAGAGAAAACCATTAAAAATACTAAGACTTTTTGCCCTTGATATTTTCCCAGTATAATATCAAGCAAACTTGCCCAAAAAAAGGCACTGGGAGTTTACTTCCACTATGAAGAAAAAAGTCAAATCATGCACTATTAGATCAAAATGCATTCAAATGTCTCTGTAAATCCTGCTTCTACTTTCAGCATATAATTGGTCACAGAATTACTTTTAAAGATCTTTCTCTTTTGTGCAAAAAGGTAGATAGTAATTTTATGATAATGTTGACTGGTGGAAAGACACTATCAGTGCAAACCAACTGAAGCAATGACTTCCCCTTTGTCACTGCCTCAGCCACACAAGGAAACTATAATTTATAGATAATCCATGAAATAACATTTTCTGTGCTTCCCCACTCTGCCAAACATTGGTGTTTTCCAGTCAAAACACATTTGTACACACCCCATTTGACATGATTTGTTTAATGAAAAAGGGCTTCTTGTTTTATGTCTGAGGAGGTGATGGGCTAATGCTAACCATTCAGACATGATAGTGAGGAACATCTGAAATGCACTAAAGAAGGATCTTAATTAGCACTATATAAATTATGTGGAAAACATTAGTGAGACATTGGACATGCATTTTAAAAGGACAAGTAGGTGAGGAATTTGTAGAGGGGAGAGGTTAAGAAGAGGCAGGAAATGTGTGTGTGTTTTGCTTCCATCTTCCTCAACTGTGAATTCTTCACTTTGGAAAGGCTGCCACTTACTACATCTCAGAAACCCTTGAAAGGCAGTGTGGCCTAATTTAGCCCTTAGACTGAGTCAAATAACTCCATCTGAGAAAGTTGTGTTAATATACACCTATCCATTCTAAACTAGAAATTAAAATTCTGATTATGACTTATAGAGAGCTGTCCAACTTGGGTCTACCGCACCTGCAGGGCCATATATTCCAGTATGAACCTGCAAACGTTTTAAGTTCTTTGGAAGAAAACATTCAGTTCCACTACTGTCACAAGCATATGAACCTCCGAGATGTTTAAGATAATCTGGAGTGGCCCTGCTCTCGATCGCGCCCTCTTCGCAGGCACAATTGGCGAGGACGGGAGACAGGGCCTTCTCGGTGGTGGCCCCATGGCTTTGGAACACTCTTCCTAGTGACATCAGATCTGCCTCCTCCCTCTTGGCATTTCGCAAGAAAGTTAAGACCTCGCTGTTTGACCAGGCATTTGCAGATGAAGCGTAATTACCTAAATTGAGACCTAAGTAACTATGACGATGAAACGAAAATTGATTTTAATAATGAGACTCTGAGATTGTGTTTTTAATTGTAATTGCTAAATTTGTGTTTTATATGGTTGTTTTATTAATTCTGATGTATTTTATATGTGGGCAGTTCTTGCCATGTGTACATCGCCTCGAGTCACCTTTGGGCTGAGAGGGGCGATATAAAAATATAGAAAATAAATAAATAAATAAATGTGTTGGGGATACAATAAAAAGTCTTTTCAGTGACTGCTCCTAACCTCAGAAATTCCCTTCTATGGGATACTCATTTGTCCCCGCTCTGATCTTCCTCTACTAGAAGGCAAAATACCGTCTTCATTCAGACAAGCATCTGGCTATTAAGTGGATACGACAGAGGCCTCCTTCCTTCCAGTGGCTTCAATACATTTTGTGCAATTTTCATGAGCTCTGCAAAATAGATTTTCTGTGTTGATATTCCAAGTTATATGGCTGTGTGGAAAGGCCCATAGACTTCACTCATTTGCTAAACAAATTCAAAAGCAGACACAAGCTTGTTTCTCACAAAATAATTGCACAGAACAGTGAGTGCATTTTTCCTCATACCTCAACTCCCACAAAGGCTAAGGATGATGATGATAATAATAATAACAACAACAACACAACAACAACAATACACGTTATATTCTGCCCTCTCCCCTAGGGGACTCAGAGCGGATTACAGCAGTTACATACATAGGCAAACATTCAATGCCTTTACAATCATATACAATGAGACACACAAACACAATCAAAGGCAGAGGCTTCTCCTTTCATTTCTGGCTTATGGAAGGGGCACCCATCTCTGACACACCCATTTTCAAGCTGAGGAGCTAACATCGTCACTTCATGATTTTGTGTGGCCACCAAAATTGCTTGGAGTATCTCTTTGCCTTTCCCGCAGAAGCGGTACCTATTTATCTACCCACATTTGCATTTTTTTAATTGCTAGGTTGGCAAGAGCTGTGGCTGACAGACAGGAGCTCACTCCTCTTACAGATTCAAACCACCAACCTTTAGGTCAGCAGTTCAGTAGCACAAGGGTTTAACCCATTGCACGACCACAGTTCAAATAGGCATCAAGTGATATATCTACAAATGAAACATTGGCAAACCAGTAGCATCTATCTCATTGCACATGATGTTAAGGACAGCTCTACCATTGCTCCACCTTTGGACTAATTATCCACACCTTATGAAGAAGATGGGAGGAAATGGTTCCTCTCCCTTCAGTTTTAAAAAAACTGTTAGTGAAATGTTTATGCTGCACAGCAAACTGTTTTCTGTCAAAGATTTCAATCATAAATAGGATCAATATGAGGAGAATTATGAAGTCAAAAAATGAGCAAGGTGGCTGGGGAAAATTAAGTTGATGATCTTAACAGCTTTGGCAGAAAGAATGAAGGAGACAGGCTAGGAAATGAGGACCAATATATGCAGTACTGGAGAGAAACATGAGAAGTTTCAATTAGCTAGCCTAGGCAGAAGCCGGAATAGTTGAGAGATATCTTTGTCGCATCACTTGAGATTCCCATAGTCTGGAAGAGAACCATAAAAAGGTTTTTCAGA
Organism: Anolis apletophallus; assembly: GCA_030556195.1. Taxonomy (NCBI): domain Eukaryota; kingdom Metazoa; phylum Chordata; class Lepidosauria; order Squamata; family Anolidae; genus Anolis; species Anolis apletophallus. The sequence goes on along the minus strand of JARBWK010000007.1, from coordinate 63,027,636 downwards.
ACATTAAATGGAAAATAATGTTTCTGCTGTTGCAATCAACTAGATATGGGACAGAATTTACCTATATTCTGTGACTGTAGCTACAGTTTTATTTAAATTATTAAAATTATAACCTATAAAAAGGTAGTCAAAATAAAAGAGCGAATAGAGTCAAAGAATAAGAAGCAGACTAGAATTTCCTAAAGATTCATATGCAAAAGGAACACAAATAGAATGGAAAATGTTAACACTCCTCCATCATCATGCCATCATCCCCAAAATCATTATTTCTATGGAGTGGAATAGCAGCTTTAGCTAGGTGAGGTTGGAATATGGTACTCCAGCCTTGGTCAGGACAGTCTCAGTCTTAGTCTGCTTGCCCCCACCTGCACAACAGCAATGTACCAAAAATATAGATTTTAAAATACCTTGCAGATTCAGGAACGGCATCCATGCATTTCTTTCACATATCATTCACTTTCACCCTAAGACATAGGGCAGCAAGCTCTAATCGGTTTAATAGGCAAATTAATCAACTGAACTCTTAATTTGTAAGGACATGGATTTTAATCAGTTGGAACAAATTATAATAGGTAGATCGGAAAGGCAACAGTGGTCTGTAGTCAGCAAGATCAGGTTTCTTAGGGCAAGGAGTCTGAGCTGTCTCTAGCTCATCTCTCCACTTGGTGACAGAGGAAGTCTATGTTCTTTACAAAGAAAAAACCTGTTCTCTGCATTTATTGTATGTGTTCTGCAAATGGAATTTGCAAACATAGCTTTGATGGCCCTACTTATTCATGAAATTTAATTGTGGGGGTGAAGACAAGTCAACAACACCTTGTATTTGCAATTGTCCCATGTATTGCCACTGCATCTTCCATCTCTCCTCCTGGTTATTAGAGAAAAGACATTTAAGAAAAAAGGATGGAATAGCTGCACAATGCCTTTTTACTGGTAATGCTAAGAGCCGTCAAACTGGAAGCAGTCCATGTATTGTTAACAGTTGGTTGCTGTGTTCCTTTTGAACATATTTGACTCATGTGGTCCTTGATGTTTTGTGTAGTACAATAGTCTGGTCTCAGGGTCTCAAATAAAGTCTTGTTATTGAAAAAATAACATTAGAAGAATCCTGATGGATCAGAACAAAGGTCTATCTAGCCAGTTATCTTGTTTCTTATAGTGACCAACCAAATGCCTTTGATCCCAGGACATGCATAATTTGAAAGTGTGATTAATATGTAGTGTGCAGGGTTTGCAGACAAATGCCTACACGTGCATGCATGCACATGTGTGTGTGTGTGTGTTTGTGTGTGTGTATCTCAAAATGAGATAAAAAAGGAATAGCTGAGCAAACCAGACACAACACAATGATGAAGAGCTGGCAGAGGAAGCTGATGATAACTAGATGTTTGCACCAGAGAAGAGACACAATCCCATGCTGCCCGCTGTGACTGGAGCAGTTTCAGCTCACCCTACATCAATGGTAGTTTTCAGAGAGGGATTTTGTGTTGCTGTGCGTTGTACTGCTGTCTACTGTATTATCCTCAAAAGGACTCCTGGGGATCTTTTCTTTAGGAAAAATGTGTGTAATTATTGAAAATAATTTGTCTCCAGAACCTGTAAATAGATTGTTGAAGTGGCAGCCATCCATATGCGCAGTTAGCTGTCAGAAACAGATGGGGGATTGGCTCTTAGGATTTCTCTTGGCTTGGTACCTAGCAAGCACGCACACACAAAAAAGCCTTTTGATACTTTAAGGTACACTTTCCCACCCCCTGTCCATGCCTGTTCAAATGTTTGCTTCTCCCCTAAACAAAGCATTTTTATGTGTCTAACGCACCACATGGAAGCTGGCACTCATCCTCCTCTTGAAATTTTTCAACTGATTCCTGCTTTCACAAGCTGGACAGCCAGCATTTCCAAAGTGAACAGTGATTCCAAGTGGCTTCGTAGGCTGAGGGAAGCATTGCCATCTGTAAGAGGGAAAACGGAAGGATTTTCACGTGAGAATCATTTCTCCCCACTTGAACCAGATCTTTTACATATACACACATACATAGTGACTTGCATTTCATTCATATTTTTTGTGTAGTAAATTGAATGAAGATATTATGTTCAGAAAAAACCTGATTGGTTTTCAAAAAGATTATTTTCTTCCCCCTGCATGGGAACAGCCTTGATAGATCAGATAAGGTTTTGATATCATATTCCATTAGAAAACAACTGTGTGGGTCAGACCATACCTGCCAGTCAGAGGCTTCTCATAGTTGTTCCAGAAAAATATAATGTATCCACACTGTGTAATTATTGATTGTCATAGTATGGAATGCGAGATGTGTCATCCAATGATGTGATGTCCATAGAATTCTTACTATAGGTGAGCATTAATTTACTCCCCTAAACTATAGCACTGGAGTTCTATAACCAAAGACCTTGTGTCCCTAATCTACAAAACTAGGACTCCATGAAGAGTAGACCAGAATGGCTTTGACAAGGGAAGGAGAAATGAGTATGTTTGATTGCAGTCTGGATTTTTAGAAGTGCCTGATCCCAGCAGGTAGAGGGGGGGATTGCTACCTGCTAATGTATATATAAAACTATCAAATCATCCCTTTTTAAAAAATACAAAATATTTATTTATTTATTTATTTATTTACAGCATTTATAGTCTGCCTTTTTCACCCCGAAGCGGACTCAGGGCAAATCACAGAAGACTTACATGGCAAACATTCTATGCTGTTTAAACAGACAAGACAGACAACAGATAGAGGTATTGTCAGCATTTTCCCCAGTTTTGGCATCCTGGAGATTGTGCTCGATTCCAACCACAGGGGGTACGGTAACCCTTGGTCACATACTTCCTCCATTTTCTTTGATTGCCTGCATTTTCTGGTATTTCCTTTTTATGGTGCTGTAAAATACCTCCCTACTTAAGTGGTGCTTAATTTCTCTACTCACAGCTCACAGCTCTTTTCAAACTGCTTAGGTGAACAATGAGCTGGGCTGAAGGTCAGGTGCTCACACTGACCTGGGCTTCAGACTGCCAACCTTTCGATTGGTAAGTTCTATTACTGGTGATTAACCAGTTGTGCTAAAGCCCAGCCCAAAACCTTTTCTATATGCTGATGGAAATAAGGAAGCTACCCTTCCATGTTGTGAACAATCTGGTGGTATTGGTGAGAATCCATTAACCTGGCACAAGCGGGATTTTAATAGCTGAAGAAAAACTCAGGATATTGGCTCCTGAGTTTTGTGATCTATGTGATCACAAAGAATTAACTGATTACACATTTATTTTAGTTCTATGAGTAGGCTTTTTAGAGAATCATTGAGTTGGAAGGGGCCTCATGGACCATTGAGTTCAACCCCTTGCTCAATGTAAGAACTTCTGTTAAAGTATCCCCAACAGTTAGATGTACGAACTCTTTTTGAAGATGTCCAGACATTCAGAGGAGAATCCCATCATCTCTCTAGACAACTGATTCCATTTTGAAATTCACTTTCTTCATTGGGAGAATTCTGAGACCCCCAAAAGAACCAGAGAGAAGGGGAGGTAGGGAGGTGATGCATCTTTCAGTCAGAATCACAGTGTAGTTACTAGGCATGAGAAAAAAGTTATGAAAATTAAAAGAAATCAGAAGGAATTCGTATGTATGGGACTTTCAAGTTTATACGCATCGCAGGGGCAATCCCGGAAGTGGACTTTCTTTTCCGCACTCCCTGGGCCCAAATTTTCATTAGATTAGTAAATATTTCGGATGCCCACCCAACAGGAAAATTTCCCCCTCCAAAATAGCTTTGCAGACATAACTCACAGTCAAATCGGGGCCTTTCCATGCTTGGAGCCTAATTAGAGTGAAAGGCCTACCTCCAGGAAGTGAAAAAGGAGCCGGAAACGATAGAGAGATCCAGATCGGGACTCCTAGAGGGGCTGGAGGACTGAGGAAAAAAGCGGTTTAAACACCCAGGAAGGGGGTTTAGATAGAAGGACAGAGCAGAAGGACATAAGAACTGCTGAGAGAAGGGCAGCAGGAGTGAAAAGAGCACGGAGAGGAGAAGGAAGAGTTCAGAATCAAGAAAAGCCATAGAGTTCAAACGGAGATCCTAGAGTGCTATGGTAAAACTGAATGGGGGAAAGCTGGAGTGAGGAGAACTCTACAGATTAGCAAGGCCTGCACCAGAGGTGGGCAACTATTTTATTTAATAATATTAATAATAATATATTAATGCATTATATGTCCCTGCAAAGAAACCCTGTCCTTTTATAATATTAATAATAATAATATATTAATGCATTATATGTCCCTGCAAAGAAATCCTGTCCTTTTATAATATTAATAATAATATTAATAATAATATATTAATGCATTATATCTCCCTGCAAGGAAACCAAGGGAAATGTTGCCCCTTGATTTGCCTGTGCTTAAAACAGTGTCCGCCCTGTTTCCCTGCTTTGCCTACTTTAGAACTACTAATGAATTTCGTTAGTAATTACGTTACATTTTAGAAATTTTTGGAATTTTTTTTGTAAGTCTTTCTATTACTAATCAAAAAAAAATCCCCCATTAGATTTTCGATTCCCTATTTTTGGGTTCTAAACCATGTCTAGTAGTTACCAGTCTTCAGGATTTCATCCTGTTCTGATTAAGTGTCTAAATGTAGTTGGATGTGATTCTATGCATAACAGTTTTGTAGGCAGCATGAAAATTAAAATCCTATCTCATAGTGCAGTCCAACATTTTTCTTTGGAAAAGCCCTAAGCAAACGTGTTGAAAATAGAGTAACAACAATTAAGAATCTGGAAATACCTAAAACAATCCTATCCCTATTGTTAAGAAATATGCATGGACACCCAACACACACACACACACACAAAGCTGTCATTTTTGTCTGAGTTACAAAGATCCTACATCTTTCAAATGTGGCATTACAAATCTTCTGCCAGACTGTTCAAGGGATTATAGTATTATTGTGCCTTTATGTTTTGTACAATGCCTGCTAGTATCACTTGTCTTTAATTGTTCTTTCATCTTACCCATTTGACTTGAAATCAACACTGCTCTCCAGGAGCTGCATTAGCCAGAGAACAAGCAAAGAAAAGCAAAGAGGCTTAACATACCTCCGCGCTGCCGATTAAGTACCTCTTTAAAGATGTCACCCCAGATGTGGCAAGCTACATTCTTACTTTCCCCTGGCAACAGCTGTGGAGTCACATCAGTTGCACCGCCTTATGTTGCCGAACATTATGAGGGAATAAAAGCTGCCTTTTTAAATAGTTTGGCTATGCGTTAAAGATGTAATTTTCTGTGTACATTACAAAAGGGCAGGCTTTGTGGCATGTTTTCACTGCTGACAGATAAAGATAAATATGAGTTGATACCCTATAAGAAATGCTAGAGATATTGCCTCCATTCATCTTTCTACTATTGGATCAATACTATCTCTATGATCATAAGGCAGTCACTGCTTTATTCTTTGCTTTGGTTCTGAAGGTAGTGTTTTGAATTCTTTCAGTCCACTTTCCTTACCAAAGATTTGGTGGAAAGAATGCTAGAAATTCTGAATGGAACTGGATTTGAGGAGGAGGAGGATCACAAATAGCACCATGCCAGACTTCTTCTCACTGGCAGACAAAAATGCTTCCATCTTGAAGCATTTTACCTTTAAAAACATGCATTAATGTGTGCGTCTCTTCAGTTCATTGTTTTTCTGACAATGACACCATCTACTGTAAATATCATTTCAAATGTAATATATTTGGACTTCTGAAGAAATACCTAAAGTCTATCAGACTTATTTCAGCAAGGTTCTTACATTCCAAACATCACAATCTTTATTTCAGTGACATCCCACTAAGCACACATTGGATTTTGACCTTTTAATAATTCTGATACTAGGGATGATGAAATAATAATTTCTTACATTTAATAGCACTTTTTAAAATGTTAAAAGAAAGCCCTCATGAGTATTTCTCTTTGGTTATCTACTGGTATTTGATTCCAAAAGAATATTCAAGTCCCATTATATACCAAAACCCATAGATACTCAAGTCCCATATACGACATATGCTGCCCTTGCCATCCCTTAATCTTGTGTGTCTGCCTAGTTCTGTCCTAGCATATTCAACAGCAGACTAAAATGGTGTCCTTTATATAAAACTAGCTGAACCCGGCCACACGCTGCTGTGGCTTTTTCTCTTTCCTGTGTCCCAGTCTATATATGTGTGTGTTTTGTGTGTGTGTGTGTGTGTGTATGTATATATATATGGATTTGTGTCTATGTGTACATATGTGTGTGTGCTTATGTATATGTGTATATGTATATGTGTGTACTTATGTATATGTGTGTTTTGTATATGTACAGTATATGCCTGTATACATGTGTAGATGTGTAGGTACAGATTTGTGTATGTATCCATGTGTATATTTCAGTGCATGCATATATGTGTGTATGTCTATATGTACATACGTGTGTGAATGTGGCGAAGACCAACAGTAACATCCCTTCCTGCCTTTTATACTTCCTTTCTTCCCTCTCCCCCTCATCCCTCAGCTTTTCTCTTCTCTCTGTCCTCCTGCCTCTTCTCCCTCCCTCCCTTCTTTCCTTTCCCTCCTTCCTGCCATCCCTCCCCTTTCTGTATCAGTTTTTGCTCCCCTTGTCTCCCTCCCTCCATTCCCTCCCTACCTTTTTTCTCTTCCTTTTGCTAGTCCCTTCACCAGCTTTTACCTCTTGTATTGCCTTTTATTACCTGTCTGTTTTCTGTTCCTCCTTCCTGCGTGACCTCTTTCCTTCTTTCTTTCCGTCCGTCCTTCCTTCCCTCCTTCCCTGTTTCCTTTTTTCCTTATTGTCTTTTTCCTTCCTTGGGTCTTTCCTTCCTTCCTTCCTTCCTTCCTTCCTTTGTGGGGGGGTATGGTTAAGGAGGAAGCTGGGAGGGGCACTGTCCTCGTTTGCTGCAGCAGAGACCTTCAGAGGCCACGGCTTCGCCGAAGGCAGCGGGCCCCCTTCCTCCTTTTTGGTCTTCCTCAGCCAGCGCCAGCCATTCCCCTGCAACGCTGCTGTCTGATGAAGATAAAAAGGAGGAGGAAGGCCCGCTGACTTTGGCGAAGCTGTGGCCTTGCTTAGTGTGGCGGCCAGGCTTCCGGAGGCTTCCGCGGCCTGTATTGGAGCCATGGAGGCTTCCAGAAGCTGGGCCACCACACCAAGTGAGGCCCCGGCTTCGCCGAAGACAGCTGGCCTTCCTCCTCCTTTTAGCTCTTCATCAGCCTTGGTTGTCACTGTGGGACTATTTGCATAACGCCTCTGATTGGCCAGCACCACCAACATTCCGACACTCTAAACTGCCAGAGGGGGGTGGCGTGGGGGATCATGGGAGTTGTAGTTCTTTTAATTTTTGTATTTTTGACCTTGTTTAATTTTTTTGAGTTTTTTGGGTGGTAAACATACCTTGTGGAGTTTTCTAGGTATGTGGGCTGTTTTTGTGTGTCTGCCTTGTGTGGTTTCTTTGTCTATAAGCCTGTCAGGATGACATGAAGGATTTTATATATATAGAAGATGGCAAAATCAAAGTTTGGTTCTTGGAAAAAAATTGGTAGAGATATTTTCAAACTGTGAATGGTTAAATCTGTGGATGCAGAATTCATGGAGATGAATAAATTTAAAATTCTTCCCAGATATAACTATGTCTAATTTTTCATTGGTTAGAGGATGAAAATGGAATCCCTGTAAAAACACAGTGTAATCTTCTCCAACAGACATGTCAAACTCATGTTCACCAAGGGCCACATCAGCCTTATGGTTGCCTTTAAAGAGTTGTTTATAATTGCAAGACTGTATAAATGTATCTATGTTGCCCTGGCATCTAAAGACTCATAGGTCGCATAACATGATGTGGCAGGCCAAATTTGGCCCATGGGCCTTGCATTTGACATGTGTGTTCTGGAACAAACGATGTATCTAAGATTACACACATAGCCTTTTGTTATGCATACAGCAGGACTTCGAAATTGTTACCAGGCTAGAACTAAGCAGGCATACCAGGTTAGGGCACGGCAAGGGCAGCACGTGTTATCCTGCCTTCCTTTTGCCAATGTCCCATGCCAATTCCAAGGGGATCCGCAGTCTTCAGAAGAGCTATGTTCTTTTTCAGAGACAGAAAGTACTGCACAGGAGGAGGAAAGAGGTGGAAAAGTTCTGTTCATGAGGAAAAATCTGCTCACAATTCTTACGGTCCAATTTTATGTTGAGGACTGCAGCTACATTTTAATATCATTCTCACTAGAACGATTAACCTTATCCTTGGAACTTTTGCTACTTACCTTATGTTCTAGTAGCAAATGCAAAATTACATCCTGATCACATGCAGCAGTTCCCTAGGACTTCCTGTTAGTTGCAGATCTGATACTATCCTCTTCGTAGACAATAGCTACAATTTTTTTGAAAGATTCAATCTGTTGTTCTCTTATTAATAATTGATTGGTACCTGTGTATATAGCACACCTCAAAGTTTCACCTTGGAGGCAGAGATAAAATCTCGTTCTTATTTATGATGTCTCTGTTTCCTTGCATTGATTTGTACTGTACCTACCGAACAAAATACAATTTTGTTTACAGAATGTGTCCTACATATGTAGGTCATTTCTATTAATATCCTTCCTATTAAAGCCCAACAGAAACCAGATGTTAAGGTAAAAATCAGGTATAAATGCCAAATTTATTAAGAGCCATATAACCAAGCTGTAGACAAGCCCTCTCACATGCATTTTACAAACCATTTTATTATGAAAATCACAAATTCTCATCTATGTGCTTTACCAATGTGGAATTCTGCAAATATTTGATGTGCATGAATGTGCACCATCCCTTCCTTTCACTCTCTCTCTCTCTCACACACACACACACACACACACACTCCCTCTCTCTAATAGAATAATAGTGCTATAGCGCATCAGTGCTTCAATGGAATAGCACTTTTTCCTATAGTACTTTAATTCTACTGAGGGAAAATTCAGAGAAGAGAAATTTTGTCTTTCATGCCATAGGGCCACCTCATCAAATCACATCCCAGCTTTTTAAAAAATCCTAGTACAAATACAGTGAATTGTAGGTATGCAATGAATACAGAGGGGACAACAACCAGCAAAACCAGAAGAGTTATATTATGAGAAGTCACACTTCTTTAGACCAGTCTGGAAGGGCCTACTGCTTTTCAGGCTCCTTTCCTTGTACGTTGTTCCATTCCCTTTGCAATTCACATCTATTCTTTCCCTGACAGCTGAAGTAATTCACCATATTATAACTTGGCAATATTATTCCCTCGCCATGCCTCTCTGTCTCCCATTAGGAACAGCCTTCACACTTTGCCATCAAATTGCCTTTTCCTTTTCTTTGAGCATTACTACTTCATTCCTAGAAATTTTCTGAAGTGACCTCCATCGCTTTTTCATAATGTTAGTCTGGATCAGTATGCAAAGGGATATTGTAACACATTTGTGACTAAGGCCCCAACTACACTGCCATATAAAATCCAGATTATCTGCTTTGAGCTGGATTATATCATAGTATAGACCCATATAATCCAGTTCAAAGCAGATAATGAGGATTATCTGCTTTGATAATCTGGATTAGATGGCAGTGTAGAAGGGGCCTACCTGAGTGTAGAAGGGGCCTACCTTATGAAAAGGTAAGGTTTTCCTGCTTTGTGCCAAATGCAGTCGCATTTACCTGACATGTTTTAGGGCCAGTCTGGATGGGCCCCAGAATATCAAAGCAGATAATTCATGATATCTGCATTGAACTGGATTATCCGAGTCCACACTGCCATATAATCCAGTTCAATGTGGTTTTTATACAGATATATGCACTTTATCTGGCATGGCATGGTGTGAGGACTCACCCATTTTATGCTAGGCCGAGACCAGCATGGCAGTTTGGCATCCATGGTAAAACAGGATAGCCAGGAAAGGGGGAGTGGCTTGGATCCTTCTCAGGGAGGGAGAGAGAGCTGCTTGGGAGTGGCTCAGAGCTGAGGGGAGAAGCCAAGCTGCTTAAGAGGGAAAAGTGTAGCTTTTCTGGGAGAAGAGGTTTGGCTCTTGTCAGAGAAGGCAGGAAGGAAGGAGTCTCTTGACAGAGTTGAGAGTGAGCAGTCAGAGGAGACAGTGGTCTTGGAAACTGACAGGAAAAGTTCTGTGTGAAGCTGACAGGTAGTCAGTTGCAGACTTTTGGAATCTCTAGGGCTTAGAGATTAGCTCACATCTCTGGGGAAGCCAGCTACAAGAAAACTCTAGGAAAGAGTTAGTAGCTAGGGTGCTTCTGGAAGACTGAGTGTTAGCTCAGGGAACTAACTAGGTTAGTTAGTTGAAGACTACTCACGTCTAGTTTTAATATTAGAGTGAGAGAGTTTAGATAGACAAGTTTTGAACTGTTGAGTTTTGTAACGAAGTTAAGAAACCAATCTTGAGAAACCAACATGCTCTAGTACTGTTCTGCATAACCGTTACGCTTCTGTGCTTTTAAGATCAGCCTGTTAAGTTAATAAACGTTCTATTTGTTAACTTTACAAGAAAGCTTTTCAGTGTGCCTCATTACATCAGAGTGTGCCATTTCCAGCCTTCCCATATTCCCAGTCTGGGAGAAGATATCTCGCCTTAGAAATCCTCTTAGTTTACCTTCAGTTTAGGAGCTTAGCTTAACTTTAAAAGAAATTCCTAAAAGTATTTTTAGGTTGGTGGCAGCGTTCTAAGTGGTTAAAGCCTCCACTTAATGACTTTTGGCGTTTAGGGTGGGATCTAAAATAACAAGGTCCACCCTGCCCCAAGGTCCCAAGGGCCAGGTCGTCACACATGGGAACATCCTATGGCATCCTGAAGCTAGTAGTAGAGATCTTTGGGGGGAAATTCTAGATATATATCTCTAAACTACAAATTCCAGGATTCAATAGGATGATGGCTCGGCAGTTAAAGTGGAATTATAGTGCTATAATTGTGTAATGTGAAATGATTCTTGCTAGGATAGCAAGTGAATGCAGTCCACAATTCTGGACAGCCACTGTCAACTGTTGTAAAATTGGGAGAGGGGAGTCCAAGGGTTCCCCCATCTCTTCAGATTTTACCCAGCCCCCCTTCCCAATACCTTCTTATATCCTAGAATACAATTCCCCCAAAAGGGCCTTCTACTTACATCAGTGGTTTGCAACCTGGGGTCCCCAGATGTTTTTGGCCTTCAGCTCCCAGAAATCCTAACAGCTGGTAAACTGACTGGGATTTCTGGGAATTGTAGGCCAAACAAATCTGGGGACCCCAGGTTGAGAACAACTGACTTACATTCAGATTCTTGGAAGGGCAAGGAGCCATCTGCGGATATGCTCACCTAAAACAAACTGGGGAAGGACAGAATGCATGCTATGACTGACCATGCGACCTATAGACAGCAACTGGCCTTTTGATGTTTGCATATGTATATATTTTAAATTGTATGTGAATGCTTTTCTTAAGCCGCTTTGAGTCTCCTTCAGGAGAAATAAAGCAAGGTTTGAATAATAATAATAATAACTACAACACATCCTGGCAGAATATGTAAAGGAAAGCCAGGAACCTGTTTTAATTGAAGTCAGTAATTGGAAACTTCTCAAAGCACAGCAGACAAAGAATCAGTACAAGAAAACTGCACTCAAAACCAGAGCTGAGAGCTGGCACAACAAAGCGTTGCAAGAGCAGTTCCTTGACAAAATTGAAGGAAAAGATGACAGGGAGAAGGCCTGGTCATGGCTCGCAAATGGAACACTGAAGAAGGAGACAGAAGGCCTGATTCTTGCAGCACAAGAGCAAGCCATCAGAACAAATGCCATTAAGGCCAGGATCGAAAAATCAGCTGATGACCCAAAATGCAGACTGTGCAAGGAAGCTGATGAAACCATGGACCATATCCTCAGCTGTTGCAAGAAAATCGCACAGACTACCAAAAAAAGGCACAACTTTGTGGCCCAAATGATTCACTGGAACGTATGTCACAAGTACCACCTGCCAGCAGTAAAGAATTGGTGGGATCATAAACCTGCAAGAGTAGTGGGAAATGAACATGCAAAAATACTGTGGGGCTTTCGAATCCAGACTGACAATGTTTTGGAACACAATACATCAGACATCACAATTGTGGGGGGGAAAGTTTAGATTATTGATGTCGCCATACCAGGTGACAGTTGCATTGAGGAAAAACAACAGAAAAAACTCAGCTGTTATCAAAACCTCAAAATCAAACTGCAAAGGCTCTGGTGTAAACCAGTACAGGTGGTCCCAGTGGGAATCGGCACACTGGGCGCAGTACCAAAAAGACCTCAGCCGTCATTTGGAAACAATAAACATTGACAAAATAACAATCTACCAATTGCAAAAGGCCACCTTTCTTGGATCTGCGTGCATCATTTGAAAATACATTGCACAGTCCTAGACGCTTGAAAAGTGTTTGACTTGTGATTTTGTGATACAACATCCAGCATATATATCTCGTTTGCTGTGACATACTGTGTTATACAGTAAAATAATCATAATGATAATAATAATAATAATGTTTTTAAAAAATAACATCCATGGGGTGTTGGAGCACAGCAGTCAAACAGAAGGCAGATACAGCCTCTGGAAGCTGCCCACCTCTGATGTAAATAATACTAAGCTAAGTGAACCCATAATTCATTTCAATATAAGGTACTATGGCCAATTTTCTTAATTGGCTATCATATGCAGATGATATTTGTTGTAAATTGATGAAATTTTTTTCTAAACTATGATCCACCTATAACACTTGCAAAATATGGGTGTGTATTTAATTTTATCCAATGCTCTATATTAAAGTGAGGCTCCAGTATTAAATGAAATTGCCAGTTAAAGAGTATTTGGAAAAGAGGACATTACACTGATGGGACACAATCCTTTGGAGCCTACTTCACTGTCTATACATATTACAGCTCATCTCTATCTCTATCTCTTCTCTATATATAATAAAGCGGAAAGTTTGTATGTATGTATGTATGTATGTATGTGTGTGTGTGTGTGTGTGTGTGTTTGTATGTGGCAGCGTTCTGATTGGCTGCCATTTTCACAGGCCACAGCGACCAGCGCGGGTGATGGACCTGCACCAAACTTGGCACACATAACCCCCCTGACCCCCTTTATGTCCTGGTGTGGTTTGGGGGAGATGGACCACGGATTATGGGATTTGTAGTACTTTAAATCCCTTTGGTTCCCACGGACCACTGCGGCTCCCAACAAAGACTGATAAAGACCAAACTTGGCACACAGAGCCCCCATGACCCACTCTACATCCTGCTGCAGTTTGCAGGACGGCGGACCATGGATGATGGGATTTGAAGTACATTCACTCATTTCCTGAGACCGCTGCAACCCTCATCCAATAACTGATCAAGACCAAAGTTGGCACATAGAGCCCCCATGACCCACTCTACATCCTGCTGCAGTTTGCAGGAGGGTGGACCATGGATGATGGGACTTGAAGTACTTCTACTCATTTCCTGAGACCACTGCTCCACTCATCCAATGACGAATCAAGACCAAACTTGGCACACATAACCCCCCTGACCCCCTTTACGTCCTGGTGCGGTTTGAGGGACATGACCCACGGATTATGGGATTTGTAGTACTTTCAAACACTTTGGTTCCCACAGACCACTGAGGCTACCAAAACGGACCAATACAGACCACACTTGGCACACACAACCCCCATGACCCAATCCACGTCCTGGTGCAGTTCGGAGGAGGGTGGAGCATGGATGATGGGACTTGATGTACCTCTACTCACTTCCCAAGTCCGCTGCGACCCTTATCCTATTACTAATCAAGACCAAGCTTGGCACACATAACCCCCATGACTACCTTCACATCCTGGTGAGAGTCAGAGGAGGACTGACAATGGATGATGGGATTTTTAGTACTTTCACGCCCCTCTGTTCCCACAGACCACTGCGGCCCCCAACAAACACCGATAAAGACCACACTTGGCACACAAAGCCCCAGTGACCCACTCTACATCCTACTGAAGTTTGGAGGGGGGCAGAACATGGATGATGGGACTTGCAGTACCTTCCCTCTCTTTCCAAGACTGCTACAAACCTAATCCAATGACTGATCAACACCAAACCTGGCACACAGAGCCCTCGTGACCCACTCTACATCCTGGTGCAGTTTTGTGTGAGACGGACCACGGATGATGGGACTTGAAGTACCTTCACTCACTTCCTCAAAACAATACAATCCTCATCCATTCACCAATACAGACCAAACATGCCACACACAGCCCCCATGACCCACTCTACATCCTGCTGCAGGTTGGAGGAGGGTGGACCACAGATGATGGGACTTGCACTACCTTCAGTAATTTCATGATACCACTGGAACTCCCAATACTGATGGATCAAGACCAAACTTGGCACACAGAGCCCCCATGACCCACTCTACATCCTGCTACACTTCTCAAATGACCCGGGCACCGCCAGGTCCCCAAGCTAGTATCATATAAAAGATCAAAACACCATTTCTACACTACAGAATGAACCAAGGGACCTGCCTCATGGGAAATGAGTCCACAAAATAAATTTTCTTTCCTTTGTACCTGCCAGAACATTTAGGAAAAAACATGTTATCTTTATGTGAATGAATACAACCTGAATTTTCGTGCAAGGCTCCATCACTTTCTAGTTCATCAGCACTGGACTCATATTAAAATGAAGAATTTTCAGAATCTAATCAGAATTCAAATGACTTCAGATGTGTATTAAAATTGTTCCTAGCTTTCAGGAAAATTGCAAGCTTTTTATTGTACTCTTCTTGTGTTCCCCAATAATGTCTACATCCTTGACAAAAGACATTGCTGTGCACCTTTTATACATGTTACTTGAACTGGACCAGCCTTACCATTAGGCATAGACTAATTGATGGTCTGTAACATTCAGTTTTTCCTTAAGTAATTAAAAATAAGCATTTAATTCCTTTAGAGACACAGAACACTAAAGACTGAGGTTTTTTTCAAAAATTAATGATAACTACTTAGAAATATATCTAAATACTGACTTTAAAATGACTTCTTGTGGACTGCTCAACAAATGTCTTGCATCAAGTGGTTACATCCTTGTTTCTTATACCCTTCAGTGTTATCATCCATCAATGTCTTTTATAGCTTTTGTCAATTAAATTGAAAATATGAATGATATTACATCCAACAAAGCTAGCGCACTAATTTTGTCTTTATCCCCTTTAGTTAATAAATTGTTACCTCTCCCCCTTTGGGGGGGGGGGGGGTGATGCCTACTCATAATGCCATGGGATCCTGAGAAGAAAGGTAGAGGAACATTTGCCAATGTGTGCTGCGCATTGTGAAAGTTTTATGAGCCAGTAGTATTAGCACTCATAATTGCACAGGTCTGTTGAGTTTTAATCAATTGGCCACATCTCAACAGTTTAATTTTACCCTCATTATGTATGTGTGAATTTTGTGAGGTGTGAGTGTGCATATATTTGTTCATCTCGGGATGTGGACAATCCCATTACCTCCCCCCCCCCCCCCGACCCAAGATACACATAGTTAAAGTACAGTACAATGTACACATTTGTCTCATGAGTATTGCTTATTACTTAGGTGAGCAAAAGAAAATTAATTTCCTACATACTTTATATTCTAAATTATTTTCTATTGGCAACAGCAATATTAATTGGGTTCTTTTTGTAAACTATTCATTAAACTTTTTGTAAACTATTCAAAACCAAGCTGGCCACGCACTGGACCTGATCTTTAGCCACGGTCTAGCTATAAAACACCGAGAAACCAGAACAGTGCCTTGGTCGGACCACCTGACTGTGAGGGCAGACATCGACACTCTTCTCACAGAAAGGTCGGAGCCAAAGACCATCTTAGTTCGCAAAAGGAGTCTGATGACTCCGACGGCATTTACGGCTGCCTTGGAACCTTTGGAGGTCCCTGGAGGATCGCTGGCAGATCTGGTTGCCAGGTGGAACAGCGTCCTCTCGAGGGCCATCGACCAGGTGACACCTAGGCGCTCCCTTCGCCCCCGAAAAACCCGCTCACCGTGGTTCACGTCGAATCTAAAGCAGATGAAGCGCCGGAGGAAACAACTGGAGAGCGCTTGGAGAAAAAAACCCAGTGGGGCAAATAGAGCGGCCTATAGAGAACTGCATAGGCTGTATGAACATGAAACCAGAGAGGCTAAGAAGGCCTACAACGCCGCTCAGATCTCAGCTGCTGGCTCCCGTACAGCACAGATCTTTAAAGTAGTCCGGAGCCTTCTAGCATCTCCACAGAGGGACCCCAAAAAACTCTAGGGTAACCGCAGAAGATCTCCAAGAGTATTTCATAGGAAAGATCACGGCACTTCGGCGTGACCTGCCGCCCGTCCAGAGGATGAGAGTGTGAAAAACCGGGGTCATTCTCAGACCAGTGGGCATTGCCTCACCGAATTCAGGCCACTAACGCCAGAAGAGGTGAAAAAGCTGGTGTCCGTGGCAAGAGCGACGACCTGCCCCCTGGACCCCTGCCCATCGCACTTAATCAAGTCCTGCATTGACACCATATCGGACGCTCTGAGGGACCTGGTGAACCTCTCCCCTGGATACAGGCACTTTCCCAGAGTCCCTGAAGGAGGCCAGAGTTCGCCCTCTCCTGAAAAAGGCGAACCTCGACCCCGACGAACCGGCGAGCTACCGCCCCGTTGCCAATCTGCCCTTCCTGGGTAAGCTACTAGAGCGGCGGTGGAAAGCCAGCTGCGTGACTTTTAAACCAATCCGGGGGGCCTGGACCCGTCCCAGTCGGGATTCGCGCGGGCCACGGGGTAGAATCCGTCCTGGTAGCGATTACGGATGACATCCGCCGCCAGCTGGACGGAGGGGCTCGGCAGTCCTGGTCCTTTTAGATCTAACCGCGGCTTTCGACACCGTCGACCATGATCTGCTACTCCGCCGCCTGGCTGCTTCCGGAATCAAGATAAGGTTCTGACCTGGCTAGGATCGTTCCTGCGGGACCGCTCGCAGGGTCGAGTGGCAGGGCCAAGTCTCCAGGAAATGCGGGTTGGAGTGCGGGGTCCCTCAGGGTGCTATCTTGTCCCCCACCCTCTTTAACATCTATGTCCAGCTCCTGGCCAGTATTGCTAGGAGTCATGGTTTCAGCTGCTACCAATACGCCGACGACACACAGCTGTTGTTGAAGCTCGATCCAGGGATGTCGTCGGTGCCTGAAAGCTTCAGTCAGGGACTAAGGGCGGTGACAAACTGGCTTAGAGCACACAGACTAAAAATCAATCCGGCAAAAACGGAGATCCTCTGGCCCGGTCGACCCGACCCTCACTCACCATTACCACTCTTTGAAGGCGAGCCCCTGTCCCCGGCTCCGGCGGTGAAGAGCCTGGGAGTGATCCTGGACGAGAGGCTGACGATGGAAGTCCAGATCCAGGCTGCAGCCAAGGGCGCCTTTTTTCATCTCCGCAGGGCCCGACGGTTGGCCCCCTACCTACCATCAGAGGCGCTGAAGACCGTGATACATGCCACCGTAGTCTCCCGTCTTGACTACTGCAATGCCCTGTATGCGGGTCTACCGCTGTCCACGACTCGGAGGCTGAGACTTGTCCAGAATGCAGCGGCCAGACTCATCTCCGGGGCTTCGGCTAGGAACCATATCTCGCCAATCCTAAAAGCTCTTCACTGGCTCCCTACAGAGTTCAGAGTGGTCTATAAACTCATGGCGATAACTTTCAAAGCACGACAAAGAACCGGACCAGCCTATCTGGGCGACCGGTTAATAGACCAACACAGTGAAAGACCATCGCGTGAAATAAATGGTGACTGTATAGTTATCCCAGGGGTGAGAGAGGCCCGGCTGACAAAGACCCGACGGAGAGCTTTCTCTGTGGTGGCTCCTGTAATCTGGAATACACTTCTGCCTGCTCTTAGGGCCATATCGGCCCCAGCCAGATTCCTGTCCGAGCTGAAAACTTGGCTCTTCCGCCAGGCGTTTGGGGATTGACTAATCTTGGGGATTGGGCCCTTTGTAATTCTTTGAACCCGTGTTTTTAATTAGATGTATTTTTTAAATGATGTAAGTCGCACCGGGCGACTCACAAGAAATAAAGTTATTATTATTATTATTATTTTTATTATTATTAGACATTGTGGCATGAAGAGCACTACGTTTTAGGTCAGTGTCATAGTACATCAGTAATACATGTAACCCAACCTTATGCTATTTATTCCAAGGGTGTATATCCTGTTGTTGTATGACTGCAGTTCTAATTAGCATAGTCAACCATATAAAATCCAGCAACTTCTTGACAGCCACATCTTTCCCTCAAGCCACAGTATAATATCCTATTTTATAAGATAGTTGTGCACTATCAGCCCTTTTGCTGCAGCTAACAAAAGTAGAAAAATAAAAAATAAAAAAGCTAGGGAGATAACATCTCCCTAGAACTCTCTAGGGTCCTTTCCACAGTGATGTATAAAATCCGTATTTGCATTGAACTGGATTATATGGTAGTATGAAGTCAGATAACCCAGTTCAAAGCAGATATTGTGGATTATCTGCCTTGATATTCTGGGTAAAGTGGCTGTGTCTAAGGGCCCTAAGTCCTCCAGCAAGACTCTGTGGTAAACGTCCACTGGAAATTCCTGGAAAGACCCTAATAATCAAATTCATGGAAATAAAATTCACAAAAATTAAATGCACAAATGTGAAAGGACGACTGTAAAAGTGCATTTTCTCAAGTAAAAACACAATAATGGTAGTTTCCTTTTGTAATATCTTTTTGATATAACTTATCATAATGCTGTTATATTTCCAAGTATTGGTAATTTTAATAAAAGATATCTGCTTCTCCTTCCTACAATATGCCCAATGTGTATTTTCTACTATGTTTGCCTAGTTGCCATTTAAAACAAACATCTATTACAGACATTCTCTGTGTGTAATTCAAAGAGCAATAGTGATCTATGAACCCCAGGTGATTCATGAAGAAGCTGGCCTCCCTCCTATCTGCGTTTGCCAACTATATGCAGGCAGTGTGAAAGCAAGCAAATAATCAGTTCACATTAGACATGTGTGTGAAATTCATTCCTACAATTTCTACCACTCCTTTCAGGTCTTCCATTTCTTCAGAAGCACAAAACAGGAAGACCCCTCCCCACCCTAAAATCTGTTCAACACGAAAGCCGGCCTGCATCTGAACTTGTCTCCTTGCCTTGGAAAGAGGATGCCTGTGTTACCAGGGCATGCAGGTAGGCAGGCCTGGAGCTCAGATACAGGCATGCTCCAGGCCTGCCTGCATGCCCTGCCACATATGCACTCTCAGAGAATGTGGTGGGACATGCAGGCAGGCCCAGAAAGCACGTGCCTGTCAGTGCCTACAGCCAAGTGCCTCTTACTCTACAGTAGAAACAACAGGTGCCAGGTAAGGGCAACGCATGCCAGGAAGAGGAACCAATGGGTGGGAAGCCCCCCCCCACATATAATGGTCCAATTTTCAAGCCCCAAAATGAAAGAACCAAAAACAAGCCTCCCAATTTTGGGAGGCTTACAAAAAATGGATTGTAACCCCAGACGAAAGCCGAGACACAAAACAGGACAAGGTTTCCCCCAAATGGACTTATGTGAACGAAGTAATGTCATTCACATAACATAACATTCACATAGCACTTTGATGACTCCCTCCTATTGAATCTTGAGATTTGTAGTTTGATGAGGCAAAATTCCCTGTTAAGTAAACTAAAGAATTCTAAATACCACACTATACTATGCATACGATTATTCTATAGGGTGAATCCTTCTATAACTAAGGATTGTGGCCATGGCTGACTGTATGTGTCTCTTATAGTATGGCACCAGTTTTCCCCTGAAATTATCTCACTTATAGAGACTCTGCTTGGCAGCATACTCAAGGGATCTGTAAGTTCTCTTTTATTCCAGAATAAAAAAGCACAAAAATAATAATTAGTGTCCCTTATTTCAAATTCAGTATTTAAAAATTCCACTTAAGTTCTTGAAATTTTGTTTGGATGAATGTTATGATAATCACGTTATGTTTCCACTCTCTGGGCTGGATCTGTGTATTTATATATAATACCTGATCTCAAATACAAATGGCTCATATTATAAAGTGATGCCTTGGCTAAACTTCCACATGAATCTACTCTGCTGACAAATGTGTATACTGTATATTGACTGTTAAGTAGTCTTAGGACCATATATCCCACCTTCCAAAATCTGAAGGCATAGTATCTATACAGTAATGAACAATGTACACAAAAGTTTACGTTTAGTGCAATACAGTTATATTGCTCTTTTAATTAAAGTAAAAACATGGAAGCTATTGAAGCATATACAGTAGTGTGCAGTCTCCTTTATGCCAGGTTTCATTTATATTCGTTTTCTTATTTTATTGGGCCCCAAACTCCTTATGCCACAGTAAATTATTCCTCTTGCAAAGGAAACACAAGAACGATAACTTACTTTCTTTCTTCAGTTTTCACTCTGTAACCTTTTAGTCCTTTCATTCCTACTTTGGGCTACAAGGGTATAAAACCTGTAATTAACAACTTCTTTATTGCCTCCGCAATAGTAATTGCCATGTATAGCCTTGAGGTACTAAGAATAAAAGATTGTTTCCCTCCCCCTGGCCCCCATATTTAACTAGCGCTCAGTAGTTATTATTAGGATCTTGCCAACACTTCACCTTGTGTGATAAAAGTGTAATCCCCACACAGTGACCTCTGCATGCAGAAATCAATACTTATGCTGTAATATTTTCCTTTACTTACCATTCCAGAGCAGTTCCTAACAGGAATCCCTTCCTCCCCTGCCCCCTAAAAAAAGAAAATACAGAGCTCAACAGAGATTAGATTATTAATTATCATGAAGCCGTCTGAAACTTCAAAGCGTTGGTGAGACCGGGAAACCATAGTTTATCAGAAATGTAACTGCAATTATTGCTCATGTCACCCAGATGGACAACAGCCACTGGGAATGAAGGCAAGGGGGCTGGAAAGAACGGAAACAAGCTGGCTCTATGGGGGAATAGGGGCTGGTAGGGGGGAAAATAGAAAAGTGGCATGTTCTTTGAGGATATCATCATTGGTCAAAGACAGAGCAATAAAATGACATGTAAAATAGAAGTAAGAAATCTTAGATCTTTCATTTATTGGGAATTTCATCTGCCAGCTGGCATCGCATATTGTGAAGTATCATGAAATGTGTCATTTGGGGACCCTTTCATTTGACACAACTGTAGCTCTATGGTTTGTTTTAACTGCCATGGCAACATCCTATATGGAATCTTAAGTTTTACCATTTGCTGAAGTCTTAAGCCCCTTCCACACAGCTGAATAAAATCCCACATTTTCTGCTTTGAAATGGAATATATGGCAGTTTGGTTTGGATGTAAGAAAGTCCTTTTCTCACATCCAAACCAAATGCACTTGAGAAGTGGTGTGAGTCATCTGCTTTGAACTGGGTTATCTGAGGGCCCTTCCACACAATCATATAACCCAGAATATCAAGGCACAAAATCCCACAATATCTGTTTTGGACTGGGCTATCTGAGGCCCCTTCCACACAGCTGAATAAAATTCCACATTTTCTGCTTTGAACTGGAATATATAGCAGTGTGGACTCAGATAACCCAGTTCAAAGCAGATATTGTTGGATTTTCAGCCTTGCTATTCTAGGTTATATGGCTGTATGGAAGGGCCCTTAGTCGACACTGCCTTATATTCCAGTTCAAAGCAGCTAATGTGGGATTTTATTCAGCTGTGTGGAAGGAACCTAAGAACTCTATGTGGCTGAGAGCTCTTAACAGCAAACTCTAGGATTCCATATAGGATTGTTTATCTTGGTAGTTAAAGCACTATAACTGTATAACATGTAATGACCCCAAATCATCAAGAAGGCCAAAGATGCACCATCCCTGTTACGGCCTCTCCCCTCTTTGCCACCAGTGGTTGCTACGACTCCTCCAACTAAACTTACTGTATGTTCCAGGCCCCAGTACGTCTCGAGGGCACAAGTCGCAGGGCCTTCTCCATCTCTGCCCCTGTCTTGTGGAACTCCTTGCCTCCCCACTTGAGGGCAATGCATGACTTGCGACCCTTTGCTCAGGCACTCAAAACCTGGCTTTTTAGCAGAGCTTTTAATATTTAATGCAGTCTATTTGGTATTGTGTATTTTTTTAAAGCAATTGTTTTATGTAAATCGCCTGGAGCATTTTAATAGAGGGTGATTAACAAGTGAGAAACTGATGATGATGATGATGTTACAAAACCATATCTTTGTGTCCCACATAGTCATAGAGTATATATTTATTTATTTGTCATGTTTCTATACCACCCCTCTTAGCCCGAAGGTGACTTGTTTGTTTGTTTATTTATTTATTTATTTCCTCGATCTACTATACCACTCCTTCCAGCAGGCTTGGGGCGGTTTGCACAGGCAGTCTCTGCCCTCAATACAACACAAGCAACAAGGCAACCCCCCAAACCCCATATAATAACAAATTAACAATTAAAAACATACAATTGCAGTCTCAGCTTCATGTTGAAATCAGTTTCCATCGCATCGTCGTCATTCCATATATCTAATTAAGCCTTATATATTCCTGCAAGGAAGAAAAATTTGGGATTTGCCATAAAGTTTTTTCCCCATAGGACAAATTTTACATCCTTTTAAAATATCAATTTGATTTAACTAGTTTTTTTATTTAAAATTATTTATGTCCATTTTGCAAATGATATTGAAACCTTGAGGCATCCAATCATTAAGGTCAGGAAATGTGTCTTTTTGAACTACAGCCCACAGCTAGAAAGCCTCAACCAACATGAAAGATGGAGAATACTGGATAACAAAAATTGTCAAAAAGACTTTCAAATTAATATGCAGTTGGCCCCACATTGATTTTGAGTATTTGCTTATTTGTCGTTTCAATTCAATTGTTCTCTCTAAAAAATCACTAGATCCTTCATTTACTCAACAGGCCTATAGCGTTCTTTCACACTACACAGTTATAACACTATGACTTCTTTTTAACTGCCATTTCTTCATCCTGTAGAATCCTAAAACAGACGAGGAAAGCAAAAAAAGTGTATTGCATAGCTGCTATAACTGTATAGTATGAAAGGTTCATCTAACAGAACAAACTGCTCTGGCTGGTTGCGGATCACCAGGATCTCATGTAGAAGCTCTTCCTATCATCACCTGTTTCCTCATCTTCTTAAATGGAAATGTCAGGAATTGGACCAACTTTCTGTATGCAAAGCAGGTGCTTGAGCAGCAAGCTTAGGCTTCTCACTGAGCTCTGTCTGCCTCATAAGAGGCCAGCTGTTCAGCAGAGAGAAAGCCCAATGAACAGAAAAGAATGCATGCCCAACAGAAAACATGAGATGAATGGAAAGGGTTTTGAGTTTTCCCTTTACGCACTTAAATCACCCTCTATGGGGAAGATACAGCCAAACATGTATCTAAAACTAAATATTTGCTATCTGTTAGTATTCTTTATTGACGGCACGCAAATGTAGATGAATGTTACCTAATAATAATAATAATAATAATAATACTTTATTTGTATTCTGCCCTATCTCCCTGAGGAGACTCAGGATGGATTCCAGCATGCACAAGCATAAAGGCAAACACTTGATGCCTAGGAACAACAAAACACAGATACATGTAAAAGCTTCCCCTTCTGGCTCTGAAGGGTGGTGCTCATCTCTATTTCTAAGCCAAAGAGCCTGCGTTGTCCATAGACACCTCCTAGGTCATGTGGCTAGCATGACAGCATGGAGCACCGTTTACATATGCTAAATTTGCTTCAAATATCTATTTAAAAGATTTGATGCTTGTGTTTTCCTCCTGATTGACGCCTTTTAACCCTCCAGCACTTCTAAAAACTAGCTCCATAGATCTTGCTGGAGAAATTATCAGAATCCTATGGAAATAGATAGACTACAATCCAGTTCCATCGGATCCTGCCATTTCACCACTAGAACACCAACACTGGATGCTTCTCATTAAAATAATTCAAATGTCTGAGATCGGTTTCATATCTTAAAACCAAGAGCAGGATAAAACTATTCCATAGAGCAACTGAAGGACAAATAGGTCTTAGCCGTTCACATGAAGCTTAAACAGCAGAAATGTGGTGGGACCACTATGTGGAAGGATTTTTACAACCTAGTTGCTGCAGGACTAAAGTCCCTTTCTCACATCCAAACTAGATGCATTTGAGAAATGTTGTGAGACATAGAAGAGTTGTGATGCTGAGTGCAGTAATTAGAAAAACTTTTATGATAACAGCAGTTCCTCCAAATAACCTGGTTCCAACTCACTTGTGGTTCTGTAGCTAAGAATCATGATTTCAGATTGTGCAAAAAAAAAAAGCTGATCTGGATACACAAAACAAAATTGAGGATATATGATCAGCAAAGTGAGTTCCAGACATCAAATCTGATTGCAAGAGGATGCTTCTGAACTTTCAAATAAAGTTTTAGAAGCAGCAAAAGTATGACCAATGCTTGGTTGAGCTGCTGCAATGTCAGAGAGCCCCCACAGATATTTTGTAGAAATGTAGAAAAAAATTGTCAGTTAGGATTCTTAAACCAGTGCAGGTCTTGTAAAAAGAAAAGAATAGGAAGCTACTTTGGCTGGAGTGATGACTGTGACAAAATATCTCAAGCAGGAGAGTTAAGAACTAAGAAGCCAACTGAGTACAAGAACCAAGGAAGCACTTGAAAAATAATAGAAAACTTTATTGATAGATTAATTATATTGTTGTTAAATTGTCTATGCTATGCATATTTTAATCACATAAATATGTATTATATTGTATTGATAAATGGATAAGTGGCATATTCTTATGAAGGTCAGTGGCTATTAAGAAACTGTCAAAAGAATTATCCTTAGTTTCTCATTGAAATGCTAGATGTTTACCCACTGTCATACTCAAAGATATTTTGTCGAAGGTTGATACAGGAAAATCAATTCTGATAGAAGTCTTTAGGAATGGAATCAAAATGCCCATGATGTCACTTCCTGATGTGACATGTGACAGCATTTTCAGAAAATTATGTTGTTCAGCCTTGTTTTCCAGTGTGATAAGAGATTCATTGCTGTGACTTGAAGTATTCTGAAATTAGAAACTGGAAAATACACATTATGCTTATTAAACATACAGAATACACCTCTGGCTATACTGTGAGGCAACTAAAAAGCCATTCAAGCACCATGTAGTCACAAGCCTGGTTAATGAGTGACTTTATGTTACAAGATATTATATGCTATGCCAAATAACTTTATTTTTCTAGCTCCATAGAAAGGTTATTCTGAATTATAATTCTCTCTGCTCCTGTGTTATGCCTCAGTACAGCCACTACATATTTGCCCTTGAATCTGACACAAAAACCCAGACATGTAATATTAGGAAAGACATTTACCTTCTCCATTCACCTTCTAGGTGATTTCCTGTAAATATGCTTTTTGTAATCGTCCATGCATCCATGTAAAAGCTATGGCTCTTCCTCTTTGTATTATTTGAATGAAAAGCAACTTCCATAAGCCAAAATCAAGAAGAAATACTTCCCAGGATTGTTTAATCCTTTCCTTTCCCAATATTTGCCTATTAAAAATCCACTTAAGTTGCTTTTCTTCCATTGGAGGAAATGTACAGGAGACCACAAAATGTTGCCGATAAAGTTGGGGAAGTGACTGTGAAGTGGGAAGTGCCATGAATCCCAGTATTGTGGAGCATGCCACATATAAATGAAATGATAATAATGTTGTGATGGTCTGTATTCTTTTAAAACTCTCCTCAGCCCCCATCCTCCATCATTTGCCTTAGACCATCACTGTTTTCTTTTGGGGGTTGTTTTCCCAAAAGAAAGGAAGAGACATTATATTTATCTTTTTATGTCATAGCGGATAACACACACTTTAGAAATCACTACAGTGATGTTTATGAAAAGAAAGTATATGAGATGCTCAAAAGGGAAGTGAGATGTTCAAAATGTGAGATGCTCAAAATTAAGAAGTATCTCACACTACTCGGAATAATGAGTATTTATTTCTTTAACCTGGTTCCCTTAGTGGCCAGTAGTGAAGCTGTGGATCCAGTTCAGGTTTCAGCTTAAAGGCGATGCTGAACTATGACTTCCAAATCATTTCAGCACCTTGCAAAGCTCCTCAAAGTTTGGACTTTTGGCATGCATTCACCATCCCAATGCCATAGAAGCCAGCAACTATTCTTGGCACTCATCCTCTTTCCAGTCTCCCTTCCCCTCAGGAACTAACCTAGTTAAAAGAATCTGGCAATTTAAATAAATACCTTTGCCATCTCTGCAGCTCCATGTCTCAGGTCAGCCTAAGGTAGGGGCAGGGACTCGCTAGCCTCTCAAAGGTTCTTGGGTTAGAATAAGATCAGTCCCTATTTTTTAAAACAAATTAAATCACCAAAATAGTCCCCTTGTGGGTCCTAAAGTCCCTAAGGAGACTGTTTTGTCATGTTTTATGGCTTTCTTGGGTTGCTTTAGATCCAAAAAGAGGCTTCGATGTAAAGTAAAGAATATGCATAATTGTAGCACTATATTCCACTTTAATTGCCATGGCTACATCCTATGGAATATTGGAGTTTGTCATTTCAGGAGGCACCAGAACTCTCTGGCAGAGAATTCTAACTACTCCTTCCTCATCTGCAAATTCCAAGACAACCTATTATTATTATGTTTATGTTTATTTATATCCTGCTTTATCTTTCCCAAAGGAGACTCAAAGTGGCTTAGAATATAAAGTATGACCACATAATTTAAAATATGCAAATATGCAAACATTAAAACAGAATTAAACATTAATGTATTAAAATTCACAGTTAAAATCCAATAAAATATATTCAAAGCTAAAAATCATAGCACCCCTTGACTTGCTCTTAAGAACCTTCTTTTTTCAAAGCCTGCCTAAATAAAAACATTTTATCCTGCCCCGAGAAGGACAGCAGAGAGGGGGCCATTCTGCCTTCCCTGGGCAGGGAGCTCCAGAGTTGTGGAGCAGCCACCAAGAAAGCCCGCTCTCTTGTTCCCACCAGCCGAGCTTGAGATGAAGGTGGGACCAAGAGAGGGACATCTCCTGAAGATCTTAGGGCCCATGCAGGTTCATACAAGTGGTTTGGTCAGCCAAATAGCCTGGACCTCAACCATCTAGGACTTTAAAGGCCATAACCAGGACTTTGAGTTGTGCCCAGATGGGACCACGGCAGTTAAAGTGGAAAATAGCACCATAATTGTATAGTGTGACAGGGCCCCAGAAGCTCTTTGGGAAGCTTGAAACATCCAAATGTGTCCCTAATATAAAGCTGGAGATATCCATGAAGAGTGAAAGGAAACATAGACATAAGTTTTTCTCCTTAACCTATGTTAGAACTCTTTCCACAGCTTGATTTAGTATAAAACAAAAAGATACCTTTACCAGAAAAAGCAAGAGAAAAAACAGGTTAAAGAGGTGTTTCATTTGAACCCAAATTAATTCAGCTCTGGTGTCTTCATTTTAATTCTTTTTGTTTTATTTATTAATGTTAATGGATGATTCATGCAGCAAAGATGTGCCAAGAACAGCTGTATATGATTCACATAAAATAATAGTATGATAAGGAACCAAATCAACACTGATGTCATGATGCAGAATGATGTAGTTTCCTGGAAAATGTGGTTAGTCACCTATTTAGGAATTAACCAGACCATCTTATTGCCAGATTAAATTCATGAAAGATCCTCACTGTGGTTTTGCTGATATTTATCATTGACTCATGGCATGTTTATTTAAGATAAAATGAAGGGAACACTTCTAATATGTTGAAAATTATCCATATAATTTGTTTTCTGGAAGCTCTCACTGTCTTTTGCAAAGAGTGAAAGGAGGAGAAAATCACCTCTAACTAGACCCCTTTCTCAATAATATACAGTATCTCAAATTATGATTGTAACTTAGCTGGAGATCATTTCGTTATGCAACCAAAACTTTTAGTCATTTTTATGGCTTCACTAGATGATGGAGGGGAGAATCTTTCTGGGTCATGTTTCTGACTCAATTTGCAGTCTGATTCTACATAAGTATGAAAAACATAAATTTTGCACCCTGGTCTACATCTTGTAGTTTTAAAGTAATTAAAAGAGTATATTTTAATTACTTTCATAAAGTTAAACAACCAAGTGTTACTCTTTTACAACTGCAGTGGAGACCGCAATTAAACTCTTTTAGGGAACTTGAAACTGTAACTAGCGACCTTGTCACACAGCCTCTGGAATCACTCTGTGGCATTAGCGGGCGTGGGGGACCCAGCTGATTCCATGGTGGGGGAGTGTATTCCCCCTCATTGCTTGTAATGGCAACACAAAAAGCATCCCATGTTGTCATGGCAGCAGCATACACCAGCTTCGGCATGATTTGACGGGAGCCAGCGGACTTCTTGGGTGAGCTGGACTAAACTGCACATGCTGCCAAATTTAGCCCTTTGTGATGAAGTCATAAATGATTAGTTTTAAAGTAACTGTACAAGCTACACTTTTCTCATGTAAACATTATAAATTCCCAGCTTTATTAGATGTTCAGAAAGGAAAGCCTGCTTAGGTACATGGATCTTGCTGGACTCCTAGCTTCATTTTTGTTGGTCCTTCTTGCAATTCTATAGTACTGATATGTATCAAATTTAAAATGGAGGTGATTGACATCATGTATTCATGTGATGTTCTTAAAGCAAAATGGAAACCTTGTCATTCATTGACTGGAATCCTATTAAACTATTTATGTATTTCTTTATTTGCTATATTTATATATTGCCCCTCTCAGCCTGCAGGCAATTCAGGGAGTTTTACAGTCAACATCAAGACCATAAGGATACAGTAAAAGAAACAATTAAGATAATATAGAATAATGATAAAATAAATAATCCTAACTAGAGTAGATGGAAATTAATCCCAACCACAGTAGATTCTTGCTGAATCATGAGTCAACAGATAAGTAAATTCCTAAGATTTGATAGGTCTATTCCAGTTGAGACTAACAATAATATTCATTCCATAATTGACTAAATCCAGATATTAATCCCATCTAGAGAAAATTCATTGAATAAATGGAATTTATGTGCGTGCTGATTCATCAGATTCCCATTGATTCTGTGGGTCTGTTCCATTTCAACTGAATCTACAGTAGGTCCAAACAAGAGAAAAGAATGTGAATTCTCCCTATCAAATAACCAGCCTGCCACCAATATAATGCAACGTGTCCAGATGCCATTCTTGTCAATACACAAGTTTAATCTCTAGCTATCATATTTTCTTTTTGTTGGGTCCTGTGCTGCCTGCCACTTAGCCCTTTGAAATGTGACAACTAACCTTCTGATAGGGATTTAAAGGGTCCCTAAAGTGCCACCTCCCCATCTTATGCATTTTAGATAGCTGTCTGAAATATGAAAATGGATAGAAAAGAAAGAGGCGATCATAGATGTGGCAGTTGTAATTGTAATGCCTATTTTTGATGTTCATGATTCTGTTTCAGAAAAAAACAAGTATAGAAGAAACTGTTCCTCTTACACTGCCAAGACAACTCATCCTGCTGTTTTTGCCCTCTGAAGCCATGGTTAGTTCAAAGAGCATAGAATAGTGTTTGTGACTCTGAGACCAGGAGTTCATTTGCACTACACAATTAGAATGCTAGTATAACATTTTAACTGCCATCATAGGAAACCCTGAGATTGCTAGTTTAGCAAGGCAGTAGCATGTTCTAGCTCAGTTCCAGATGCCACTCCCTAAATTGCCCATGTCAATATTCTTTAGAACAGAACCATGACAGTGAAGTACTAGCACTATATTTTTCGAGTCCCCTTGGGGACAAAGGCATGATATAAATCAAATAAATAAATATATTATTCTGTAGTGTGAATGGACCCCAGGAAACAGCTGTCTGTTTCCCTGATTTTTCTCTCCATTTGTAACTATAAATCAGTTCTTTATCTGTGCATGCTTCAAACTGATTAGACTATGCCCCAGTAAGCCCTGCATGTTCAGGTAAGACCAGAAAATGCAATCTTGTGCTGTCACACCCACTCTATATATACTCAGGAAGGGCGAGGACACAGACTCTCTCTACTGGGGGGATTGCTTCTTACTTTCCTTTAGAGGCTTGGGGCTCCCAAGAACCAAGCTGGACACTATAGATAACTCAAAACAGGCTTTATTGTTTACAACAGTGTTTTTCAACCTTTTTTGAGCCGCAGCACATTTTTTACATTTACAAAGTCCTGGGGCACATCACCAACCAAAATGGCAGAAAATGACACTCTAACACAGTTAATACATATAGTTAATATGTTTTAAAATGTATTTATACACTCAGTGTGAAACCAGGGCCTGTTTCGATGAACACAAAATATATAGTTATATAGTATATTATTATTATATTGCATTACATTACAACATTATCAATATTATATGTATACACAATATACGTATATTCCTATAATATCAAATACAATATACTATGTCATTGTCACAGTACAACAATTACATACCACATTGTATTATAACAATTATATTGCAATATTAGTTGACATCCAAAACACCTGGAGGAAGGCCCAAGTTTGACCATATCTGGTCTAAACCTTCGTCCAAGCCCTTAATAAAGATGCTGCCTGCCTTAATGTATAGCCAGAGTCTCCAAGCCCATCTGTCGGAAGGGCTTGGGTGGTGCCTTCCTGCTTGGCTGAAGGGGGTCAGGCTGGATGGCTTTGGGGGACCCATATTTCTCCCACGAGTTCCCTTCCCTCCTTTCCCCCGTTAGCTGGCTGACTGCCTGCCTGCCTGCCCCTCCGGCTGCTTGCCTTCCTGCCTGCCTTCAGCGCTTGGGCTCCGCTGCTCTCTGACTCACACCTTGCATAGCGCCAACAGGGCTGGGCTGGGCTGGACCGGAAGTGCTCCCTGCCAAAGCGGAATGGAAGGGAATGGGCCCAAACAGGTCCACCCTACTGGGCGGCCCTCCCGGAAACAGGGACCCACACGCTGAGGTTCCGGAGACAGAGTAGCAAACTTTATACATGACATCAGATAGATAAGAATCTAATTTCCCACGGCACACCTGATGATCTCTCACGGCACACTGGTTGGGAAACAGTGGTTTACAACATGCGTTATCTTTACTCAGGCACTTAATCTTGTTCCCCAAAAGGATAAAAGAAAAGGGGCGGAACAAACTCAATTGGGCTCTGTTAAACAATGATTGACAAGTGTAAAGAACCAATCAATGCAACCAAACCTTTGCAAAACTGAGCAGGCTTGTAGAAACACAATTTAACAGTGCAAAGCTTTGCAACTTAAAGTTTTCTATAGAAGTGGTGCTTGCTGCACCATTACAAGTCTACTGGTTCAGATCATGTCTGTACGACATGTTGTTCACGAAGTGTCTATCTAAGTGCTCACAGGAAGTCTACAAGAAGAACGTGTTTGCAACAATAGATTCTACTTATGTTCCCCAGCAACTGTTATTCAGGAATGTATTGTCTGTTCCTGGAAGTGATAACTAAGCTACATACTGATTGCATTTATACTTATCCTCAGTTGCTATAATATAAGCCACTATTTAGATGACAAACCACTTCTCCTGAACCCATATCTCCACCAATGGGCTGTGATATTTCTCCTGTAATTGGAGTTCAACACCAATAATATAATAAATCACTACATTTCTGCAGTGGACTGATGGTTTTGCTCTATTTCCAATGAATGCCATGCAAAGGGATATGAAATAGGCACTCTGTTTTTGCCCAAACAAAAATAACTCTTTACACCATCTTTCAGTATATGAGCTTAGTCACACTTATCTTTGCATTCATGTAAAGTTCTACGAATTGACAAACCCAGGAATAAACATTGTAATTACTGCGGAACTGAGCATGCTAAATTGAAAATGCTATGGCAAGGATGTTTATGGGCAAAAAATGCTTGCTTGGGAAAAGACAGATATATTTACACCTGCTCACCAAAAGGTCACATTTACATCTCGTAATTATTTAAATGTTTTCATGTACAGTATCCTTCCATTCCACTTGTGCAGCATATCAAGAGCAATGGATGGGATGGTTTAAATGAATGAGAAGATTTGGTGAAATCAATTATACATGGTTTGTGAAGTGCCAGGGAGAGGAAATACTATATTTCCTTCTAGGTGCTAATTCCAGATTTCATACAGTGGGAATTACTTTTATTATAGTGTACATTGTGCTTGCCGAATGAGAAGTCTAAGAACTCTAATCCAAAAAAAATCTATCCCACATTCTGCATAAGCAGCCCATGTGAGTTTTCATTTTAGATGTAAACACTGTATGTGAGAACTGGACCAGGGACATATAAGGAATACATTAACCATGCTTTAACTGTTCCCTTTGGTCTCTGAGCATAAAAATACCCATGTGCAAAGGAGTGATTCTATTATCCCTAGAGTACTATTCAAGGAAAAGCAGGATACTATGGTTTTGAGACAGCCATAACAGACAAAGGTAAGTGTTTCAGGTATAGACAGCATTATAGATAAATAAGGGTTTGCATGTTTTCAAGGTGGAACTCAAAATTGGCAAGCAGATCATTATGAATTTGAATAATTATTTGAGTGTTTTAACAAATCAGTAAAAATGAAGAATATGGTGAATATAATTAATACAGTATCAGCATCCCTTATCCAGAATTCCAAAATGCAAAATATTCCATGAACCAAAATTGTCCATGTGGATGGCTGAGATAGCACCTTTGCTTCTTGCTGACCGAATGTAAGCAAACTATGTGCAATGCACAAAATTTTATATATATATATATATATATATATATATATATATATATATGAGAGAGAGAGATATACAATTACTTCAGGCTACATTATAAAATGTATACGAAGCATAAATTAATTTCATGTTTACACTTGAAATCCAAAACACTTCTGGTCACAAACATTTTGGATAAAGTATACTCAACATGCAATAATATTACCAACTGAATTGGTTAACAATGTGACTGCCATGAAGGCCATGGCTAAATAATAAATTTGACATTTCTAATTTGCAGTCCTCATACTACCCAACTACACAGGAGTCTTGATAGCCCAGATATTTGGTTCAGGATTATTTGGGTTGTCAGTCTCCCATGGGATTGGAGAGATAGGCTGCCTCACAATTCCTATGTAATCTTCACTGCCAGCAAACAAACTGCTGTTGTGCAAAACAATCTACCAAAAAATGATGTGCTGAGTTGTTGTAGGTTTTTCGGGCTATATGGCCATGTTCTAGAAGCATTCTCTCCTGACATTTCGCCTGCATCTATGGCAAGCATCCTTAGAGGTTGTGAGGTCCTCACAACCTCTAAGGATGCTTGCCATAGATGCAGGCGAAACATCAGGAGAGAATGCTTCTAGAACATGACCATATAGCCCAAAAAACCTACAACAACCCAGTGATTCCAGCCATGGAAGCCTTCAACAATACAATGATGTGCTGAATTTATCAAATGTTTCCAGTCATTTTAATTCATCAACACAACTCGCAGATAAGTGTCAAGCTTGAACTGTACACTGCAGGAGAGAGTAGTGGGCTAAAGCACAAGTGATGTCATCCTCATTACAAACAGTGGGAGAGCCCTGTTACTCTGCCAGAGTATTTTAAAGAGTTATGTAGGTTTTTGGAACAAAACACTTGCACAGAACTGAAAATTCACAACACAAACTTGTGGAGTGCTATTAAATGGAATAATACGCTCAAAGGGGAATGTTAGGTTTAAGGAAAAATCCAACTAACATAAGTTGATGTTGTTGTTATTTATTTATTTATTCAGTCACTTCCGATTCTTCATGACCTCATAGTTCAGCCCATGCCAGAGCCCACTGTTGGCTGTGGCCAGGGCCGTAGCCAGGATTTTGGTTCCTTCAGTTTGGTTTGGGGTGGGCTGAGACAAGGTCTACCCAGTCATTGTTATCCCAAAAACCCCATTAATGTGGGATATAATCATGGTGATCAGATCATGATATGAATAAACATAACAGTTTAAATAATGTCTTGCTCTTGGTTAGCCCCTGGCTTGCCTGGCTTTTCCTTCAGTCATTTCATCACTTGGTCAGCCCCTCTTCCTTTTTCCTTCCATTTTCACTAGCATCATTGTCTTCTCCAAGCTTTACCTCTAATCTTCTCATGATGTGGACAAAGTACTTCATCTTTACCTCTAATATGCTTCCCTCCAGTGAGCAGTTGGGCTTTATTTCCTGGAGTATGGACTGGTTTGATCTTCTTGCGGTCCAAGGCACTCTCAGAATTTTTCTCCAGCACCACAGTTCAAAAGTGTCTCTCTTCCAATGCTCAGCCTTCCTTATGAACCAGGTCTTACATCCATAGGTCACTATGGGGAATACCATTGCTTTAACTATGCAGATCTTTGTTGCCAGTGTGATGTCTCTTCTCTTGACTATTTTATCAAGATTGTTCATTGCTCTCCTCCCAAGAAGTAAGAGTCTGTCACTGTTTCTCTCTCTGTTTGCCAGTAAATGTGACAAACTCTGTATGAAGACAAACTCTACACATGATGGCCTTTGAACCTCAGTGTTACTGACACAATTTTTTTGTCCAAGACCCTATTTGAATACTTACTGCAGTGTCATGTCAAGAATATTCCACCCATGGGACTACTACCCAATATTTTTGCAGTGATGAATTTGTCAACAGTACCTGGTAGGAATCTTTAAACAACTTCCCCTAACCCATTTTTTCTGCATCTGTTACTTTCAAGCTAGATGCTGCTTAACCTTGTAAAAATTAAACATAATTGTTGTCTGTTCATGCAGAGTGTTTTTCTTCAAGAGATCTGCTCATAGTGTTCTTCAAGATGGGTCTTGGCCATTCATATTATTGGAAATGGTTTTGCATGCTGATATGGCCAGAGATATTTTGCTACCTGAGGAGGGGACATCTGTCAAGGTGTTTTGTTCTCATGGCTGGCCAGGTTATTTTGCCACTGCAGGCAAATAATCCACATGTGCCTCACCCTGGGAGTGAAAGAAAGGAATAGTTCTAAACTAAATAACCAATCACTTACTATCCTTTCATGACACACTAAATTGACTTTTAGGGTGCCTTATCATGCCAATGTTTTATGCCATGTTATTCAGTTTAAAATCAACTCCCCCCAGTTTTATGAGCATTGCTGATTGTTGAAACATCTTTGTGTTTTAAGAGTATCATTTGCACGTGTTTTTAAATCTGCATTAATAGAGCCATGACCATTTCTAATACCCTATCCATCCCATTGTGATTTGTTCATGTATTTTTTCAAAAATATGTAGCTGTAGTAGAGATACAACAGTTGGCTGTACTACAGTATAGCATTGTGATGATATAATAGCAAACAGCAAAAAAAATCAGAAGAGGGGTCGAAGAGGGAACAAAGCATACTTGAAAAGTCATCTTCCCCATCTGACTCCTGGGGATTCCCTGGGGATTCTCTACTGAAGATCCCTTCAAAAAAAATTGGTGAAGGGATCATTTGAGCACACGCACACTGCACCCACTAATCTCTCATTTATGGAAGAAAGCTGTATGAGATATCCATACCCAAACTAATTACTGAATTATTCCAAGGAAATGGGGTCTGTGGCAGAAGGGAAGGTGTGGAAAACCACACATTTTCTATGACCCTGCAATGCATCAATGCCTGGAGAGCAATGACATCATGTGATAAGGCTGAGGCACTAGTGGGACTAATGCATCACAATAACAACATAACACCATGATGTGATGATGCTCTGGAGCAGGCACATCACTGTTTCTATGACTATGGCTAGTCTCTATGACACATATTTGTTTCTACAAACTAGTGGGCCATGTTCACTAAGGCCCCTTCCACACTGCCCATATTTCCCAGGATCTGATCCCAGATTATCTGCTTATTCCAGATTATCTGGCAGTGGAGACTCATATAATCCAGTTTAAATCAGATAATCTGGGATCAGATAATCTGGGCAGTGTAGAAGGGGCCTAAGAACATTCTGATCTGTTGCCTTGTTCCTATTCCAATTTACAAGAGGAATGCAGATATACTCCTCTTAAGTAGAGACATCTGTGCATGACTATACTTTAAATATAATAGTATATTACAGTCAGATGCTATCAGAAACTTAACTTTGTTGTTCAAAATCAACTCATGTAGCCTGAAAAGTTAAGAACTGTATCATTTTTAATCGAGAAAGGGAAGTTAGCATCAGAGTAATTTTCATTCTGGACCATGTCGGTGTGAACATTATCAATTGATCAAGGATTTAAGTGACCTGTCAGGAATCCTTGACAAACAAATTTTTCTCATGAATTATACATATTAGTGAAAACCATACTTAATGGGAGAGTGGAAAGAGGGCAGGTATTTCCATCACCTAGGGGTGAAAACCTTGCAAATTAACAACAAGACGGTTCATTGAAGCAAGTAATAGATTGGCCTGTGAAAACAAGAAATCTTTGTGGGAATGAGTGTGATTATTCATATAGTCCATTTGCTAATTATTGCTAGTATGAACATTATTTTACCTGCTTCTAAGAGCACTGAAAAATATGAGGTAGTGAAACGAAGCATTATAAGCAATAAACTTTAGCAGCACATGTTCTTAGTTTTTGAACAGACTTCATTTAGGGGAAGGAATCATTTCTACGCCTCTCAGCATGCAGCGTTTGTGACTAAAGTAGTAATAGAGAGAATCCCTCAAGCTCTAACTCCAAATCAATGTGGTATTCAAGCACCTGGAGAAGTCAGCTGCTTTCTAGGAGCAAATGTCCTTCCATTCTGGATTAATTAATTGAGAATAACTATCTTCCCCTGGTACTCTACACACCACCACAAATCGTGCAGTCATGGGTATAGTGTAGGGGTTAAGACTATGAGCTGCCGAGAAAGATCATTAACTAAAAAAATGTAAATGGTGTTAATTCTACTATAGCACAATAGACAAGGGCCCCATCTACACTGACCATTTCTTCTTGGCTTTTCTTCATGAACGAAGATTCAGGAAGGACTCATCCCACGCTTTCTACAAGCCCGTTGATGATTTGGAGGCTGGATGTGTCCTTTGAGCCTATGAAATGGATTTTTCTGGTGGAGTGCAGTGTGCACAGAACTGGCCTCACCCTTTAAACCAAAGGTTCGTCTGCTAGAGCCTAGCAAGCTTGGACAGTGGCAATGTGGTCCTCAGGTCATAGGTTTGATTAGAGTTACCTTCTCTTAGATGGTTGACCTTACAGGGTTAGACAAGCACCATCTGCCCAGGTTTGAATGTAGAGTTTACCTTCTCTTAGGATGGTTGCCAAAAGGCTAGAGAGCCCATCCTGCCCATTGACGCTCTTTGTCAGACCCTTCAGTTGTGAATCTGTTTGGCATGGGAGGCCCTACCGGTGACTATTATGCCACCGCCAGCATAGCTCGCAACTTCATTAGGGTACGCAAACCTCTCCCCCACAACAAGGGGGCGCCAATGGAGATCATTTACTGCAGTGTCGAACCAGTATTGAGGAAAGTGGTTTCATTATGCAGATGACACAAATTACCTTCTTTTCTATACACTGTAGAATTGCTGACCAACGACTGAAATAGCAAGACCAATCAGTATGGGGCAACTTTATTGAACGTTACCTATTTACACTTTCTTAACATAGTCAAGGGAAAGGAACTTGTATGATAAGCTGAGACAGTTGGTCACTCCCATACCTCCTCCTCAGCTCTCAAGGATGAAAATACTGGAGTCTCCTGGGTGCAATCCAGCTATATTTGAGTTATTCCCAGGGTGACTCATTACGAAAGCTGATCTCAGTATTCCAACCTCAAGCTGCTCCAAGGGCAGTCCCATTCACCACCCCTTGGTTGCCCAAGCCATGGAGGTGGGTGTCAATTTCTGTCCTTCATGAAATGGAGCACCTTTGGTGTACACCAAGATGTTAACTCCTACCCAGATCCTACCTATTCATAGCACCACCCAAGCCAATTACCCAACCCACAAACAATGTTGGGTAGGCAAAAAAAACTTTCCTTAAAGAAAAGAAGAACATCCTATCCAGCCCTGAAGTGACCCCTTAGCACACTGTTATAGGACAGGAGTGTGGGCCAAGTCTTCAACAGCTCTGAGGGTTGCAGGCATGCACAGACTTAAATAAGTCTTCCACAAACAAACAAGTCCCAGTTGAACTAGTTTCTCTTGGTAAGCAAATAGCCTGGCTGTTCCAACATTTGCGAGGGGAAATTAATTAATGCAATTTGTCATTACGTTAATGGCCATAGCTGAATGCTATGGAATCCTTGGAATTGTAGTTTGGCGAGACACCAGTATTCTGACTGAAAATCTAAGAACCTTATAAAACTGCAACATCTATAATCCCATAGCATCTATCAATGGCTGTTAAAGAGGTGTCAAACTGCATTAAATCAACAATGTAGATGCACTCACTAGGTAAATATATGTCTATCTCTTCCAACCTCATCAAACAGAGGTAAGTTCGGCAGCATGTTCACCTTCCCTTCTGTCACAGAGTCCGCCAGCTCCTATTCTATGACATACAGCTACTTCCCTCAGGACTTCCTCAGTAAAAGAGAAGGCAAAGCAGTGCATGCCACCACCCCAGCAACATGGGAGGCTTCTTGTGCTCATCATCATCATCATCATCATCATCTTTATTTACACCCTGCCCCCTCTCCCAGAAGGGACTCGGGGCGACTTACAACAATCAACAGATACAAAAATAATATAAGCAATAGACAAAAAACAATAACCAATTATCACTACATAGAATTAAAAAATACTAATAAAAGCATTAATAAATAAAAGTTTAACAGCTATTTGCTCTCTAAAACAATATAAATATAAACACCGTTAATCAGTCCATTCCTGTTATCAGAAAATCTAGCATTATGTTCTCATAGTCAATTCCAATCTTGTCCGACAATTAAGTCATACTCTTCCCATTATCAAAGGCTTGTTTAAATACCCAAGTTTTAACTCCTTCCTGAATGTTGGAAGTGTAGGTTCTTGTCTTATTTCCCTGGGGAGAGCATTCCAGAGTTGGGGGGGGGCACTAACATAAAGGCTCTCTCCCTCATCCCCATCAACCTCTGCTTGTGAGGGAAGTGGGATCAAGACAAGGGTCTCCCCAGCTGACCCTAAGGGAGTGATGCGGTCATGTAAATAAGCAGGACCTGAGTCATGTAGGGCTTTATAGATAATAACCTGCATTTTGAATTGGGCCCAGAAGCAAATTGGCAGCCAATGGAACTGCTTTAAGCGGGGGGTCGAATGTTCTCTGCAACCATCCCTGTAAATATTCAATTGAGATAAATGAGGGGGAGCCAGGCAACCAATACTTCCCCCCATGGCATGGGCCAACAGATGAGTCGGGCAATGCAAGGTACGGGGTGATGGGTTTCTCACGCCCTGCAATAGGCACCGCCAGATTCATCATGATAAGGTAATTAGTGCCTTTTTAATGAAAAGCAGTCATTGGAGGCTGCAGTCTAACAGCAGAGAAGTCAATTGAAGTCAACTTTATTTGTATCCTGTCCCATCTCGGAGTGGCTCACAACATGGATGGCAGCCATTTGATGCCACACAAATACACAAAAATACAAATACGTAATAAATTAAAGACAAAGAATTAATACAGCAATTTAGCATAACTAAGACATAATCGCAATCAATGAAACAGAATTCACAACAACATTTAAAAACAGGATTAAAAACCCAGATCAATATATCAAAAGCCATAGCTGTCTTCAAAGAACTACTCTGCCAAAATATATGCTTCTCGTGGAGAAAAGAGCAACTCAAAGGACAGTTTGAGGCATAAAATAGTTGGAAGTGGCATGTGATATCTAGCTTGGTCCTACACATGTGAGTTATGTTTGCTTAAGCCCTGCCTTTGCAGAGTTGCAAACCAACTAAATAATGTTTAAGAATGGCCGTGCATGTAAAGTGCGCTGAACAAGTAGGAAAATTATTTTGTAGTAATATCAGACATTATTCCAATTTAATTATTCACATAAATATTCACATATAATGGCTAATAATGAGGATGCTACCACTAAAATCTGAAAAGTAACAATCTACGTGGCATCTATAGAATATAAATTATTCTAGTTTCACATATTCACAGATCGTCATAATCAAAGGACAAAATTGATGTTTTAATGAGAGAGAAAAATACCTTTTTGTCTAAGAAGGCATTTTTCCCCAACCATTTTCCTCAAAGTGAAAAAGCTGAATTGCAACAACTAACCAAAGCTGCCTTATTCTGTCAAAATAGAGTGTTCCCCCCAGGGCCACATTAGTGCCTTTCCCCCTCTCTTTCTGTCTCTCTCTTTTGCCTTGGAATACATCTGTTTGAGGGCATGTTCCGAGTAATGTCTCTAATAGGCAGATATACAGATATTCCAACTGCTTGGGCTAATTATGTAATAAGGGAATCACTCCTAAATTTTTATAAATGTTAATGTAGGCATTTAACTTCCATCTCTTCAGAAAGTGTGAGCAGGAAATGAGAATTCTTGTAGTATGTGCACCAAATGCTTGCTTTATGCTAGGGTTTTAAAGTGTAGGGCACTGCAGATCTAATGCTGTATTCAAGCTGCAAATTACTCTCTTTGGCATTGAAATATTGCCGCAATTAAACCTGCAGTAAAGTATTAAAAGCAGGAGGTGGAAAAGAGGGAAGCTTCTGACTGTTTTGCACAGAGCTGTGTGAATCTTCTGGCTAGCAGAAGTCAGAAGTTCTTTTGATTTTATGCTTCATACACTACATCCAGCAGTATCCCAAGAGTTTTTCTAGTTCTCAGAGGCCCCTTCCTGGATTATATGGTGTTGTGGACTCGGATAACCCAGTTCAAAGCAGATATCATGAATTATTTGCCTTGATATTCTGGGTTATATGGCTGTGTGGAAGGGCCCTGAGATGTAAGTAGTCTGGACAGGGCCGTAGCCAGGATTTTGATTCGGGGGGGGGGGCTGAGTTTGGTTTGGGGGGGGGGGGCTGAAACTGGGTGGGAGAGGGTCTACCCTAGCAAACCTTTTGTATTGTTATCCCAATAACCCCATTAATGTGGGATATAATGAGCATGGTGATCAGATCATGATATGAATAAACATAACAGTTTAAATAATGTACCAGTAAGGCCTTCTCGCGGACCACCCTGAGTATTCCGGGGGGGGCTGAAGCCCCCTTAGCCTCCCCCCCCCCCTGGCTACATGCCTGAGTCTGGATAGTCATCCACACCAGCATGACGTATCCAAAACTATATTCTCAACTCTTTTCTATGTGCTTAGTTCTGTGCTTTCAAATTCCTACCCCCAAGCCATTAGTTACTGGTCCCCAGCAATTTTCCTGTAAAGGATGGAAGAAAAGAAGCCAATGGGAACTAATAAGAGGGCACACAGAGAGAGAGAGAGAGAGAGAGAGAGAGAGAGAGAGAGAGAGAGAGAGAGAGAGAGAGAGAGAGAGAGAGAGAATGAATGATGGTTCCTCAATTAGCTGGAGATATACTGACTAGCTGTCTGTCTTTGCTGCTATATTTACAATGTGAACCACATAATACATGTATTTCAGTGGGCCCTAGGTATCCACTGGGATTTGGTTCCAAGGACCCCTGTGGATACCAAATCTGTGGGTGCTAAATTCCCATTATAAACAATGGCATATTAAAATAGTCTCCCTTATATAACAGCAAATTTGAGGATTGCTTTTTAGATTTTTAAAAAATCTTTTAAAGTCGTTTATGGTTGACTCCATGGATATGGATGGAAGGCTGACGACAATGAAAATAAAGTTTACTCTGTATTAATTCTTTTATTAATTTTATTCCAGTTTTCTCCCAAAAAGGAGTGACTCATAGCAGAAAATTCAACAGAAGCAAAGATATTTTCAAATACTAAAGCACAGTTCAAATAAGCACATAGTTTTAAATGGTTAAAAACATATTATAATACACATCAGTAAGGCCAAATAAAGTATTAAAAGTCTCTTCCTCAGCAACAGGTTCAGTGCCCAACACCTGCTGGAACAAAACAAACTTTGCCTAGAAGCAGAAGGACAAGGAAGGGATCTGTTCAAGCTTCCCTTGGTAAAGCCTTCCAGGATTGTACAAAACCTATACCTTCAGATATTCAGTGAACAAACCAAGTTTATTTACCTTATCTGTTAAGGATAAAAGGCTGCCCAGTAGCAGTACAATATAATCTCCTTATCCACAGATTCTATCTCCTCTGTTTTGCTTACCATGTTCCAAAAATATTTTCCCTGGAAATGCTTGTGGGTGTCTCTTACAGTATGATTTTGTGGTATGTTTCTGGCCCAAGTATGGTTAAAAAAAATACAGGACTCACTATTATTCTCCTTTTTAGTTATCTACCAGGAGTCTTGAAACTGTGGATACAGTGATCATACTATATTCTATTCATTCTCTCCTACTTTCTCTCATTACCTCTTCACATAGAGAATCACTTGACATTTCAGTGGCAGAAGCAAATTCAGTACCATGTGCCAGATGTTTCTGAGCTTATTTTCATATATCATCATTCTATGTCCATTCTATATTTCATATACAGCCTTCACCCAGTTTTCCCTCATTTAACACAGGAAACCTCCCATGTTGCCACCGCAGTGGCATGTGCCAATTCCTCTATAATTTTACAATTAAACCCCACCAGAAGTAATTCTACATCATGGGATGGGAACCAGCAGGCTCTGCAATAAAACTATAGAGGAACCGGTGCATGCAGCTGAGAAATAACCCATCTGATGAGGTTGAAAGTGGTGCTACTTGGTAAGTACTCTAAATTAGTATGGTAATATTTTGACTTAGCCTCTAGAGTAGTAGCACCAGGATTTTAAAATCCAAAACCCCAAGACTTCTTCGATGAGCAGGAACAATGGTGCCCCATCTGCCACCTCCCACCCCACTTGGCCAATTTTATATAAGTATCAAAAAATGTTCTTTTTATTATTCCCTCACCCCCACTTTGAAGTGGTACATTCCTTAGCAGGTATTATCACATCGAAACTGTTCACGTGGAATTCTGTGTGATATCAGGAATGTACCTAAATCAAATTGTTAGTCTCAAATGAGGCCAACCCATTGAAATAATTCCATATCTTTCAACTCTGAGTCCCATGTGAGCTCCTGGTCACCATAAGTGCCCTGTTCTGAAATCAGCTCTCACCTTCAACCTGGTTACATGAGTACCTCTGATGTCGGCATGGGGAATGTGCAGTGCCCATGAGCTCACACTATGTGGCCATTTGGGCACAGCAACAGTGACATGGACAGTATGTCTGATGGTGTCAATGCAATTTCGGACCAGCAGAACTCTGACTTGCCATGAATGCTGCATGTTGCCATATCTGTGACCAGTCCAGAACCTTTCTGCTTCAGAACAG
This sequence comes from Anolis apletophallus, assembly GCA_030556195.1. Taxonomy (NCBI): domain Eukaryota; kingdom Metazoa; phylum Chordata; class Lepidosauria; order Squamata; family Anolidae; genus Anolis; species Anolis apletophallus. The sequence continues at coordinate 62,984,150 of JARBWK010000007.1, read as the reverse complement.
TCCTGAATCAATTGTAATGTGACCACATTTCTCTTACTTTTCATCTGTGAAATGTTGGAAGCTATGCAAGTGCTAATTTCCCAAGTTCCCATTGAGTCAATAGAACTATTGTAGTTGAGTTTACCAACAGTTGCACCTCATACACTCTAGAGCCTGAACTTGTAGGAATTCATGCCTTCAATAATCAATAAGACAAAATGAAGGTTTTGGCTTATATTATTTTAGAAGAAAATAGAAGTGGAAATCCAAGCCAAGATTTAGATGTACAGTGGGTATGTTTTATTTGTGCATGATGTTTTTTAGATACTGTTTTTTATTATTTTATCAATACAACTAAGAGAACAGTCTTTTTAAATTATTGTTGAAATGTAGCAGTGGCACAAAACAACAGTACAGGAATTGCACTTACTGAAATTGCAGCTCATCAAAAACTAATCAAAATCATATTACATTCTCTATATAGGAGTCAGATGGAGTACAAAATATGTTAAAGGTAAGAGACCTTGGGCAAGCATTCTCCCATAAATCGAGGCCCCTGTTCCATTTTTACAATACTAAACAAACATGTAAGTCATGGACTTCAAACAATAATGTCAATTGTCCTTAGTCATTTCTTTTATCAGAAAATAAGACTCTTTATGGATTTCATATGTTAGCTAAGCCAAAGGCCTGGTCAGAGTGAAAATGTTTACACATTGAAGAATTCATGTCTTTTAGAATAGAATAAAAAAAAGGCTGACAATACACAAATCCTGAAAGTAAGCAAATAAACTATAATGCCATTTACATAGTAAAACTGAGTATCTTCATGTCTGTCTTTGTTCTGTTGCTGTTTTCCTCATTCTTCAGGCATTCAGGTTGTGGATCTCCCTGGCAGTGCCATTGCCTAAATCAGCATTTCCAATTGCAGCTTTGGCACTTAGGGATTTCTACTGGCTGTAAAATAGGACTTTATTGTGAAAGCCAAGTTATTAGAAGGAAATGGTTTGGTATAAAATTTTTGTTAAATGGTTGGTTTTCCTCATAATATGGTAACAACAGTTATCCTATGTATCGGAAGCAGGTAACTTGTAGCTCTCTATGTGTCATTAGACTGCAAGTACCAATAGCCCCATCACGTATTGATTAGAAAAAAAACAGTTAACCAGTGCTATAGTCAAATAACATGTGGAGACAGGAGTCATGCAAACATAAAAGAAAGAGCTCCTGTCCATTAAATTGCATGAGATGAAGTCCTAGGTGGTTGATTTTATTGCATGTGATGAAGTTCTAAGCAGTTGCTCAGATATTCTGGATGCAACAACTAGTATCCTGCACTATTACTTATGCTGGCTATGAATGCTAAGAGTTTTCAGATCAACAATGAATATGTGTATGCCATAGCTGTACATTCTCCCGGTGTTTGGCATGTAAATGTATGAAGCAGTAACCCTATTGCCCTCTAGGCCTTGGGACTTGACCTCCCTGGATAAACCACACAGCAATTGAGGTACAACAGGTTTATTGAGAATAAAAGGTATAGGATAGAGTTTGAAGGCAGCTCTATATTGCCTTCAAATAGCAGCAAATATCAGGAACCAGCTGTGGTTAAATAATCCTGTGGCAACAGGGTCCAAGCGGAGAGGATCAGGAACAAAGCCGGATGCAAAGGAAAGTCTCTTAAAGGTTCCCAGCCGGTTTAAGTTTGCCAGGCAGGTTTTCTTGGAAGCAATAAAGTTCAGTAGCTTGGAAGGTCTTTGCATGAACAATGCAGGAACGTAGCACAAGCTGGCAGGAACAAGGCAGCCAAAGCTGGCTGGCACAGGCTTCTGGAAGGCCCGAAAGCGGCCTCTCTCGCAGGAACATCCCTGAATGCGGAGTTGGTACGAGATACCTTCAATGGGGCATCTCCATGTAGTTATACTGTCCAGTGGCTTTGATCTGGGCATGTCGAGTGTCAAAATGCCATGATGAATGACTGTCTGCATGTTTAGCTACCTCAGCTTCTCCAGAATGCACAACTCGTTAGGAGCTTGCAGCTGGTGAAGGGAGCTGGACTCGAAGCATCTCCGAGGTGCTCCGCTTATCAGGGAAGGCCTGTTTGAGTAACCTTGGCCTGTCCATGTTGTGCATTCGGTACCTGCTTCTCACGGGAAAGGCAAAGGGGCCCAGAGGGAATCTCTGGAGTGAAACAAGCTGGCTTGGAAAGTTCTCTGCAGCCGGCATGGCTGCAGTCTTGTTCATACAAAACGGAGGCCTGTGGCCCTTGAGGTGTGACAAAGCCTGACACAAGATCTGTAAGTAAATTCTGTTCAGCACAGCTAGAGAACTGGAAAACATGTAGGGCATGTGGATACAAAATTTATGGCCTCCTGGACCCACTAGGGGCCACACCATTAGATTCCCCACAGCACTACTGAAGTTTGCTGATACAATGGCATCAGCCAAAAGGGGAAGCTCCCTCTATTTAAACAAGTGATGCATTTTTCATAAGCAATGCAATTTTTCTCACTGCCAAATTGCAGCAGTTTTCTGACATAGCTGCCAAGGTGCCTGAGTGATATAGTAAAAGAGTTATGGGGCAGACTCATAATTATATCTGTTAACATTCAAGGAAAGCTTGACCAATGGCAAGTGAGGCAGCCATGTGAGTAGAGCAATTGTACAGAAAAATCATGCCAACAGAAGCATGTAGATCCAGGCTTTAATTTGGTTTTCTGTACAAATCAGGAATTTATATCAGAGGTTTCTGTGATATTGTGTTGGGTTTTTTTTATAAAGATTTTATTGGTTAAAAGCAAACATACATATAATGAATGAATCTTTATTGAGAGACCATCAGTCATATCAATATATATTACACCAATAAAACAGAATGAAATAAAATATAGTAGGATAAAATGTAATATAATATAGTCAGATAATCACGTGATCAATTCATCCTCATCTGGTAACTAAAATTGGTTTGAGAGTGAAAGCTAATCACTGTCACTTTAGAGTGGATGTGCCCTATCTATCTTCATAGTTCTATAGTGCTAATCCTACTTCCACTACTGATCTTCATCGCCCCAGCAGTTGGTGCCAATCGAAGCAATAAATCTCTGCCTCCTCCTTTTGGCCTTCACCAAAAAGGAGGCCACTCTTTATTATGGTGGGATTCGCATGGGATAGGAGCCAGTTAATCTTATGTTGCTCTGCCCAATGTTCCTTGTTTCCCAAAATCGGGCCTAGAAGTTTAGCCCGGTCTATTGCATATAACGGGCAGTTTAAGAGTATATGACTAATATTTTCTACTTCTGAGCCTCACAGATACAAATTCTATCGGAGTATGGTATTGAGTGAAATCTGCCGTATCTCTCCATTGTCTCCATCTGCTCAAATCTTGCCCTAGTCATGGCGAGCCTTAAATACTTAGGGAGCTGGTGTGTTAGATATTGTGCCCTCTTAAATACATGTTGTTGTACCGATAACCATTTTAGGAAAACATACATATAGATTAACATACATCTATGGGTGAGAGGGTTAGGGGAGGGTAGGGGGTTCGGGGGAAGGGGTAGGTGGGAGTGGGACGGACTAACGAACTAACATACATGTCAAACAATACATTCCTAAACTAAACTAAAAACGGTTGACTTCACCCCAAAGGTAGCATTACATTCATATATGCTGGCCAGCTACATGAGTTCTTATTCCTTAAATCCAATATCCCATTAATGCAATGTTCTTATTTCTTTTAATATAACCGATCAGCGGGCTCCACGTCTCTTCAAAGGCCTTAGCTGGACTCGTTCTCAAAAGCAGCGTAAGCTTGTCCATTTCTGCTATATCCATTAACTTATATATCACCTCTTCCTCATCCGGGATTTTACTTTCCCTCCAGTGTCTGGCCAGGGTGATTCTGGCAGCCGTCACAATGAAGGTTATCAGTCTTTCTGTTTCTTTTCCCAGCTTTTTTTGTTCTACACTGTTCAAAAGAAATAGTTCGGGTTTGAAAACATTTTTTTTTGTAAGAGTTCTTCCATTAGTTTGTGGATTTTTTTCCAGAACCTTGCTACCTCCCCGCAGGACCACCACATGTGGTAGAAGGTGCCTCTGTTCGCCAGACATTTCCAACAACGATCGTTCCCCGTTTTATAGATCTTATCTAGGTGGCCTATATACCATCTATAGGCCACCTTAAGCAAATTCTCTCTGAGCACGTATGCGCAAGTATATTTCGTATTATTTAACCATGTTCTCTCCCAACTTTCCTGACTTATTCTGTGGCCTAGATTTTTTTCCCATTTTTCCCTATATTCTGTGGGTATAGTTTTTTCGTATTTATTTCTGGTGATGAGTTTATACAGTTTACTAACTTTTTTAGTCTGTGATTCTAGGAGGATTTTCCCCCCTGGTGTGGGGTTATCTTCCCACCCCTTCTCTTTGTCTATTATATATCTACTCCTAATCTGATTATATTGAAACCATCCCAGTTTATATTCGTTTAGTTCTTCCTGGGTTTTTAATCTATAGCCGGTATTTACTTTTTGGACTAAGTCGCTATATCTTATAGGGCTGTCTTTATCAAATCTGCAAATGGAAAGGGCTTGGTTGGGGAGGCCCAGAGCGGGGTTTTAGTGAGTATTAAATCCTTATACTTATACCAGGTTTTAATCAACGGAGCTTTAATAATATGGTTCTTGAAGTTCTTGTCTTTGGTGAGGTTATTATATAGTAGGTAGGCGTGCCAGCCGCTTTTGTTTTCCCACCCCTCCGCATTCAAGAGCTCTACGTCCTTCAGATCTATCCATGCTTTGATATTCTCGAGGCAATTTGCCTCGTAGTAGCTCAGGAGGTCTGGCATCCCGGCTCCTCCTAGTTGGGTTGGTAACTGGAGGTACCTTAATTTAATTCTCGCTTTTTTCCCCTTCCATACGAAGGAGGCGAGTTCCGTTTGCCATTTCCTTATTAGTGTCTGGTTTTTAGTATGGGCAGTGCCTGAAAAGAAAGTTTAGTGTGGGAAATAGTTTAATCTTGATTAGGGAGACCTTGCTCAAAATTGATAGGTTTAACTTTACCCAGCTTGCAGGCGGGTCTTTTATTTCCCTCCAACATTTTTCGTAATTATTTTTATTAGCTGGCAGTTTTTGGCCGTCATCTCGACTCCTAAGTATCTAATTTTCTTCACCACCGGGATGCCACTTTTCTTTTCTATCTCCATGCCTTCTTTGCTGCCTATGTTTTTAGTTAACATTTGTGATTTTTTCCTGTTTAGTTTGAAGCCCGACACCTCGCCGAATTCTTCTATTGTTTTAATCCATTTCTCTATATTCTCTATCGGGTCTGTAATTGTGCACGCCAAATCGTCTGCAAAGGCTAGAATTTTATATTTTTTATTTTTGATCGTTAGCCCTTTTACCTCTTTACCTTCCTGAATATTCCTCAATAATAGTTCCAGAACGAAATTAAAAATTAGCGGGGAGAGTGGGCATCCCTGTCTTGTACCTTTACCAATTGGAATGGATCGTGATTTTTGGCCATTAGCTATAATAACTGTCTGCTGTGTTTTGTAAATTGCTTTGATTGCGGATGAGAATCTAAACCCCATGTCTAATTCTGATAGGAAGTTGTCTATTAAGCCCCAGTTCAGCCGGTCGAAGGCTTTTTCGGCATCCAGAAAGAGCAAAGCCGCTTTCGTCCCGATGTTCTTATCAAGAAATTCAATTACATTTACAATAGTTCTAATATTTCTTTTCATAGATCTTTTTGGGAGGAATCCTGACTGTACTTGCGAGATCCATTTATTTAAGAACAGTTTGAATCTTGACGCCCAAATATTTGCATAGATCTTATAGTCCAGGTTAAGCAGAGATATGGGTCTATAGTTCTCTACTTTGTCCGCCTCCTTATGCTCTTTCTGGATCACTACTATCTCCGCCTCTTTCCACGAGCTTGGCATCTCTCCCGTCTTGATCACCTCATCCATCACCCTCTTTAAGTGCGGTGCCAGTTCTACCTTCATTGTTTTGTAATAGATGTCTGAAAAGCCATCTGGGCCGGGGGATTTCCCATGCTTTGGTCCCTCTATTGCTTTATAGATTTCTTCTATATTGAGATCCTCTCTTTCCTCCTCCGAAATATGTGGCAGCTTCTGTTTATTTAGATATTGCTGTGTAGTGGTCCCATCTATCTCGTCGCTCTTATAGAGTTCCTGATAATAATTTGCAAACTCGTTTACTATTTCCTCATCTTTCATATACACCTTTTCTCCCCTTTTTATTTTGGTAATTATCCTCTTTTGTTGTTCTTTCTTAACCCTGTATGCCAACCACTTCCTGCTTTATTTGCATTTTCAAAGTGGTTCTGTTTTGAGAACTTTAACTTCTTATCTATTTCCACTGTATTAAGCATTTTTATTTGATTGTTAATTAGTTTTCTTTTGGTCTCTAATTCTTTATCCCCTGGGCGTAGTTTCATCTTTCTTTCTACATTGCCTAGCTCCAATAACAGCTTTCCCATCTCTTGTCTTTTTTGCTTCCTTTTGTTGCTCGCTTCGGCTATAAAGCTGCCCCTCATTACGGCCTTGCTGGCTTCCCAAATTGTATTTATGCCTACCTTGGGTTGTACATTTATTTGGAAATATTCTTTCAGTACTTCCTTATTTTTTTGGATATCTAGGTCTGTTTTAAGTAGGTTCTCGTCTAGGCGCCATTTATATGTTTTTTGGCCGAATTTTATCAGGGCAGTTATTGGGGCAAGATCTGAATATGTTCTTGGGAGTATCTTAGTTCTTAATGAGTTAGTGGCTAATTTTTTAGATGTTAAAATCATATCAATGCGGGACCAATTTATTCTTCTTGCCGAGAAGAAGGTATAGTCTTCCTCTTTCTCATGTTGCTCTCGCCAAATATCCACCAAGCAATTGTACAGAAAAATCATGCCAACAGAAGCATGTAGATCCAGGCTTTAATTTGGTTTTCTGTACAAATCAGGAATTTATATCAGAGGTTTCTGTGATATTGTGTTGGGTTTTATGTACAATTAGTGCCATCCACCCTCAAGTGTCATGTATCATCTTCCACAGCCAACTCCTGCCACAGAAGAGCACCCCGGAATTCTTTTTGATATTTCAGTGAATTGTTCCCTAAGTTTAGGAAGGGATTTTCTACCTGATTCCCTTACACACACACACACACACACACACACATACACACACACACACTGCTATAATATCATTGGTACACATCCAAATGATAGTTTGTTGTTGTTCATTCATTCAGTCGCTTCCGACTTGTGGACCAGCCCACATCAGAGCTCCCTGTCAGCCATCACCACCCCCAGCTCCTTCAAGGTCAAGCCAGCCACTTCAAGGATACCATCCATCTTGCCCTTGGTTGGCCCCTCTTCCTTTTCCTTTCATTTTCCCCAGCATAATTGTATTTTCTAAGCTTTCCTGTCTTCTCATGATGTGGCCAAAATACTTCATCTTTGCCTCTAATATCCTTCCCTCCAATGAGCATTCGGGTTTTATTTCCTGAAGTATGGACTGGTTCAATCTTCTTGCGGTCCAAGGCACTCTCAGAACTTTCCTCCAACACCACAGTTCAAAAGCATCTATCTTCCTTCGCTCAGCCTTCCCTATGACCCCGCTCTCACATCCGTAGGTTACTACGGGGAATACCATTGGTTTTGCTATGTGAATCTTAATTGCCAGTGTGATGTCTCTACTCTTCACTATTTTATCGAGATTGGTCATTGCTCTCCTCCCAAGAAGTAAGCAAGGCAGTGATCCTTTGCTGGAGCCAAATGATAGTACTGTCCACTAAATAATATTATTGGTACATTTGGAAGAGCTTCCTTATCATAAAAGCTGTCGGAATCACCTTCTCTGGGAGTGTTTAAACAGAGGTTGGGCTATGTGTTAGGAGCGCTTTGATTGTGTATTCCTGGATGGCCCACTCTTGTGATCTCTTCCAGCTCTATGATTATATGACAATATGATTCTAAGTCCCTGTCACACTATTATTTAGTATTATTGATAGAACATAACAATGTGATAAGAATTGTATTGAAAGCAATCTGCCCACAGTGGCCAACCAGACGACTGTACAAAACCAAAAGCAGAGTGTGAACGAGATAGCATTGGTTGATTGATCTGATTCATCCCATCATTTCCCCAAAACACCTTATAATAACATAAGTTTAAATAAATGAGATCAAATGTGGTTCAAAATATTAAAAAATCTCATGCTGACCATGTTCTTCAGCCATTTGCATATGGAATGGCACCATTTGATACTGAAGCTATATTGACTTCAGGGCCAGTAGTGACTAAGGACCTCTTCACACGTCAGTAGGCCATGCCGTTTCACCGGCAGTCGCTCAGGGCTCCTCATGGTGCCCTACGTGCCCTCCCTCCTTCTCCCATCACATGTGATGGATGGAATAAGGCACGTTGGCACCCTGTCCCTATCAGATGAGGAAAAGGGCAGCATTGCCCATTTCCCCATCACAAAAAGAAAGAGCCCAAAAATGCAGATAGCTCCATCAGAGTTATCCCAAGCCCACTTACCTCTCAGTTGTTGACAAGGAAGCATCTTGCAATGCTTTCTTGGCACTTGGAGAGTAAATGGAGCGGGGCCTGCCGAGTATCATGTGATGGTGCTCAGCAGGGACCATCTCCAAAGGGCTTCAAAGTGGCCAAAAGCCCCAGCATGATGAAGTGCTAATACTTTGAGGTTTCAATAAGTTCCTGACCACAATTCACAGCTGGTCATTTAGCTTGGGACCGGGTTGCCCAAAGCTACATCAACCTACCTTTTATGGAGAACATCTTCAGAGGTCATCCTCTGAGTACACTCACCTTCCAGATAAGTTGGGTTGTAAACAGGCATGTAGCCAGGGGGCTAGGGCCCTTAGCCCCCCGAAATTCTCAGGGTGGTCTGTGAAAAGGCCTTACTGGTACATTATTTAAACTGTTATGTTTATTCATATCATGATCTGATCACCATGCTCATTATATCCCACATTAATGGGGTTATTGGGCTAACGATACCAAAGGTTTGCTAGGGTAGACCCTCTTCCACCCAGTCTCAGCCCCGAACCAAACTCAGCCCCGAATCAAAATCCTGGCTACGGCCCTGGTTGTAAACCATTTGAGGTGCCTGTTGTAGCATCTATTCTTTGTAACACAGTCTCAAGGAAAATCCTCCAGTACCTGCTATAATGTCTTTTCAGTGCTTTTTATTTCACTGGGCTTTTATCACCTAATGAGTTTTTATCGTGCATTTTTGCTTCTCCACTTACTCTGCTTTGTCTTTTTTTTATTATTCTGATGGTTTCAAATGCATTTTCATCTGAGTTTGAGCTTGTGTAAACCATCCTAATAACTATATATTGAATAGCAATATAAAAATCTGATCTGTAGATTGCTTTTTCACTGTTTCACATACTTCTCGCTTTCTGTAAGATGTGACATTACCAACATTACTTCCTACTTTCTAATGTTCACTCCAGATTGTGAATATATCACATTTGTGACATATCCTTTCACATATATGTTTTTGCCTGGATGATATCACAAGGAAGAACCGGAAGATACTGCAAAATATTGGTGGTTTTCAAATGTGGACGTTTACCATTTGTCAACTGGAAACTGGACACAAACAGCATATAGAGGCTACCCCTGCAGGACAGAAATTTAAGGGGTTTGCATTATAACCATAGGATTTGATCTAAAGCTGTTAAATCAATTAGAATCATTTCATTGAACAGTAGGCCTCTGTTAAGATCATCTATGAGAAACTGAGCTCAGAGAGTAAAGTACAGGAAAAGTACAAATTTCGATAAACAAAATGTAGTATTCCTCATCCTGTTTTTCAATGCTTGTCATCATAATCTTTAAAGTCTAAAAATTAGTTGTTAGCTATTATTACAATAGATATCCAGATGTAGAAATCCAGTAGGATTCAGACTCACAGCCTAAACCTGTACATATTATGCAAATTTTTCCAGTCCATTTTATAGAAATTACTATCAAGGCTTCAGAATTCTCTTTGGTCCACCTAACATAATTAAAGCAAATAATTACTTATTTTTCACACTAATGTTCACATCAAAATGTAGTTCTCCAGATTTTACATGTCCCCAGATTATACAATGCAATTTTTAGATTTAAAAAACATCAAACCACAGACTTTATGGTAAATTTTGGTGGGAATATTAGAGAGAGCTTTTTCACTGGCTCTTGCCAAACGCAGGAATATTCTACCAAGCTCTGCTCTTGTTGTCCTTCCATTAGCAGACAAAGATGTTTTTTTAATTATACAATAAACATTTCTTCTAAAATATATTTTAAACATTATTTTGCTTCCATGATCTAGTTGGAAGCTGCCCTGAGTCCCTTCGGGGAGATAGGGCAGGCTACAAATAAAGTTATTTATTTATTATTCATTTATTTTGTACTTTATATTTGCCGGACATCTTTTTTGAACACCATTTACTGGGGGACTGACACAAATAAATTTAATATGTAAATCAACAGGTAAATGTGAATCTACATTTGAAATACTGGAAATCACAGTTGTGGTAGGACTTCATCACATGGGGCTTTTTATCCATCCTAGGACGCTGCCAAGACACAGCCAGGACAGAGCCCAATGGAGCCCATCACATGATGCAGGGCTACTTCTGGCAGGGGTCTGCCCCAGTGAAATGCATGCTGCATCATGACAGCATGCTAAGAGGCAACCCTGAGAACACAGGTGACTACTCATGTTCTCAATGAGTAAGTCGAGGACAGTGCAGAATCAAGCCAGGGACAGACAGGAAACCATGTAGGATAGTAAGGGGGCAATGTGAGGTGCTGTCCAACAGTTTCCCCCACTGTCCCATGGATTCATCCCACTGCCCAGTAGATATCCCCGCTGTCTCCCAGCTTAAGGGCCTCCATGTGATGAGGTTCTTAGTCTGCTTGAGTATAAAAAATATAAAGACATTCTTAGAAAAAGGGATTTCTAGCATAAGCTTTCATTGACTCAAGTCCACACCATCAAATGCATACTGTGAAGCCTCTGTGTATATACACAATCCCACTCAGTCATCATAGTGCTCATGCAACGCACTCGAGATATCGATGCTCAATTGAACCTAGCAAGCACAGGTCTTCTGCCACAAGGTTTTTAGCTTCCCACAAAAGGAATATTCATTTAGAACACTATCTGACTATTCCACTTCCGCTACCCTTAAGAAGAATATATACTAGGGCAAGGTTTGAACAACTCGGTATTATGATGCAAACCGGGTGTTACTGTAACATCCCAAGATGTGAGAGATTATGCATATGGAGAGAACAAACTGTGGAAGATATTGAATATTTCTTAATTGACTGTCCAGCATATATTGAACTGCGATACAGATATTTACATCCAATATTATCCAACTGTAGGTCCCCCAACAGAAATGATCTTCTAACATTCCTCTTGCAAGGCATAATCAGAGTAATCTTTTTTATTCTGAAAGCTATCAAGAAAAGAGCACATTTCCGGAAAGAAGAACTAGGAAAATAAGATTCTGTCTGTAAATAGAATGTCAGCTGCCGTCCTTTCCTTTTTGCTTTGTCTTTTACTTGTGTTGTATTTTGAAATGGTCATATGACTGGTCAAATAAATATATTATTATTATATCATTACAACCCCACTCAGTCATCATAGACAATCACTTGTGACCAAGTATGATTGTTTTTCAGAGGTAGAGTCTTGACAATGGGTCCATAAACGACTGAGAAGACCTAGTCTGGATCCACACAGTCTTTCACATTGAGGACATTGTTTTCCAGATGAAAGGCAGTCATGACAAGGATTTGCTTGTTTCCTTTCACCCTGTATTGTGCCTCTTCAAAATTCATGGCACCATTGGTAATAGCTAACCTCCATTTAGAATGCTTGAGTGTCAGAGCTTCCCAGTTCTTGGTGTTTATACCATACTTTTTAAGGTTAGCTTTTTTTTTCATGTTAGTAGCGACTTGAGAAACTGCAAATAACTTCTGGTGTGAGATAATTGGCTGTCTGCAAGGATGTTGCCCAGATGTTTTGATGGCTTCTCTCATGACCCTGCGTCGAGAATCGGAGCTGACAGAGGGAGCTCATCCATGCTCTCCTCAGATTCGAACCTGCCACCTGTCAGTCTTCAGTCCTGCCAGCACAAGGGTTTAACACATTGCACCACGAGGAACTACTGAGGTTAGTTTTAAGCCCACCTTTAAATCTCTTCTGTTGGACATTCTGTTTTCTATTCTTAAGCTGAGAATAAAGTAACTGCTTTGGGAAATTGTGATCGAATATTTGCTGCACACAAAGTTGATGGCAAGAAATCATCATTTCAATACTGGTGGTATTTGGTTTTTCCAGAAAGCTGATGTTTGTCCTCCTGTCTTCCTCTCTTACACGGTATATTTCATATTATAGACCAATGGGTGCAAACCCACCAACTGCCCAGATTTTTCAGGGATAGCTACAGCTAATACTCTGCTGTTCTATTTTCTAAGCTGCCTATAAGTGCACCCGTTTCTTACTCTTGCTCCCATTTTCCCTTTTTCTTCAGCCTATTTCACTTCCTGCAACTTGAGTTCCAAGTACAAAGTAGTTTACACTCAATTAACTTGGCAGGAGAGAGAGAGAGAGAGGACAGGGCAGAATCTTCTCCTTCCCAGATTCAGTAAAGAAATTCTGGAGGTTTTTTAAAATTATTTTAAAAAATAGTACTGTGCTTCCACATTAATAACTTTTCACTCTTCCTACCTGGCTATACCTTTTGACCACACTCTGATATGGCTTGGCCAACATGCCTCCCAATTTGCATATGTGAAATGTTGGAGGATATATTAGGTAGGAACATAGTGTGAATTTTAATAGAAATGGAAAACATACGAATGTGGTGTGGTGATGAGGTGATAAGGTCAATCTCAATGCTGGTTGGTCATTAAAAGTATTTAAAGGGACAAAACAAGAACACAGATTTTACATACAGTACAAGCTGAAATAAGGAGGTAAACATGTGAAAAGTGGTGGAGGTTCTTGCTGTAATAGATAGATATGACTCTAGGACCACGAAAGTTGTTCCAACAATCAAGCCATGAGAATGTGCTCCGTGGTTAGGATGTCAGCTTCCATGTTTAGCATGTCAAGAAACCATTGTTCTTTTTGTGGATTCCTGTCCACTTCACTATTGCGACAAAACTTGAGCAAAATGCTTATTTATGTTGAATGCATACCTCTTAATTCCTGGTCTCAAATAAACCCACTGAAACAGTTGCTGCATGGTAAATGCAAATCCCAATGAGTAAGAAGGAACAATCTAGTTAGGAATAGCCATTGAATTTAGGCCGTTATACAATGTACTTTTCATACTTGGGGTGGGGTGATGTACAAATCTGGAAACAGAATGGCAAAGACTGGCAAATCTGTAGAAAACTGACAAAGATTAGAAACAGTGCAATCCTATACAGAGCGATATCTGGAAGTATACTCAGAATATATTGTCAGAAAAATGTATATGCTTGCGTGTTTGTAGAATAGCCTACACATATATGCTGGAACCATAGATAATGAAGTTTATTCATACATGAACAGGCATAGACTAGAAGCAGGTTTTACACCTGTAAGATCAGCAGCAACTTTTTTGTAATCTGAAATGAAATTGGCACATTATCTCTGAAACAGCACAATTCCTTATTAATGTTGGGTGTAAATGGGAACTGATACATGTCTGGGAGGAGGAAATGAATCCAGCATAGCAACAAAAAAGAAAATGTTTTCTTGCTTTTTAAACACAAAAATTGGGGGAAATAGTTTTCTTCCCAGTTCACCACCATCAAATTATCTATGCATTTCCCTAGTTCTAAGGAAATATGAAAATCTGCTGGAGCAGCTTGACACATCCTGTTTTAGTTGGGTGTTATCAACAGAAAACTCAATAAGCCATACTGAAGAAGATTATTTTGTAATTATTGAAGGATGATGTCATATGCAAAGCCAAGCATATTTTACGTTGTTATCACCGGTCCTAAGAAAAAGTTCATTGTTAGTTTAACTTGTTAAGCTTCCTGAGATTAATGAAATCAACATGCAATGGAGCAAAATTTCCTTTCACAGCAGTTTAAACCCAGATTAAGGGCTCATTCACACAACCCAAGATGTGGTGAACTAGATTAGCCATCCAGATGGCTTTGGCCTGCTCCTAGCTCAAAATTTAACATTCAGCACAACACAGTGGTCAGAACTTATCTGGGTCTAACAATAAAAATGGTACTCTGATATTCTATCACTGTAGCCATGGGCAGGACATCACTTTCAGAGGTAGGGCCAAATTCTATTTCAGATAGTCCAATGGTTAATGGGGGCAAAGGTAAATAGTGGTTCCAAGGTAAAGGTAAAGGTTTTTCCCTGACATTAAGTCCAGTCATGTCCTACTCTGGGGGTTGGTGCTCATCTCCATTTGTAAGCCAAAGAGCCAGCATTGTCCATAGGCATCTCCAAGGTTATGTGGCCAGCGTGACTGCACAGAGTGCTGTTACCTCCCCGTCAGAGTGGTACCTATTGATCTACTCACATTTGCATGTTTTCGAACTACTAGGTTGTCAGAAACTGGACCTAACAGTGGGAGCTCACCCCTTCCCTGGATTTGAACCTGCTACCTTTCTGTCAGCAAGTTCAGCAGCTCAGCAGTTTAATCCACTGCACCACCGGGGCCTCAAACATACCAGCATATTGGCCTAATGTACTTATTTCCTGAAATGCATTAGAACAAAGATTTCAATCTTTTTAAACCTTGGGAAAAATCATAAAGGATAGAAAATCTGCATGCATTAGTAAAATGAGGCAGTGCATCTTAAGCTAGATGGGAGGGTGGCAGCAATTTTTCTCCAGTGAACTAAAAACCTACACCATAATTGAGCCCATTTCTTACAATTATTTATTTCTTCCGTGGAAACTTGCCAGGCATTGTTCGTGGATTAATACTAGTTGTCTATTGACCACCACACTGAGTGGCACTGTCCTAAAACACCCAAGGAGAAATGAATTGGGACACAAGAAGAGAAAGATTCAGCCCAGAGCCTGAGGTTATGCATCCCTGTTCTGGGCAGCTCTACTCATTTCATTATATCATTACATCACAATTTATGTCACAAGATATTTGTAGCATATTTCTATGCAAGAAATTGAGAGAAAAGGTAGAAAATTCAACAGAAACCCAACTCCACCTCACATGTTACATTAAACAATGCATTACAATAAATAGGGGGGGGCGAGGGGTGTTTATCTAGGCTTGCTCTGAATGCAATCACAATGCTTATTTCCTTGGCTTGCAACAATTCAACTCTTTGACTAGAATAAATAAAATGACTGGATCTTAGCGGAACTATAACATTTCCATTAATAATACCTTCCAGAAAGAAAAATCTAGGTACAATTTCGTAAAAGAAAATTAACATCTGACATAACAATTTTAATATCTTTGAATGAATGCCATATTGAAGATGAAGCAAACTTGTTTTGTGCTTTTTCTGCATGACAGGGGGCTGGACTAGATGGCCCATGTGGTTTCTTCTGACTCTGTTATTCTATAATTCTATGAATCTATGATGTGATGCTGTTCCAGAGACTGAGACACAGAGCAATTAATTCAAACTACAGAAAAAAAGCATTCTCCTAAATATTAGGACGAACATCCTGACAACAAGAGCTGTTTGACAGTAGAACAGTTTGCGTAGAGTCTTTGATGTTTTCCAACAAAGGCTGCATGGCTACCTGATGAGAATGCTCGCTTATGGTTTCCTGCATGGAAGGAGGCTGGACTGGATGCTCTCTACCAACTTTAAAGTTTTATGAAATATGAGCCGTCCCCTGCCATGCGTTGCTGTAGCCCAGTCTGTGTATATGTGTTTTGTGTGTATATATGTGTGTGTTTTGTGTATATGTGTGTTTGCATGTGTGCGCATTTGTATATGTGTGTACAGGTCCTTCTCAAAAATTAGCATATAGTGCTAAAGTTCATTATTTTCCATAATGTAATGATAAAAATTAAACTTTCATATATTTTCGATTCATTGCACACCAACTGAAATATTTCAGGTCTTTTTTTGTTTTAATACTGATGATTTTGGCATACATATCTAAAAAAATTAGCATATTCCATCCGATCAAATATGCTAATTTTTGAGACAGTATTTTGGGGTTTTCAGGAGCTGTATGCCAAAATCATCAGTACAAAACAAAAAAAGACCTGAAATATTTCAGTTGGTGTGCAATATATGAAAGTTTAATTTGTATCATTACATTATGGAAAACAATGAACTTTAGCACTATATGCTAATTTTTTGAGAAGGACCTGTATATATTGCCTCTCCGTTGGCGCTCCCTTGTTGTGGGAGAGAGGCTTGCGTACCCTAACGAAGTTGCGAGCTATTCTGGCGGTGGCATAATAGCCGCCGGTAGGGCCTCCCATGCCAGACAGGTCACAACCGAAGGCTCTGACAAAGAGCGTCAAAGAGCAGGATGTGTCACACCTCAGCCAGGTTCCCGTAGCAAGCCAGACCAACGCCATGTTAAAGCCAAGGACTCAGAGAGGCTTGTAAACAGGCCTTTGCAGCAAACTCTAGCTGACCCCCAGATAACCAAAGCGCGGCGCAGCCCTGCGGCTTCCCAGGCCGATAAAGACACCTGGTGCCATGAAGCGGCAGATCCTCCCCTGAGCACAGCTGGGCCCACTAACAAGCTTGCATTCCAAAGAGATACAGATACGGTGGGAAGAGAAAGTGTTTCCCCCGTTCCCGTGAGAGAGCTGCGGTGGAGTAAGCACCTTCTGGATCAATGCAGCCCAAAACCTATAAAGGTTCGGCCCAGACTCCATTCTGGATCTCGTGCCAACGTTTCAGCTACTTTGCCAAGTTTTGTGGATCTTTGCCAGGGCCAGGGGGGCCTTCTTGCTTAGAGACTTTAAGCCTTGCCAAGTCGGGGGTCCAGGACCCAGTGGATTTAGCCAATTGCGGCATCTTGAACATTGCTTCTTTTTGGGAACCTTTAAGACTATTCTTTGCTATTTTGGACACTGAAAGCATTTTTGAACTATTCTATCTTTGCCTTTTTTCTTATTTACTTATTCTAAATAAAGCATTTAACTGCAGCTGCTGTGTGTTGGTTTACTAAGGGTCCGGTCTAGTCTAAGTGCAACAAGATGGGCTCTCTAGCCTTTTGGCAACCATCCTAGGAGAAGGAAAACTCTGATTTCATACCCGGGCAGATGGTGCTCGTTTAACCCTGTAAGGTCAACCATCTAAGAGAAGGTAACTCAAACCAAACCTACGACCTGAGGACCTCACTGCCACTGTCCTAAGCTTGCTAGGCCCCAGCAGATCTAAAGGGTGAGGCCAGTTCCGTGCATGCTGCGCTCCACCAGAAAAATCCATTGCATAGGCTCGAAGAACACATCCAACCTCCGAAAAAGCATCAACGTGCTTGTAGAAAGCATGGGATGAGTCCTTCCTGAATCTTCGTTCGTGAAGAAAAGCCAAGGAAAAAAATATGGTTTTGAGCATATAATATAATTTTTGTTTTTTGGCTTTTAAAGTCTCTTCTGCATGTATTTTTCAGTGTTTTATGAGTGATTGTCACTCATTGGCCTGATACATGTATTGTGTCCAAATTTGGTGTCAATTCATCCAGTGGTTTTTGAGTTATGTTAATCCCACAAACAAACATTACATTTTTATTTATATAGATTATCATGTATCAATACAGTATCATCCAATCAATACAGATGTTTCAAATTTTAATATAACAGGTCCCCAACAGAAAATGTAAACCTTCCCTTAATTCACTACTGAAATAATAATGAAGTGAAGCAATCAAAGTTCAAGTGCAGCTATACCACATAGGTTAATAGCCTAAGACACTTTGATTCACTGCCAACATGGCCTATGTTCAGTGAATCTCATTAGCTGTTTTATTTTTATCACATTCTGGCTCTCACTTGACCACTTCTGGTCAAATGGCTTGTTTCCAAGATGTTGATGGGCAACAATATTATTCCACAAAATTAAAAGCCTTCCTTTTCTTTGTCCTATTCATAGAATCTTAGAATAGTGGATAAAGGGATCACAAGGGGCATCTAATCCAACTCCCTCCCATGCAGGAATTCACAGCCAATGCACTCCTGAATGGTGAACAACCAACCTTAATTTTAAAACCTCCAATATGGGAAAATCCACCCCTTTCCAAAACAGCTCTTGCCATCCAGTTTAAAGGGAATCCTATATATAGAGAGAGGAGGAGGTTCTATCATCTGGAACAGCAGAAAACAAGCTTATTTTATTGTTAGATGTTTAAAGGTGACTACTATGGCATCTCTCAGTCTTCTCTAGATATATCCAATTCTCTAGATCACTGATTCTCAAAGTGGGCAGTACTGCCCCCTAGTGGGCGGTGAAGTGATCCAAAGGGGTGGTAGGAGGCTCACGGGAATTTGGGGGGCGGTGAACCCCTTTAAGGGGGCGGTGAACGATTGGGGGTTCTGTGTGCCAAGTTTGCCTCAATTCCATTGTTGGTGGAGTTCAAAATGCTCTTTGATTGTAGGTGAACTATTAATCCCAGTAACTACAACTCCCAAATGAGAATTGAAGACCTATCTCTTCCAGCAAGCCTACCCATTAAATTTTTAACTATGAATTTTAAACTCAAGTCCTGTTCTTATTGTATTTTAATCTTTGTTCTGTGCATTTTAAGATATATATTTCAAAGAAATATGTTTTCATATATGTATTTTACATAATATTTCATGATGATGTGTTTTTAATTATGTTGTTTCCCACCTTGAGCCATGAGGAGAGGTGGGTAACAAAATTATTTTTATTCACCTCTCCACCGGCATCAAAGTCACCAGCCTCCACTAGGCAATCAAAACAGCAGAAGCCCTGCAAAGTTCCTGCCTTGGTTAGACCACACCTGGAATATTTTGTCCAATTCTGGGCACCACAATTGAAGAGAGATATTGACAAGCTGGAATGTGTCCAGAGGAGGGCGACTAAAATAATCAAGGGTCTGGAGAACAAGCCCTATGAGGAGTCGCTTAAAGAGCTGGGTATGTTTAGCCTGAAGAAGAGAAGGCTGAGAGAAGACAGGATAGCCATGTATAAATATGTGAGAGGAAGTCATAGGGAGGAGGGAGCAAGCTTGTTTTCTGCTGCCTTGGAGAGTAGGACGCACAACAATGGCTTCAAACTACAAGAAAGGAGATTCCATCTGAACATTAGGAAGAACTCCCTGACTGTGCGAACCGTTCAGCAGTGGAACTCTCTGCCCTGAAGTGTGGTGGAGGCTCCTTCTTTGGAAGCTTTTAAACAGAGGCTGGATGGCCATCTGTCGGGGGTGCTTTGAATGCAATTTTCCTCTTCTTCTTGGCAGACGGTTGGACTGGATGGCCTATGAGGTCTCTTCCAACTCTATGATTCTATGATACACAAGTAACAAAAAAACCAACAAAATAGATTCACAGATGTGGCCTAACCACACATAGTTGGTTGCTGAGTGGTAAGTAGTCACTACCACACCCAGACAAATAAATCTACTGAAAAGCTGTTCATATTATCATTCTTGTGCCAGTGTAACCTCAGCCTCACCATCTAAGCTGAGTGTGAATGAATATTGTTTATTGAAGTAATGGATGATGTAGTAAATAGATCAACAAACCTTTTGTGTGTGAATTGATGTGGGTAAAGTGATATGCAGCTTTTGTACAAGCAGCGAGGGCTGTGCAAAATACACTTTCTTACACAAGTATCTCTCAATATCTGTTCAGTATCTTTTAAAAATGGTAACCATAACCAATTTACTCTACAATCTACCAATCTACAATCAGCAGTAAAAATCTGTTACTTCACCTGAAATAAAAGGGGATTGCATACTTTGGTGGATTTGAGCCTAGACACTTTGCTATGGTTGTTAAGAATACTAATTGTTCACAATAGATGGTGACAGATTACATCTGAATTACTCATACCACTTCATAACACCAATTACACTGACAATTTTGGTGGTATCTAAAAGGCTATGATCTTCCAAGTATGGGGAGAATAACTACAAGAGAAAGTATTAGGCTCATCTCCCCAGTCGATATATTTATGCAGGTTTTTATTTATGAATATCCTAATATTCATCCCTATAAACTGAGTCTATCAAAAAGAACCACTGTTTCTGTCCTGTTAATGAATTATTTTCTGGTTAAATTGTATCTCACTTCAATGGAATCCAATCACCTGCTTCAATGCAAAAGTCACATGGGAAAAGAAAACCCTGCTGAGTTGAACTAATAAAGGAGAACATGTACTCAAAAGCATGAACATGAATTAATAAAGGTGAACATGAGTCCAGATGGGAAATTTCAAAGTTAAATAGAAATGGATTTCTTACATGTCTTTGGAGGTGGAGGCTGCCGCCCTGTGTGAACCTACTTGGGTATAAGTTTCACTGGTTGTGATACCTGGCTTTGTAGGATTCCACTGATGTTTGGCAGGTAAAGCTTTGTTTGTTTATGTCTCATTAAACCGTTGAGATGTAAGATATGACAAATCCGTTTCTCTATGAATTACACAGAATGCCTCCTCACAAACATCTCTCTCATTATCTGGGAGAAGAAAGGGTTGCATTTGCATGGTGCTCCGCAAACAAATAAGCCATTCAAAATGGAAGAATGAATCAAAGTGGGTCAGGAAAAGCAGAGGAGAAGCAGACAATAGGGCCAGCCAGGTTTGCAACCCCATTGGAATAGCAACCATTAAAATGCTCCTTTTAAAATTCTTTTCCCTCTCTTTTTGTTTCTGCAACCCTAACAAATTTGGCACTATTAACTACTTAATTTAAATAATTCGGTATTATCATTTCTGCACACTTGTCAACTTCACTGTCTAACTCTGTCTAGCCCAATTAGAAACAAGAACGTATGGATTACAGATCCTTTGAAGGTCCCTGTTTACATCTATTCACTGTAACAACCTTTTTATCCCTACGATCTGTTTTCGGTTTTTTAGCAAACCATCAGTTGTAAGAAAATATTTGCTATGAGAACATTAAGAAGAACCTAAGAGCTGTTCAACAGTGGAATAGACTGCCTTAAAGCATAGTGGGCTCTCCTTCTTGGAAGGTGTTCTAATAGATCTTCAACAACCATTTCTCATACCTCTAATAATCCTACTTTGGCAGGGACAGTATCCCCCTGTCATTCTACTTTTTCAGCTGTTCATGAAAAGTCCCGATTTTTCTCTCCTCTTCCCACTTTCCCCATTCTCTTCAGCCTACTTCAATTATTGCAAACTGAGTTCAAACTGCAAAAGTAGTTTGTACTCCTTTAATTGCCCAGGAGGAAGAGATGAGGGAAGGAGGGAGCACATTTTGCTCTTTTGAGAAGACTCAGGCAAAGGCTTGCTGCTACAGCCTTCCCTAACTTGTGTGCTATTCGCCATTAATAACTTGTCTACATTCTGATGTTGTTTGATCATACATGTCCCAGCTTTCATCTGAGAAATGCTGGAGGGTATACTCTCTCAAGAGTGCTGTACTTGTGTATTACTTCATGGTAAGGGTTTGACTAGATAGCCCTTACAGGACTTTCGTCTGTAATAAGACCCACTCCTTTAAACTTTTGACTGCTAAGCTAGTTCAAGAATCTTTTCTGAAAGACTTTTTGAAGGTGTCCAATCTTTAGCATGGTGATGGGACATCTCCCATGCAAATTTCCCTGTCCCTAAAGATCATTTCTTGAGCCGCAGTGGCAGGGCCGGCCTTCCCCATTAAGTGACCTATGCGGTCGCGTAGGGCGACGTTCCCGGAGAGGGGCGTGGCCACCTGGGAGGGGCACCGCCCCGCCGCTGTGTCGCTGCATCCAGCCGGTGGTGCAGAGGAACGGTGGGGAGAGGACTCACGGGGCGGGCTCCCGGACCCGAGGAGGAGCAGGAGGAGGGGGGAGGCCACTAGGGCGGCCCCCACGGAGACGCAGCGGCGGCAGCAGCGCCCCCGGAAGGGCCCAGAGCCAGAGGCGCATCTTCCTGATGTCACTTCCTCGTCGTCGCCTCTGCCAAGGAGGAAGGGGAGGAAGGCCTCGCCGGCCGCGCACTGCAAGGACGCCCGGAAGGAGAGACGCCGGAGGGAGGGAGGGAAGAGGAAGAGGCCGCCGCTCCTCCACAGGGCTCCCTCCCTCCGGCGTCTCTCCTTCTGGGCGTCCTTGTAGCGCACGGCCGGCGAGGCCTTCCTCCCCTTCCTCCTCGGCAGAGGCGGCGACAAGGAAGTGACGTCAGGAAGATGCGCCTCTGACTCTGGGCCCTTCCAGGGGCGCTGCTGCTGCTGCTGCCGCTGCGTCTCCATGGGGGCGCCCTCGTGGCCTCCCCCTCCTCCTGCTCCTCCTCGGGTCCGGGAGCCTGCCCCGTGAGTCCCCTCTCCCCCGTTCCGAGTCAGTGCGCATGCACGGGCGCAGCCGGGAGCCGCCGGGGGGGGGGGGCGCCAAAATAATGTTCGCTTATTCCCCCCGGAGAGCTCGGACCGCCCCTGCGCAGTGGAGCAATGGGTTAAACCCTTGTGCAAGGTGAACTACTGACCTGAAGGTTGGCGGTTCGAATCCACGAGACAGGTGAGCTCCTGTCTGTCAACTCCAGTTTCCCATGTAGTGACATGGGAGAAGTTTCCGACAGGGTGGTAAAGCATCTGGCCATCCCCTGGGCAATGTCCTTGCAGACAGTCAATTCTCTCACACCAGTTTCTCAAGTCGCTCCTGACATGAAAAAAAACCTTGTAATTCTCTAGCATATGGCACTGAATGCACTGGCAACTAAATGCTTTTATCTGCAAACATGCCTTTGCTTTTGTTTATTTTTATGTGCTGGGAGGTAGCTTTGTGTCTTTCTGTTTTTGTTGGTGCTGTGGCCATTAGTCTACTCTCGGTATGTTGTAAAAGTGTTGTAATTATTCTTGGGTTTAAAGCTTTAATGCTTTTGGAAACCACCACGAGCAACACCATTTTTGGAGGGGAAATGTGGGAACAAGATTTCTTGACTAAATAAGTAAATGTACATGATGTCAGAGAATAAATAAGTAAATGTACATGTAAATGTCACAGATGTTGTTAATCACTAGATCATAAAAGTTGGAAACCCACAACATCTGAACTGCTACATATTCCTCAATGCAATGTGTACAAATATATAAATTTGTAGTTGGACTTCCCCATACATGAACAGTGAACACTCATTCTTCCTTTTCATATTCATATGCTTGTTTTGATTCAGCTCAGATCTTGGAAAAAGTTACGATTTTGACTATTTTTCTCATCAAACCATAGCATTTTCAAAGCCTGAGTCATTTCCACCGGTTGGTAAAACATAACTTCAACAGATGAAGATAGATAGTTCTGTCCTTTCTCTCCTTCCAAGAGCAAGTTAAAATCTTTTTATGCCATTAGACTTCTAGAAAATTGAGTGGGGTGTGCTTTTGATTGTGTCCTATGATGGTTTATGTGTGCACATATAGTCCTTTAATGAATTTTTAATATTTGTAACTCTATACATTCTTTAATTGCCTTTTACATAACTTTGTATGTTGATGGAAACGTTTATTGCAATTAAATATGTTGTAAACCACCCTCAATCCCATTACTGGGAGAAAGGTGGAATATAAAGGAATAAAATAGTAATAATAACAACAACTATAATTACGAATGAGCATCCACAAACCCAACTCCCTCCGTGTGTATGTGTGCTGCCAATTTAAAGTGACCCCACAAATTTTATATGATTTTGTTAGGTAAGGAATACTCAGAGGTATTTTGCCAGTTTCGTTCTGCGAAATATAGCACACCTACAGCATAGTATGCTACTCACATCCAAGTACTAACCATGGCTAACTCTGCTTAGTTTCCAAAATCAGACAAGAGGTACTCCCTTTAGGGTATTTAGGCAATTGACTCCCTCATTGCAACCCAAGATAGTTAGGAGGTGACATTAGAAATCCTAGATTAATCCACTTCATGGCATATTCTTTTGTGCAGTGTTTCCCTCTACAAGAATGTTAAAGAGTATCGTGTGTGTGTGTGTGTGTGTGTGTGTGAAGCAGGTATGGGCAAATTTTGGCCCTCTGGGTGTTTTGGACTCCAAGTCCCACAATTCCTAACAGCTGGAGGACTGAAGTGTGTATATGTATGTATGCATGTATGTATATGTGTGTACATGTGCACACACACACACACACACACCATTTAATATAGCATGCTACTTGGATTGATGGAGGGGGCAGAATTCATCCCTAAAATAATTGCTACACAGGAAATGCTCCACCTGACCTTTCAAAATAAAAGTATCTGGAACATGTAGGCGAGATGTGTATTAAAAACAAAACACTAAAGAATATACAGAAACAGAATATCATACCTGCTGCACTTGTGAATTATTAGACACTTAAACATCTATATCCCAACACCATCAGTGCTATCCTTTATTTACCCTTAAGGCGCTTGGCAGCTGCTAAATGGCTGTCTATGGCAGTTTGGTGGAAACAATAATAATACATTATAAATCAATGAAAATGAAGTTTTTGCTGTGATAATCTGATATAGATTTGCTAACATTTGTATGAAATTCAATTCTGTTTGATTGCATCAGCATATGTTTCATTTCTTCCAGCACTATTGATTTTGAAGGTTCTTATCCATATGTCTAAATTATTCCAGCTATATCTTTGCATGACGGTTTGGAAATAATGTGAATCATGCAGGATCGTTTATTCAATTTACTGGCTTCTTCTAATCTGATTAGCTAACTAATGAAATTTGTATCTCTGAGATAGAAAAATAAATTATCTTTGAAAATATCTTTTGAAATATAAAGATACCTGTTGGTGTTACAAGATGATTCAAACTAGCTTTCTTTCAAATGCAAACAAGAAACTTAATGCTAAATGTTCAGGAATCAACATAGTTTGCATAGTTTCAGGTATGATATTCTTGTATCCCGATAACATTTTGCCAGTAGCTGGTCAAATGGGAGAGCAGCCATTTTTATATGTAATAATCAGATTAGATAGATAGATAGATGGGTAGGATAGGATAGATAACATAAGATAGAAGACAGATGGATAATGGGTAACAAGGCCAGCAATTAGCCATTTTCTGTGCAATCCTAAGTATTATCACTCAGAAGTAAGTAGTAATAAATTCAGAAAAAATATGGTTCATTGCATTTAGGATTGCAGCCTAAAGCAATAGCCTAAATGGCAGGCTAAAGCAAGCCGCATAAATTGGAGCTGATTTCTAAACTGCAACTACAGCCACCATCAGAAAAAGTAGGATGTTGTTAGTGCCCTTCTAAATAAATGAATCTCTTTCAGGAAATAATGGCCCGGCTAGGGAGCCACCAATAAAAAGTCAATATTCCTAATATGGAACAATCACCAACAAGAGATGCAAAGTACCTGAGAGTAAACAGATAGTGAAAAAAGAGATTCAGCTACCAACTCAGCCTGGAATAATAATAATAATAACAACAACAACAACTTTATTATTATATTCCGCTACCATCACCTTGAAGGGACTCGGGGCGGCTTACATGGGGGCCAGGCCCAGTCAACAGAATTAAAATATAGCAAAGTAAAATACATTGCATTACAATAAATTAAAACAAAAACCAAACAAAACATATATCTGTGATTCAACACTTTTTTAAACATGTGTTGTGTTTGGTATACACAGTGTTTTTAAAAATCAGATGAATTCTAGGAAAATTATTGATGTTTGATGCTTTATTGGATACCTAACTTCAATATTTTGTTCCCAAAATGATTTCAAAACTAGAATCAAGCTAAAGGGAATCTTAGAATAGTGAACTAGCCAATATAATAAGGACTTCAAAGGTAAGGCACCCAAACATAGTTTGCATAGGTTATTTATTTATTTATTTATTTATTTATTTATTTACAATATTTCTATCCCGCCTTTCTCAGCCCTAAGGCAACTCAAGGCAGCTTAGCAATTGGCAGCAATTTGATGCCATAACAGTCCATAATATACAATTAAAAACAATGAATCCATAAAAACCATTAAAATATAAAAACCAGTATCTTCCTATTAATCGCATTTTCCAATAGCATCACCTTCTAGGCCTTTCCATGTTTCGATCTTTCATAGTTCCATGTTTATCTATTACGCTGCTTTTCCAAAGGCTTGTTCAAAGAGCCAGGTTTTTACTTTTTTCCTGAAGGTCAGGAGAGAAGAGGGGAATCTAAAATCCCTAGGGAAGGAGTTCCACAGCCAAGGGGCCACCACTGAGAAGGTCCTGTCTCTCATCCCCGCCAAACACACCTGCAAAGAAGGCGGGAATAAGAGCAGGGCCTCCCCAGACTATCATAACTTCCTAGATGGTTCATAAGGAGAGATATGTTCAGACAGGTAAGCTGGGCCAGAGCCATTTGGGTATTGCACCACCTGACATTCACCGAGAAGTAGCAGCCAATAATGAAAGAACCAAGGCAGTGGCATCTCCAACTCACCCTGTTTGGATATCAGCCAGCGCTCCAATGTCTTAAATCAAGAAATAGTTTCTAAGATCTACAGAGATACTAACAGGAACACCTCAGCAAGCGAGAGTCCAAAGTGCCAGAATAAACCCAGAGCCTCAATCCATGGCTGATACCAGATGGGAGACTTCCCCCCCTCCCCCCCTGAGCACGCAGAAGACTGGGCAACCTGGAAGGTGCTTAACAGACTGCACTCTGACACTATGAAGTGCATCCCCAACCTTCAGAAATGGGGCTCCAAGGTGGAGTCCACAACATGCGAGCATGAAGAAGAGCAAACCACAAACCACTTACTACAATGCCTAAGCCCTCCCACATGCACATGGAGGACCTTCTTACAGTGACACCAGAGGCACTTTAAATGGCCAGCTTCTGGTCAAAGGACATTTAGTACAATGACAAGATTTTAACTTTGACTGTGTTTTTAAATACATTATAACTGTACCCTCAATGCGCTTCTGACACAATAAATAAATTACCTCTTTCTATTGCTTATTTACTTATGGTGGGCAAAACAACCCATCTTTACTATGTCTACCAACAAACCATTTATCTGGGATTAGTGCATCAGAATTGTTGAAAATCTGGAACTAACAGAAATTCTCTATCACAATTACCATCTTATGTCATTTATTATTACACCCAAACAACATTTCCTTCATTCAGATAATCTTTGTTCTTCAGATCCAAGCACAACATTAGGAGGAGAACGACCTCTCTTTTGTGGATGCTTTTCAGCCATCATTTCCAATTTACTACCTTACTATTAGGAAGAACAACCAATGTTCAGCACCTTTTGGGGGAAAAAACCCCATAAACAACAATGCTTTTTGCCAGCCATCTATTCTACAAAAAATATTTGTCAAAACAATATTTTTTTAAAAAAACAATCCTGGATTTCAACATCATGACTCCAATTACTCCTTCACCTATGATTACATTAGGGAAAGTGTTGCACTTAAAAGCGTTTTTAAAAACCATTCTTTATGAACCAATTTGCTGTCTGCAAATCCATTCATTTTGAATCTAAATACAATGTAAAGCATCCAGGTTTTTAACAAAGTGTATGTTGGGCAAACCATCAGGTGCTTTGTACTCACTTCAGAAGATACGTACGTTAAGATTAGGGCCAAAAAGAAAACAATGGAGAAAACAGAAACCATGTCAAGCATAAATTATCCAGAATACTGGGTTTAGTGGACATTGACCTTGAATTCTGGAGTTATAGTTCACCTAGATCCAGAGAGCACCCAAGCAATGATGGATCTGGACCAAACTTGGCACAAATACTCAATATGCCCAAATGTGAAAACTGGTGGCATTTGGGGAAAATGGACCTTGACATTTGGGAGTTGTAGTTGTTGTGCTTTATAGTTCACCTACAATCAAAGAGCATTCTGAACCCTATCAACGATAGAATTAGGCCAAAATTCCCTCACAGAACCCCCATGACCAACAGAAAATACTGTGTTTTCTAATTTATTTATTATTTCATGCTTGTGAGTCGCCACTGTGGCTCGGGGCGACTTACAAAATATGCATACAGAATAAAAACAAATACTAAAACACCCTAAAACACAGTAAGACACAAAAGCACAATAAAATGGGTATTGCTAATTATTGAGCAACCCAGGCAGTTATATACAGCATGGCGGGGCCAATGGCAGGCTGTTACCATCTTAGTCTCCAAAGGCCTGCCAAATGAACTTTGGTGACCCTCTGATACCCCCTTGTGCCCTCCCACCAGGGATCCTGATCCTCAGGTTAAGAAACGCTGCTGTATATGCTGGAATCTGCCATGAGTCTCCTCGGGGAGGTAGGGTGAAATACAAATAAAGTGTTATTATTACTCTCATTGTTGTTATTATTATATGGCAAATATAATCTTATGAATGTTCTTCTTCCTCCAATGTTGTCTATACCTCTGACTATCATTGCTTGTTAAATGTGTATTTAAATTACTAGCTTCATCAAGTGTAAATCTACAAATTATTAATTGTGTGCCTCTTTCACAAGCCACCCACAGACCTCTGATATCGATGTGAAAGGCTGCATTGTCCCTATGGGCAATGCAAAGCAGTCACTGGATGTTGTGATGTTTTGTTGCTTTTAAATATCAGTTACATATGTTTCTACCTTTCATGGCTGTTAAGCATCCATAATCTACAATACAGGCCGCTGTTACAGAGTCCCTGGCAGATGGCTGAATGCCCTCTGCTGAGCCCACATGTATTAAGACAGAATATCTTAGTCCCTCAAGTCATTTTATTCTGAGATCGCACAAAAGTAGACCTACAATGTAGACAATGACCCAATTTCATTCATTTGCTACATACAGGTTCAAATAAAACATCTGAGGCAAAAACTGCAACTGCTACTTTAGTGGAGTACTTTTTATTGTTTTGTTTTGTCGGATTTTATTCTACTTCATCTTCTGTTTTCTGGCTGTCGATGTTTGGTTCTGTGCACATAAACATTTCTTTGGATGGGAACATTTTTGTCCCCTGTAGCACACTGGAGCTCTCATTAGGCTCAAAATATACAGTACTCCACAACCCACACAATGCAACCTCTTTTTAAATGGAGTTAATAGAGTATAAATACGTCACTTCTTAATCTTTTCTTCTACAATGAGAAACATACCAAATGTTTTCAGCTGTTATTCAGGTGACTTGGTTTCCAGTTCTACATGCTAGTTGTCATCTGCATGGTCTAGTCCAATTTCATAAGGGATGGGTAACATCTGACCCCTATATCCACAATATCCGAGGTCCCATGATCCGATAACTTCATCTTGGATGTGCAAGTGGAGACCCCAGTCCCTCCGAAGGTGGACATCAACCAATTCTGGTGCGTCCCAAGAAGTTGATGGATCCTACCAGATTTCTGAATGCTCTCAAAGTACCAGAAAATTTGGGCAGCTCCCTTGATGAGCAGGTCGTTAAATGGAATGATATGTTATCAACAACCCTGGACCAGATCGCTCCGAAATGGTACATTCGCCCCTGGTGACACTGGTCCCCATGGTACATCGAAGAACTCTGGTTGCTGAAGCACGAGAGGAAGCGCCTGGAGCGTATCTGGTGTCGGAAGTCTGATGAACTGTCAAAATCTGTCTTTAAGGCTGTCAGTAAGATCTATGAGTCTGACACTAAAGCGGCTAAGAAAGTATACAACACCTCGTTGATAACTGCCGCAAGATCCTTTTGCATCTAGAACCTGGGAGAACAAGAATTCCTGATAACTTCTCCCGGGAACTGGCCTGCCTCTGCCCACCTTTGATGGTGAATCATTAGCCCCATCTGCTATGGTGAAGAGCCTCGGTATCTTGCTGGATTCCCAGTTGACGATGGAAGCTCAGATTTTCACCATTAGTAAGCAGGCCTTTTTCCACCTCTGCCAAGCGAGGTAGCTGGCTTATTACCTTCCAACAAAGGCCCTTGCAACGGTAATCCATGCCACAGTCACCTCAAGGCTGGATTACTGTAGTGCATTGTACGCTGGTACTCCTCTTTCAGTGACACGGAAAATCCAAGTGGTTCAAAATGCAGCTGCCAGATTACTTACTCAGACACCAATGAGACATCACATAGCTCCAGTGTTACAACACTTCCATTGGCTCCCAATTGAATATCGGGCTTCCTATAAGACACTGGTTCTGACTTTCAGGGCCATCCATGGTCAAGGCCCTAAATGCCTCAGAGATCGTCTCTCACATACTTGTCATCAGAGACCACCAAGATCAGCTCAAGAAAACCTCTTGTTTGTTCCCAGTCCTAGGGAGGCACGCCTGGACTCCACGAGGTGCAGGGCCTTCTCGGTTCTTGCCCCCAAACTTGTGGAATTCCTTACCTCCATACATTAGAGCTATACCTCTCAAGCTCTCAAAATTTGGCTTTTCGTCGAAGCTTTTAATTTGTGATTTATTGTTGATATGTTTGCTGTTTTATTGCTGTGTAAGTTGCTCAGAGCACTCCGGTGGGGAGCGACTCATCAAATAATAAATTGAAATGAAAATGAAATGAAATATATGGTTTAACTTAAAAGCTCCATTGCAGTTGTAATATTTTTATACAGAAATTGAAGGAGTAGACCCTGGGAGGCCTCAAAGGCTGGATCTACACTGCCATGTAATCAAAGCAGAAACCCCAGATTATCTGATTTGAACTGGATTATATGAGTCTACACTGCAGACAATCTGGATTTTATATGGCAGTGTAGAAGGGTCCATGGAAACACAATTTAAGGCACACTGTGTGCCTCTGGGGTTTTTTAGTGGAAACCTGGGGGAGGAATGGCATTGGAAGGTAACTTCCAAGTATTTCTGATTTCATTGAAAGGAGGTAGTAGAACTCCTTTTGGTCCCTGGAATTACCCACCCTGCAGATACATCATTCCTTGCTCTCAGAACTGCACACAGCCAGTGGCAACTGGTGGCTTCCATGTTAGTGAGATGATGGATCATTTCCAGATTTCAGTATGAATTTAGAGTAGCCATCAATTACAGCAGCCTGAACAATTTGTAGTCCTGTATATATTTGGGACTCCAATTCACAGAAACCAAGAAAACAGAAAGAAATAGAAAGGAAAAAGAAAAATAGATGACTTCCAATCTATCCTCACTTGGCCAAAAGATAACAACATAAGCTTCACATTCTAGGCCTCCTAATGTTAACTCCTTCTCAAACAAAAAAAATCCCCTAAAATTAGTCTCCAAAACTCAAAATTGGCAAGTCCTTCTCTTCTTCATGCAAAAAGTGAACAAAACTGAGATATTTATTTGAGTCTGGCTCATTTCTGCTCCTGTCTTGTAGGAAAGGCATTTTATTTTAGGTTTTTTTTAAATAAAAAAGGCAGCTCTTTTTTTCTCGCATAATAGTCTCACCCTTTTTTAATGGAAAGGGGAGAGTCTGACTATTGTATGATGAAATATGGTATTTAAATGAAAATTCCTTCCTGAGAAATATGTTTAGGGTTGTAGCAGTAAAACAGTTTGGTAAGGAAAGCCTCCCCTGCTCCCCAAGTTATTCATGCCCATGAGGTGCTGTGTATGGATTGTGTATCCAGCCTCCTTTTTGGTATAGTGGAGATAACTACTTGTTGTCATCAAGTGTCAGCCATTTTAAGCAAGCCTAGTCAAAATGCAGCCCAGGCAGTCTGGAGCACAGTCTGCTGGCCATAAGCTAGCATGTGCATCACTTTGATAACAGCCACTGTAACTTCTTTCTGCCCATACACATTCAGCATTCTGATTGTCTGCTTCCAGCCTTTAAAGTTCAGTTTGTCTTCCTTCACAAAATGTCTTTGTCACTGTGATAAACTGGACTATGCCCGAATCTCTCTATAAAACAGTTTGGATACAAAGATTCTCTCTTTTTTTTTAATTTAAAAGAATGGAAGGTAATGCACTCTTTTCATGCCTGTGCTACAGACACAAATCTACACCATTACATTAGACTCGCTGGGTAAAAATGTTTTGATTGGCAGTGGCAACAATGCCATCTGCCCCCTTTACCCTCCCACCCCCTGTTTTTGTGTTCCCTGTTTCTGTATAGATTTAACTGCAGTCTTCACAATAGTTTTCTCCAAGTTCTCCTAGAGAGCTCTCCTAGCAGGTTCTCCTAGAAAGAGCATATTGTTAAGACCCATTTATACTGTAATTCAAATATTTGCATGGTCTGGGGCCGCTGTATCTGAGAGACCGTCTTTTCCCCTACCAACACCAGAGGTCATTCCGCTCCGAACAAATGAACCTCCTTGAACTGCCTAGCTTCAAATCCATCCACCTAACATCTACGCGGCGCAGAGCCTTTTCTGTAGTGGCGCCGTCAATATGGAACACTCTTTCTAGCGTTGTACGGGCCATGCAGGACCTTCTCTCCTTCCACAAGGCCTGCAAGACTCATCTTTTCTGGCTAGCCTTTGATTGCTAGGCCAGAAATCTT
This sequence comes from Anolis apletophallus, assembly GCA_030556195.1. Lineage (NCBI taxonomy): Eukaryota > Metazoa > Chordata > Lepidosauria > Squamata > Anolidae > Anolis > Anolis apletophallus. The sequence continues at coordinate 62,951,644 of JARBWK010000007.1, read as the reverse complement.
TTTAAAGCTAGTTTAATATGTATGCTTTTACCTCTGTATGTTTTACCTGAGTGGCGGCGTACAAGTCCAAATAATAAATAAATAAATTTGGGGTGATTGGCTATGCATAGACCAGTGGTTCTCAACCTGTGGGTCCCCAGATGTTTTGGCCTTCAACTCCCAAAAACCCTAACAGCTGGTAAACTGGCTGGGATTTCTGGGAGTTGTAGGCCTAAACAACTGGGGACCCACAGGTTGAGAATGACTGGCATAGACAATGTAAACCTTTTATTATTTATTTATTTATCCCACTTTTCTCCCATTGGTGGGACTCAAAGCAATGATGGTAGAGGTAGATAAGAGTTTCAAGAACGAGTTTGTCAATATGAATCCACATATCTGCCTGTATGTTTCAACTCTTCTCAAGACTGTGACTACAAAGCTCACAACTTCCCAACAAAGGAGAAGAGAGGGCTCAGGACAGTTCAAAACATGGATTTCTCTAGCCACTAGATGTTTAGCTAGACTTTGCTTTCAAAGCCACATTACCCATAAATAATGTCTAAAAACTCCTTTAAAAAGCAAATAAAGGTAGTACCCAATTAATATTTGTGTTAAAGGAGAATGCAATTACTCTGGATGCTTTAACTTTGCAGTCGTGTTTCCACAAAAATGGAATTGTTGTGGAGGCAGAGGACTTATAATCATTAGCATCTTCAATATATAAGTGTGTTGCATCTTCTTATATCTTGTCATCTCTCTTCTCTTGCCATCAAAAGTTATTTGGGAAAGACCACGGAGGCATTCATCTGAAAGCACTTTCAAAGAAACATCTGGGGACAGTAAGAATATACACACAGGTCCACATAAATACAGCCCAGCAATGTGGGCATGGGCTTTTAAGGCTCAGCCCAAGAGAAGAAGACTGATTTATTCCAATGGATTTTCATGTAGTGTATAGTAGGCATGGTTTCGAACCCAAAAATGGCGATTCTAAAATCAAATGGGGGATTTTTTTTTATTAGTAAAAGAAAGACTTGCAAAAAATTCCAAAAATTTCTAAAATGTAACTTAATTACTAACGAAATTCGTTAGTAGTTCGTATGCCAGCGCATGCGCATTCCAGATGGTTTTGGCCTACAACTCCCAGAAATCCTAACAGCTGGTAAATTGGCTGGGATTTCTGGGAGTTGTAGGCCAAAACTGAATAAATCACACTGAATTCTAGATGGGACTCTCCAAATAGGAAGGAGGGAGGGAAGGAGGGAGGAGGGGGTATTCTATTCTTGGAAGCAGCAAAAAAAGGAGGAGCCCCCCCTCACTCCTCGCTGCCTCTCTCTCACCCCGATCCTGAGGGAGCGAGGGCCCAAGTTTGCCCAGGCTGAGAGGAAAAGGAAGAGGCCTGAGGCTGTGAGGAATGATGGGAGTTGAAGTCCAAAACACCTGGAGGGCTGAAGTTGGCCCCTCATGAAGCCTCTTCAAGGCTTTAGATCCTGGCAGGCAGAAGGGGCAGGGAGAGCCGTCCACTCCTCCTGCCCTGCCAAGATCTAAAGCATCAAAGAGTATCGGGGTGAGAAACCAACCTAATGTATAATAGAATGAATGCTACTGTAAGTGCCTAATATTATAAGTAATCCAACTGGTCATATACCTACATTCCATGCACATGCAATAATACAGCAGTAATAACAATGGGTATAAGAAGAGGTAAAATTCAAACCCGAAGTATTCTGACTGTGCTCCCTCCTCAAACTGCAAAGGCTCTTCTCTGAGCCGGGAAAGGCAAAACCCTGGGCACAGCGTTTGCTGCCTGGGTGCACACACATACATATTCTTGGGGATTTGCTGCAGAATCTTCTCTATGAGCCCGGATTCTGCAGCAAATCCCCCAAAGAATATGTATGTGTGTGCACCCAGGCAGCAAACGCTGTGCCCGGGTTTTTGCCTTTCCCAGGCTCAGAGAAGAGCCTTTGCAGTTTGAGGAGGGAGCACAGTCAGAATACTTCGGTTTGAATTTTACCTCTTCTTATACCCATTGTTATTATTGCTGTATTATTGCATGTGCATGGAATGTAGGTATATGACCAGTTGGATTACTTATAATATTAGGCACTTACAGTAGCATTCATTCTATTATACATTAGGTTGGTTTCTCACCCGATACTCTTGATGCTTTAGATCCTGGCAGGCAGGAGAAGGCAGGAAGCCTGGAAAAATGTAAACAGAGAGACTTACTCAGAAGTAAATCCACAAAGGAGGGCACTTCATCCAAAGTACCCTCCTTTGCAGATTTACTTCTGAGTAATCCTCTCTGCTTACATTTTTCCAGGCTTCCAGCCGAGTTAGGGCTTGCCTTGCCATAATACTTATTGGCAAGGGAGGCGGGAGGGTGGTGAGAGAGAAGGAGGTGCCCCCTTACGACCTAATAACGACACTTAAGAAAATCCTGGCCCCGGTTCTATAAAGAAAGTCCACTTCCTGCTTGGCGTTCCAGGTGCGGAAATACTCAAAAGTAGCATTTCTTACGAATTTCTTACGAATCATTTCATTTTCATAACTTTTTTCTCATGCCTAGTGTATAGTATTAAGATGATTCACTACTGTACTCAGCAAATGTTTAATGACAGGCAATAAGTACAGAAATCAAGATGAAGACCAATTTACAAATGACTGATTACTGGGGGGGAGCTTTGTAGGAGAAATTATTTTTTGTTTGTTCACGTATCCAGTTTTTTAGACCTCTGAAAAATTCTCTGTGGTGACTTATGACAATTAAGATATTACTACAATTAGAACCAAAGACTATAGAAACCAGCCAATAATCCACAGGAAGCCAATTATAACACCATGAAAGCTTCAGCAAAGGTGGCCTTTACTGCCTGACTGAAAGACATCAAGAAAAGGTATATAATCTAACTTCTTTTGAAAAGAAGACTTGTAATATGGGTTTAACCAGCAAAAACCTGAAAATCTTTCCCATCTCTTAGGATGTATTTACACTGCAAAACTGGTGCAGTTTGACATCACTTTGACTGCCATGGCGTATTATGGAATGATGCAGTTTGGTGAGGCATTAGCACTCTGTCAGAGAAAGGTAAAGACCTTGTAAAACCGCAATTCACAGGATTCCATAGCATTCAGCCATGGCAGTTAAAGTGGTGTCAAACTGCACTGATTCCATAGTGTAGATGCCTCCTTAGTGATGCAACATAAAAACAGAATTAGCAGTCAGGTTCTTGTGAAAGGAGGCCCTTCCAACTTTCTTGGTCCCACCTGTTCAGGATTTTGTAGGTTAACTATCACTACAATGAACTGGGTCAAGAAATGAACTAGGAGTAATAAAGGCAGAGACAGAAAACATCAGCAATCGATCTGGTATTTATACTAGATGCATTTTCAAAACATCTTTCAAGGCCAACTCCACAGAGGGTTTAATCTGGATATCAAAGTATATGTATGTACCATGGTCAAATCAACTTTTGCTATGGTAAAACTGATACATTGAAGTGTGCCAAGGTATTCTTTAAAACTACCTATGATGCTTCCAAGAAATGCTATGAAAGGATGTCAAGTGATGGTTCTCGCCCCCAGGGTCCTGTTTTAAAAGGGGATCCAAGGCAGGCACTAGAATTGGACTCCACTGGAGATCTGGGCAAGAATACCACCTGCTGACATCACACACACACACACACACCAATGAAAATACTCTTTAGCCCTTAAATCATTATCCAGATAAAAAGACCAATGATCATAGCATCAGAGCTTTGAGGAAGAGATGATAGAATTCCAAAATGTCCAGTATATTGCAAACTACATATTTTTGCCATCCATTACATATACAGAAGCACTGTTCTTGACTAAACATAGAAAACATGCTATCAAGTAGGAAAGAAGACCAGCCTTCCCCAGATGTTCCCATAACTGTCCTCAACTCCGCCCAGAACATGTCCGTATTTACTGGAAAGATTGGAATGAAAAATGTAACCGCCTTCACCCACGTATGATTACAAATTCATAACCATGCTTTAATCATGGTTCCGAATCACAAGGGTGGATCTCTGCAACTGTGAATATGGCTACATTTTCTCATTGACTTTCCTTCAAACAAGAGAAAGCTTTGTGAAAAGTGGAAGGGAGAGCTCTATCTGTTCCAGAGGTACAGTTCTCTAAACTCCTGAACAGGATTCTTGTACATAAAAATCATTTAGTGCTGTTTGGATAGAAACCACCAGGAAGAACCAGTACAAATTCCAGATTACCAGTATGAATGCGTTCCTGGTGACAGAGTTCCTAGAACTCAGGGCCTGACTTCTCGTCTCCAGTTTTCAAAATGAGGGGGGGGGGGGGATACAGGATGAGCCTTGAACAGTAAGTGTGTGTTCCTCATTAGTACTATTCATCTTATTATACAAGCTTTGATTGTGTATTCCTGCATGACATAGAGTTAGACTGGATGGACCTTGTCATCTTTTCCAGTTTTATAATTTTAGGATTCTGTTACTATATTTTCCCCCCTCTATATCCCAAATTTCTTTCAATAATGGAAATCAAGGCAGTTTACACAACATTTAAAACAAGTTGATTATAATACAAAAGCTCCAATTACTGCATAGCAACGTCTGAGGATGCTTGCCATAGATGCAGGTGAAACGTCAAGAGGGAATGCTTCTAGAACATGGCCATATAGCCCGAAAAACCTACAACAACCCAAAGGTTTTGCCTACTTCTTGGCAAAAGGAGAGCAAGTTTGGGACCTTAGAGAGGGACTTCCAACGCCTAGGAGCAAACACCAAGAGCATCCTTTCCTTCTTGACAACAAATAAAACTGAAAGGTGGTGGGGCAGAGAGAAGGGACTCTCCAGATCTTAGTGCTCCAATGTGCTTACAAAGGGAAATGTTAATGTTTTTATTTTAATGGCATGAAGTGTGCAACTGTGTTTGACATTTCATCTGTCATGTTTAGTGTCATCATCAATAGGTTCCTTTGTCACACTACCCTTGTGACACTACTGTGATAACACAAGAGATTGTCTCTATCAACCTCATCAGACAGGCAAAATTGCCCATTTGATAACACTTCCACTTCACTTAAGGCATCGAGCCCATTGGCTCCCATCCCATGACATCAATTTACTTCTGGCAAACCTCTGTGTCTCAAGTGAAGTTGAAGTGTCGCAGGAGGCACTGGCAGCAACATGGGAGGAGAAGCTGTGTGGTGACCCTCCCCTCCCCCATTGGATGTGAGGGGGAAGGTAGGCAATGTGGGGTGCGGGCCAACCAACAGGTTCCCCACATCCCACACCTAGTCCCACTGGATTTCCCACGGTGCATGGTGAATACTAGCCTTAATGTGATATGATATTTTATATGTACATGTGGCCCGCCCTGTCGTTTCTGCTTTGGGTCACTGGTGTTGTTGTGTTTTCACATTTTATTGTGTATTTGATTGTGTTTATTGCTTTTATTGTGTTTACTGTTCTCGATGTTTCTGATGTTTTGTGATGTGTTGTTCGGGCACGGCCCCATGTAATCCGCTCCGAGTCCCCTCCGGGGAGGTGGATGCGGGTTAGAAATAAAGTTTTATTATTATTATTATATTATTATTACGATCCATATATCTCAAGTTTGAACTCTGATGTTTCAGAGCCTGGCATGATCCTACCTGGTGATTCAAACCCGTCTCCAGAGTCATAGTACAGAAGACCTGGATGTTATATATAGTGAAATATACTGAATGTAATCCACATCATTAAGAACATGTATAGCATGTTCCAAGAGTTGTGCTGTAGTGATTTGAGCACTGCACTATGACTCTAGAGAACAGACTTTGAATCCCTGCTTAGTCATAGAAACCTGCAGCATGACCTTGAGCAAGTCACACTCTCTCAACCTCAGAGGAAGCCAAAAGCTAAAAAAAATCTTTTGAATTAATGTTGCAAAGAAAACTCTATGATAGGTTCACCATCAGGTTACCCTAAGTAAGTGGTTCCCAGGTGTTTTGGCCTAAAACTCCAAGAAATCCCTGCCAATTCACTAGCTTTGTCAAAGGCTTCCATGGCTGGAATCACTGGGTTGCTGTAGGTTTTTCGAGCTATATGGCCATGTTCTAGAAGCATTCTCTCCTAACATTTCGACTGCATCTATGGCAGGCATCCTCAGAGGTTGTGAGGCCTGTTAGAAACTAGGAAAATGGGGGGGAAATAAGTTCCACACCATACATTTGGGGAAGGGGACTAAGGAACCACACTTGGGGCCCTTCCACACAGCCATATAACCCAGAATATCAAGGCAGAAAAATCACAACCTCTGAGGATGCTTGCCATAGATGCAGGTGAAACATCAGGAAAGAATGCTTCTAGAAAATGACCATATAGCCCGAAAAACCTGCAACCCCTCCTAGAAGAAGAAAAGCTCAGGTTCTTGGAAATCTGTAACTGTAACAGTGCCAAACTTGCAAATTCAGACCCTCTAATGATTTATAGATGCTTTAAGTCTATGCTAGGTTTCCTCCCAACAAGACAAAGAGAAAGAAATCCATCCTTCTATAATAGCCCTATTGCTGATGCTAGTGATTATTTTTTTTAAAAAAATACTCTTAAACACTTTTTTCCCTTTCTTTTTCTGCTCCCTTGGAGCAAAATAATAAAACATAAAGGCACAGTTTCCATTATTCCACTACCTGATGTGTTTTACATTTTAGCTGTTTGGAGAAAAAAACTGTCATGACCAGTTATATAGCTACTTTAAAGGAATGCTCTCATCAAGCTTTCTACATCTCAGACACTTTTTCCCTCAACCTCTGCTTCCTCCCTCTCCCCTCCAACCTACTCTTATTTCTCACATTCACTTTCTTACTTTGTCTGCCTCTTTCTCCTTTTTTCAATCTTTCTCATCTCGCCTTTCCATTGTTATTCACCCTGTTTATTGCTTCAAGCAGCCCTGACATACTGGACATCATCTGAAACTACAAACGACAGGATGCAATAAGCTAGAGAATAGCAGTAATCTGAGGAAAGTTCTTCATTCACTCTTGCTCCTAACTCTCTGTCTTCTTATCCTACATAGAAAATAAAAAAATCAATACCACCTCACAGGGCTTGATAAAAGTGCTGGATGAGTACAGCAGGCATGCTGGATATAGTAAATTAAAGTGATCAAAATTTTCCAGTCGACTCTGCCTATAGCCTACATAAACTAACAACCCTGTCTGCAGAATGTCTGTCATTCGAGAAGCTTTATTTTATCTGTGTCTCTGATTATCTAGGGAATGAATACATATGCTTTAGACCGGTGCGCGTGGGCACTTTTTATGTGTGTGCAAAAACAGATGCTGTGGCAGATGTCTGCTTAAGTGTACACTCAGCCACATCTGCACTCTCTGCATACCTGCTTGCAAATATGTACACAGAAACATAACCAAATGCACACAGTTAAAAGCGGATCTTCACTTGGATCTGTTTTGGGGCAGAAGCGGTGCAGTGGTACCGTAGTGCCGAAACCCAGCAAAACATTTATTGGGTGTTTCAGCACCTACGCACCCATTTACAATAATCAATTCATTCTCTCAGTGTAAATCGAACCTCAACAACCTAGGAAAATCTGAGAGCCCAGCAGGCCGGGCTTGAATGCACAAAAGACAGAGAGAAAGAAAAAGGGGGAGTGGGAGAGGGAGGATGAGCAAGAGGATGTTGTTTGTTTCAAGGCAAAAAATACTCCTTGGGGAGTTAAACCAGTTTAATTTACAAGGGAATCTGCTTAAATCTCTGCAAATCTGCCCCTCTCTATTTTTCTTTTTATTCCATTGTTATGTTTGATTTCCAACTAGCATCTGAGTGGCACATGAATGGCTTTCTCTTTAAGTAAACATGGATAACTATATAGTTGCCGTTGTGTGCAAGCCTTAGTTTTCCTCTTTTATACTACTGCTCTCATCAATTAGCCTGCTGATTTCTACTAATATTGACACCTTAAATCTCCTAATTCTTTCCTAGTTTCATTTTTTATACTCCATTTAGTAAAAGAAAAATATTTCCTATGCTATGGAAAGACATGCTTCACAGTCACTGCAATCTTCCCAATACAGAGGAAATAAATCTCTACGCTATTGGTGCAATGAACATTGTGAGGAGGTGAATGGAAAGTTTTGATTCATTGATGGCTTCATATTTTACTGGTTTTATAGTAGAAAAAAATACAAATTTTAATAAAACTAATGACAAGTGAAACATCGGTCTCTTGTTATTATTGATTTATTATCTATTTATCCTCTTATTCCATGAAATAATACCGTATCTGCTGTAAGCCATAAATATGTATCTTTTGAGCCATTCGGAATAATATGAAGCTATTTGAGAGGCAAATTCTGTTAAGGTTTTTAAAAAGCGGTTCACTGAAGCAGAGATCCATTCATAAAGTTTTGTTCTACAAAGAAGGACTGAGAATAAGTTGTAAATCCCCACAAACTGTGGATTTGTAATCAAAATGAAAGCAGAGGCTTAACAAAGGCGGTGCAAATTATGCTGTTATGGCATGTGGGTTTGTATTACATTGGTTTTGTGGCTATTGTCATATGATGCTTGACTCCTTCTTCTGGCATTTTATTTCTCAATGTTGAGATGCAAAGGGCATGAGTATTTCACAGGGATTTGAGGTTTCCACTCAGGAACTTGTCGAGGCACAGTCATTCTGTGTGGGAAAAATCTAGGCAAGAGGACTCAAGGCAAGGGCAGCTGGATAAGAAACCTACTAGCGTTTCCCCCAACTCTAGTTGTGAACAAAATGTCAGTATCTTTGAAAGAAAAATTACAAACCAGCATAAATCAGGAGTTATTACCAAAAATGTTTTCCTCTTCCTCCTCATCTAAATTGAACTATTGGTTTGCTGTATGTTAAAGAAACAGTGATTTCGTTGAAAAATGTCTTTTGGGGGAATAAATGGGTGCTCCTCACTGCATGGAAAGGGGTAGCTTAACTTCCAAGATATTCTGTCAGCTAGAAACTGTATCAATGAGCTTAAGAATATTTTCCCCAGAGAGATAAAGATATGGACAATAGGAATCTTATTGAGAACAAAGGAATTTGTCCTCCTTTGAAAGCTAGGAAGGAAAGTGGCAGGGGAATCCCAAAACAGGATCTGGGATTCATTTTGATTCCAGGTCAGAGGAGGAATCTGCCCCATTCTGTTTGCAGTGCTACACACAGTGTGTGTAACTATTGATGCGAACTCAGCGGGCATCAGGGGACACAATAAGGCCAAGGGGTTTTGTATAGGGTTGGTTCAAAATAACAACCAGTTCAGGTAGTTGTATGAAATGTCATAATTCTAGGTATTCGGACTAACTGGGAAACCTATCTAAAGAAATAACAATCACATGTTGTTTTTAAAATCAATAGCAGCAGTTTATTCAGCTAGTACCAGGCCTACAGTAATCCAAATAAGTCATTTCACTGAGCCCAGTGTCAAGTCACATGTTGATGTATAGCAACCCCATCATTTTCATAGGATTTTCTGAGACAAAGAATACTTAAGAGGTCGTTTTGCTAGTTCCTTCCTCTGGAATATAGGCTTTAGCACCTGGTATATATTAGGCTTGTGAAATCCAGGTAAACTGTGATCCATTTTGGTGACTCGAATTTCAGTGGGGGTCCCAATCCATTTTTTGGGAGCCTCCCAAATTCGGGAGGTGTTTTCAATCTGGGAAGTGGGCTGAGTGCCCGCTGTTAAGCCCAGCTTCTGCCAACCTAGCAGTTTGAAAACATGCAAATGTGAGTAGATCAATAAGTCCCACCATGCAGGGCCATAGCCAGGATTTTGTTTCGGGGGGCTGAGTTTGTTTCGGGGGGCTGAGTCTGAATGGAGAGGATCTACCCTAGCATACCTTTTCTATCATTATCCCAATACCCCCATGCATGCATATGGGATATATTGAGCATGGTGATCAGATCATGATATGAATAAACATAACAGTTTAAATAATGTACCAGTAAGGCCGGCTCATGGACCACCCTGAGAATTTCGGGGGGGGGGGCTGAAGCCCCCTTAGCCCCCCCCCCCCTGGCTACATGCCTGCCACCATGGCAGGAAAGTAACAGTGCTCCATGCAGTTATGCTGGCCACATGATCTTAGAAGTGTCTACGGACAACGTCAGCTCTTCGGCTTAGAAATGGAGATGAGCACCAACCCCCAGAGATGGACACCAATAGACTTAATGTCAGGGGAAACCTTTACCTTTACCTTTTATCGAGTCCATTTGGAAGGGGGGGACTTCCCAGGCTCCCCTTCCCATCATTTTAGGCATTTTTTGTTCTTATATCCTTCATGAACACCTGGATTAAAAGCATCAGATTTAAGATACCACTCTTTCTATGATCCTTTCCCTTCTGTCTGTAGAGGTGACTGGGTTTAATGCTTCGCTAAAGCAGTTTCTACTCTAGAGGAGACAGTCCATGAGAAGGCCTTACTGGTACATTATTTAAACTGTTATGTTTATTCATATCATGATCTGATCACCATGCTCAATATATCCCATATGCATGCATGGGGGTATTGGGATAATGATAGAAAAGGTATGCTAGGGTAGATCCTCTCTCATTCAGACTCAGCCCCCCCAAACCAACATTTTTTCACAATGGGCTATACTAACTAAGGAATATCACTAGTTGCAATCTCTAATTTAAAATAATGAGATAGTGGGTGATATGAAATACCCTACCTTAAGCCCTAGCGAGCTTCTGCCAGACAGAACTACAATACTGAGGAAGATGGACAGTTCACAGATCAAGTAGCTTTCTTTGTTGCAGTAATTTACCTTCTAACTCTTGTCAGAATTCCTTGTTTGTTGTCTGACTCTAGTAGATCCTTCCTGAGGAGATCATAAATAAAAGGTGTGCCAAGACCTTGCTGAGGAAGGAGTTTCCACCCTTTCCTGTCATCTCCCTAACTATGAAATCTCATCCTATATCTAAGGAAAAGCGTGTTGTTTCTTTTAAAAGTTGTATATAAAAGATACTATTTTAAAACTATCTGGCAAAATCTTACTACTAAATTGAATCTACATCCTGTATTATATTTTCCCGTATTGTCAATAAATCCATGCCATTTTAATACAGAGGTAGGGAAGAGGAGGACAGGATGAAGAAAATGTGTCTCAGAACAGCAACTAGAACAACTAAAATGACTGTGAAGATAAACATATTGACATAATGCATATATCTTTATGAAAAGGACAAGACTGGTAACACCAATATAGTTTTCATGATAAAAAGCCAAATGAAGGAAATGCATGAAAGTTTTATTCATACAGATTAATATAAATAACCCCATCATAGTGTACTGTACGCAATATATATATAGAAACATACTAATGCTGAACAAGGTTTTTAAAACGATGAACCCTGTTTGAAATAGATAACACATTCAGTTCCAAAAAATAATTCTAAATGTCATTCACAAACACAACTGGCTTTGAAACAGAGAAAGAGATGAGTGTTCATTCTTTTTTTGATTGCTTGTTCTCTCAAAAACAGAATATAAATGCATTGAAACCATTTTAGAGCATTTAGGTTTTGGATCTCATGCTGAAATGAGAAAGGGCCAAACTACAAACATAGGCTCAGACTAGAATAGTCCTGTGTATTAATAGCCAGTATTCACTGCAATTAGTGGAAGGGAATGGCAGAACACCTCTGAATAAATCTTGCCATGGAAATCCCTGCATAGATTCACCATAGGCAAGAGCTAGTTTGATGGCACAGAATAACAATGTAAAGCCTCATTTTTTTTACCAAAGTTTAACCATTGATTGATTTGTTCAAAATGTATATTAAATTCGGCTGAGTATTACAAATCTTCCTTGCCAGCTCAATAATCATTCTTTTTACAAAATGTTTTAATATTAATTATACAGATCCAGATTTATCCCCAGATGTATTTTAAGATCGTTTCTCCATAAATTCCACACCTTTTTGCATGTTACACCTAGTTCTGGAATTTACTCTTGTGGTGACCATAAAGAAAGAAGAATAAATTCTTCATCTAGCTGGTGCCACAACTAATTTTGCTATTTGCAAGAAAAGAAAGAAAGAGGATGAGGAAAAGGGAGAGAGGCATGAGGACTGATAAATTCTAATGTTGATCCTGTCAGTATGAAAGATCCTAAACAAAACAAAGAAGGAATACCCAAATGTTAGGTCTCTCATTTGAGTCAGTTTAATCAAGGTATGGGGGTTATTCAGAAAGTAAGGTTACAATGCACATAGCTCTTGCAGGGAATATTCGCAGGGGAAGTTGGTATCACTGCCATGTAGCGAGAAGCCAATGGAAGCGAACGAGCAGTGCCAGTCATCAGTAGCTCATCAACTGGCATTGTGATGAAGGTTAGAGATGAGCATTCTCATTCCATTTCCCTCCAAGTGTGAAGTTTGTGCTGTAATACGCTACTTAAATGCTAAGGCAGACCTGGGCAATTGCCGGCCCTCCAGGTGTTTTGGACTTCAAATCCCAGAAATCCTAACAGCTGGTAAACTGGCTAGGATTTCTGGGAGTTGAAGTCCAAAACACCTGGAGGGCCGGCAATTGCCCAAGTCTGTGCTAAGGGCATGAATGCTGCTGTGATTCATCGTGAAATCATTTCAGTTTATGGAGAGGACGTAATGTCAAGACAACATGTGACAAAATGGGTACAGAATATATTGTGAGACCAGAGCCATCCGACACAAGTGTCATGGAATGCTGACAGCAGGAGTCTGTCTCCTTCATGACAATGCGCATCCGCACACTGCTCATGCAACACACGTGTTGTTGACTTCATTTGGTTGGGATGTTTTAAGCCAGCCCTCTCACAGCCCCCATCTCGGACCCAGTGACTATTATCTGTTCACTAAATTGAAGGAGCACCTTGGTGGAAAACACTTTTTCTGATGATGTCAAGGTGAAACTCAAAGTGACAACCTGGCTGAAAAAAGGCGGAAGGAAACTTTTATGACACGAGCATCAAGAACCTGTCTCACAGATGACAAAATGTATTGAATTGAATGGTGACTATGTGGAAAAAAATAATGTAATATCTATGCTACAATCCATGTAAGTTTTATTAAAATATATTCATTCTTTATATTTTAAAAACAATCTTGTAACCTTACTTTCCGGATAACTCTCATATTACAATAAACATGGGTTTTATAATTTATCAATTTATCAGTTTTGCTTTTCCAAAGAAAAGCATTCAAACACTTTCATTGGTGTACCTGTTTAGATCAGGATAAATGTTTAGATTCAAGAGCAAAATGTGATTAATATTCTGCAATGAAGGAGTTAACTGCAATTAGTAAATATCTTCCTCCCACCTGCCCTGAAGGACTGTTATATTGATGGTTATTATCTCTCATGCCATGAATTTGTTAGGATATTAGAGCCTTTCCAAGATGAGGTGACTTGGGTGCAACTGACTGTGTCCTGCTCCCTGTATTAAGTTTACCCAGCATCCTGTTCCGGACTGAGCTTTGCAGACTGAGATGCCTGCAACATGCTTTCTTTGGCTCCATTTGTTTTATGCTCTTGTCTGATATTTCCAAGGGTTTTTAATCACGCCAGCAGATTGGTCAATGACAGATATGAGCAACAACTTTTGCATGCTAACAGTGCAGGATTTTTTATCTGTGATAATATTTCTCCCTTAAAAGGCCTCTGCACTGCTATGTATTAATTAAAATCTAAATACTAAATATTGATTGATGCGTTATCAGGCCATAGCAGTTGGGCCCTGCCACATTGATTTTTTGCTGTGATTTATTATCATATTTAAGAAAAATCATTTTGTGTGATTATACGAGGAAATAGACTTTAGTGAGGGTGTAATTCTTTTGTATCACTTTTTGTTGTGCGAAGGACGGGGCAATTCCTCAATTGCAGCTAAGATTGCTGATATCCTTCATTGCTTCTTCCCTTCTTCCTGCGACGGCTAATGCTTTAAGCCTGCTTGGTCTTGTCATTAGGAATAATGGGCATTAGGATTTACCTCTTTAATCACAACTAAGATTAACAGATGGTATGAACCTAACATCTCAAAATTATCTAGTTATTAGCAAGTATTTCTCCTTAACGCGTTAATAACATTTGTTTTTCTTAACAGCATGGGCTGTAGCCCAAGCTCCCAGGCATCAATATTTGTATATGTCACAACCTTTGGCTCCTTCAGTAGGTAGAGCTATCACAATTGCAATGCTATGCTAACTCTCTTTGTGTGTATGTGTCTGTATGTGTACATATGAAAAAAAGGGAAGGGTAACAAAGATTTTAAAAGACTCCTAAATCTTGATGACTAATATTTATAGTTATCTGGTATTTGTATGCATGTATTTACATAAGTATGTATGGACATAAAGTCCAATTCTGTGCTCACTTACCTGTAAGTAAATTGCCAAAACTTCAGTGAAGCTTAGGCCCCTTCCACAAACTGAATAAAATCCCACATTATCTGCTTTGAAGTGGATTATATGGCAGTGTGGACTCAGATGACCCAGTTCAAAGCAGATATTGTGGGATTTTCTGTCTTGATATTCTGGAATATAGGGCTGTGTGGATGGGACCTTAACCACAGTAATATATTTCATGGAGAGACTGTTGTCATTTTAGGTTCTAGAAAGGGATTAATGCCATTTGAGGGATTGATAGCAAGAGTTTTACTCTCAGATTGTCAAGATTAAATTTCAAAACATCTTCCAGGCATAACCTATTTCTTAAGAGCATTTGTCAACACCGGTTTTGTACATTTCTTGTAGCCTGAATGGTTTGTAGAGAGAGATCATATATGAGACACCCTAGCAACGTTTCTTGCTGAAATGAAAATTTTCTTGCATGCTTAGAAACAGTCACAGTCAAATGGGAATACATTGTGTAAAGTTTTGGGATCGGGATTGCTAAGCATGATATTAGCAAAGTGAAAAACTTGCAAAGGGTTTTGTAGTTTTTATCATCTTTACCAATGTGGCAATGTTATGAGACAAGTCCCTTTCTGAACTTTGGAGTCAAGGCAAGAGAGGCACCTTTTCATGTTCAATCCTAGTATGCTTTCTCTGCTAAACATTGAATACTGCTCCATAATAATATCCCCAATAATGCTTTTTTGGGAGCAGGAGGGTGAAGTTATTATTAGTGACACTTTACTAATGTGTGTGGTTTTGGGGTTTTCTGCAAGCAAGATAATACACATAAAATGCCAGGAATGCTACTAATTCCATGAATGACCCCTTCCCAAAAATAAATATTTTAAAGTAAAAGGAAAATATTATTCTTTACATGCAAAATCTCACTGTAGTAATGATTATTTTTACTTTTAGATGCATTAAAATCCACACTCCATTAACCCTAAAAGCAATGTGTGGACTTCAAATTCTGATAAAAAGCCTTGTCAGGACCACATGAATGCAAACTCTCTCATATCATTGGAAGCTTTGTGTGTGAGGCAATTTGGTAGCCATTCATAATGAAGCTAGAAGCTTGTTGTTGTTGTTGTTACTTCTGCTACTACTACTACTACTACTATTGTTCTCTGCTTTGAACTGGATTATATGGCAGTGTAGACCTATATAATCCAGTTCAAAGAATATAATGTAAGTTATCTGCTTCAGTAATCTGGATTATATGGCAGTGTAGAAGTTGCCTATGATGTCTTCTTGTAATTAACTATAGTTGTGAGTAAGGGCATTGCTTATATAATATTCCACTTTTTTCTCTTAAAGAGGCTCAAAGCGATGAATCACACCAGCCTGTTGTCTTGTCGCAATCACAATATTATAGGCAATAGAAACTTACTGGTTTATACACCAGTATACACCTCTCTGCTTTAGCTGTCTGTATTTCCATGTTCTGTCTTTCACATTACATTCATAACTCTACCCAGAATGCTTTTCGTATGTTTTTAAACCACAATTTTGCAGTTATGCCAAAAAAAATTTTTTTAAAAAAAACAGAAACAAATAGAGTAAAATAGAAAAAAGACTGCTTCAAATATCAAGGGGGAGGAGAGAAAAGAGGAGAATTGTGCCCATTGACACCATGTGACTGCTTGCATTTAGGAATAGAAGCGGAAGGGTCTTATCCCAATGAAATAATTAGAATGGAAAGTAATGAAAATGGAATGGGGAGCCATTAATGAAAAAGAGTGCTACAGTAACGGAGAGAAGCCAGAACACCAGCAGGACTCACATAACATGGTAACTAACTACCGGCTGCAATTTTGGTTAGCCAGCCTCGTGTGATAAAGTTCAAAGTCACAATGTATTCCTCTTGATTAAAAAATATCCTGAATTTTATTAGGCTTATTTTCTTCCTTTCTTTTTAATTTTTACCTTAAGAGCATGCATAAAGAAAAGGCTCTGCTATTTACGATGTATTTGTATATCTCCTTTAGAGAGGAAGGCATTGACCTGCCTAAATATATCACCAAACAAACATATTTATCTTACAGTAGCTGCACTACTTACATTGTTCCAGACTGTTTAAGGAAACAATACAAAAGGATGCACTAACCTATGAAGCAAAATAAGGCTGGATTTGCTTTGAGCATGTATTTTGTGTCAATTTCCTGGGGACCATATCCATTTATTTATTTTGGACCTTGGGTTAAACATTTCCATAAACATTCCTACAACTTTCATTTCAGAAATGTTTAAATACAAAATCCTAAAATCTAATTACAAGCCATGAAGCTAAAATACTTTGTGAGCTTTGACTTTCCCACTTTTTGTTCAATTTTAATTTTTTATTTATTTAAAACATTTATATTCTGCCCTTCTCACCCTGCAGGGGGCTCAAGGCAGAGCACAACATATATATGACGAACATTCAATGCCGGAACATGAAATTATAAATATATACCAACATTAAATCACTTATGCTCACTTTAAAATCAGTTGCTTAAAAATCATCTCAGGACACCATTCTATTATCGCCTCATTGCACTGCCCCAAAGGCTTTGATCACTGTATGTAAAAAAAAAAAAAAAAAAAGAAGGCACCCATAGCATATTCAAAAATGTGTAGAGAATTTTGGGGAAAGAATATAATACAAAGTTTAAAATATATGCAACTTTTGTAAAATAAATATTTTCTGCCTCAGTTTCAGCTATTGGGAAAATAGCTCTAAAATGCCAGAAATGAACTAGAATGTTCTCCCTTTAGACTTCTCTCAAAATGACACAAGGATAAAGAAAGCAATAAATAATTTCCTACCATGTATCAATGCCTGTGCTGGATGTATGAATAGGAGGTAGCAATGATTGCAAGCACCCTTCAGTTGTGCAAATGTGCTTACCAAGTAAGCTTTGAACATTTAAACACAAGATTTAATGCATTACAGGGAAATTGCTTAACCATTGTGTTCAGTTTTATATGCAGGTTGTTTCCTGTCAATTCTGGTGATAAACTCTGTGAGGAAAAACTAAATAACAGTGTTCGGTAAGAAGTACAGCCATAAGCAGAGCACCCATACCAAATATCATGTTTTTCTTTGAGAAATTATATTTCAGACTATTGCTTCTAGAAAATCTGGCACAACAATTTAAAAACCATAGGCAAAGAAATTAGTGCAAAAAAGACATTAAACTAGCACTGATTGGGAATTGTAAAATTGCAAATGCAACCAAGACATTAATGTAAGAAAACACTATTCAAAGTGCACATCCCTCAGCTTAAAGTGGCACTGTAACACACATGCACACACACATGCTTCTTTTTTTGGACAGCAACCCCCAGAATTTCCCAACTAATATGACCACTGACCATGGCTCCAAGGGATTTGGGGAACTTTGATTCAAAAGACAATTTTCCAAAGCCCTGCTCAGGCTGGTTGACTATCTACGAAGGCGGGTCAATAAGTCCGTGACTTTTTGAATTTCCCACCTCTTAACTGAAAGGGCAACACTGCTCCTGTCAACAGGCACCTGTCAGTAGGCTCCTGTAAAAATTTGAACAAGCTGCGTCATTTAGTTTGTGTTTGACAGCCATTGATAACAGACTACCATGTGATTTGAGGAGAAAATGGGGAAAAAGTGAATTTTGTGTGCTCATTAAGCATTATTTTTTGCGGAAAAAACCCATCACTCAAACCAAGGTTAAGCTTGATAAATACTGTGGGGACTCTGCGCCATCAATTTCAATGGTAAAATTTGGTTTACTGAATTTTGTTGTGGCCGTACAAGCATGGAAGATGCCCAACGTTCTAGACACCCAGTTGAGGTCTCTACACCCGAAACAATTGAAAAAAATCACGATATGGTTTTGGCCGATCGGAGATTGAAAGTGCAAGAGATTGTGGAAGCCATAGGCATCTCACATGGCTCAGTGGTTTCAATTTTAAATGATTACTTGGGTATGAGAAAGCTTTCCGCAAGATGGGTGCCGCGTTTGCTCACAATTGACCACAAACGCCATCGTGTGACAATTTCGCAGGAGTGATTGGCGTCGTTCAACCGCAATATGGACGGGTTTTTGCGCCGTTTTGTAACCATGGACGAAACATGGATCCACCACAACACACCAGAGACTAAACACCAGTAAAAACAGTGGGTTTCTCGGGGTGAATCGGCACCAAAGAAGGCCAAGGTGTGTTTGTCAGCCAATAAAGTAATGGCGACCATTTTTTGGGATGCATGCGGTATAATCCACATTGACTACCTTCAAACAATGGCGAATATTATGCCAATTTATTGGGTCGATTTAATAAGGATTTGGGGGGGAAACCGACCGCATTTGGCCAAGAAAAAAGTTCTTTTGCACCAGGACAATGCAAGGGAGCACACATGTGCAGTTGCCATGGCAACAATCCATGAATTGGGATACGAATTGCTCCCTCATCTGCCCTATTCTCCAGATTTAGCCCTGAGTGACTATTTCTTATTTCCAAACCTGAAGAAATGGCTCGGCGGAAAGAGATTTGACTCCAACAATGAAATCATCTCACAAACAAATACCTATTTTGATGACCTTGACAAATCTTATTTTTTAGAAGGGATAAAAAAAATTGGAGGAACGTTGGACAAAGTATATAGAGCTCAAAGGAGACAACGTTGAAAAATAAAATGATTTTTTATCCAAAAACCTGTGTTACATTCAAAAAGTCACTGACTTATTGACCCGCCCTCCTATCTAGGTTTGTGATTGGTCTTGTGTTATTGCTGCTGCTTTGTTACAGCAAAAGATCTCAGAGCCCATTTAAATATCAAATCAAGCATTTCAATCGTAAACTATGCAAGATTTTTTTAAAAAGATATAGTCATGTATGGCAGGAAATCTCCGAGCCATCGTTGAATACAGTAGATTTTTTTCTCCATGCAGATTGTGAAGCTTTTCCTCCAAGTTTCACCTCTTGCTATAGGTACAACATGTTTTCCCCAGGCTGAGTAAAGGAAATATAATCCTCACTGTTGTCTCCAATCAGGAATTGGAGACAACAGTAAGGATAGCTGACTGGCATTTTGAAAAGCAGCTCCTCCAAGCACCAACCAAGTCATTTCATGCACTGTTTATTCTCTTGATTGGGATGACAAGTAACCAGTGGCTTAGTTAGGTTGAAGTGAAGAGGACAGTTGTCTTTGAGACCTCCAGGAATTTTGGGAGCATTTCCCTAGAGAGATAGTGTCCAAACAAAAATATGTTTAAGCTTATTTCTGTTGAGTATAGGATTCCAGTGTGAGCTGTCTCCGTTGGACCACATAATGAAACTGCACACACAACATTGTGCATTCATTCTTTTATAGCTGGGGTCCCCAAACTAAGGCCCGAGGGCCAGATACGACCCTCCAAGGTCATTTACCCGGCCCTCGCTCAGGATCAACCTAAATCTGAAATGACTTGAAAGCACACAACAACAACAACAACAACAACAACAACAACAATCCTATCTCATCAGCCAAAGCAGACCCACACTTCCCATAGAAATACAAGTAAGTTTATATTTGTTAACATTGTTCTTCATTTTACTTATTGTATTGTTTTTAAGTGTGGGGGTTTGCACTACAATTAATATATGTGCAGTGTGCATAGGAATTCATTCATGTTTTTTCCAATTACAATCCAGCCCTCCAACAGTTTAAGGGACTGTGACCTGGCCCTCTGTTGTGGTTCTCGACCTGTGGGTCCCCAGATGTTTTGGCCTCCAACTCCCAGAAATCCTAACACTTGGTAAACTGGCTGGGATTTCTGGAAGTTGTAGGCCAAAACACCTGGGGACCCACAGGTTGAGAACCACTGGTTTATAAAGTTTGAGGAACCCTGTTTTGCAGGATCTGATTAAACAGCTATGGCCCCTTCTACACTACCCTATAATCCAGATTATCAAATCAGATAATCCACATTATCTGCTTTGAACTGGGTTATATGTCTACACTCCCATATAATCCAGTTCAAAGCAGATGATCTGGATTTTATATGACAGTGTAGAAGTGCCTACATCTCCATACACATCTCTGAAAAGTCAGTAGATCGCTAGTTTTGTTTTGGTGTCATCTACCCCTGGAGAAGAGATGGAGAACCTTAGATCCCATGTTTGAATCTGATCTACCTGGGCGTTTTTCCAGTTTTTATGCAAGTTTTCTCATTCTAAGAGGTTGAAATACCTCCCCTGAGGTATGAAGGCTTCTTCCAAAATGCACATTGGAATGATTGATGGAGAAAAGTCAATACTCTTTCATCTACACTTTTCTTATGATTTCATGGCTGTGGTGAAACCTATGCTTTATAAAAAGATGTTAGTTGCCTGATGAGGCAAGCTTCTTTTTCATTATGTTTTGCTGTCCATTCAAGGGATTCTGGAGGCAGCTGCTAGTTCTCTTACCTGTTATACACAGGTACATACAGCTACAATAGGAAAGTTTGAGTAGAACATTATAATCATAATCATAATCATTTTATTTCTCTGCTCACGGCTTAAGGTGGGTTACAACATTGCTAAAACACATAATCCAAACACATAATAATTATGCCGTCACACCAGGTCTGTTTAAAATTAAAACTGGCAGATGTGTTGTCCTTTCTACCTGGTGGACTGCAGAGCGCTTGCTGAAAAGCTAGGTGGTCTAGCAACCCAAAAAACACTCCAAAATAAAGTTGAAAATCAAACAGTTTATTCAATAACAAAGTCTTTGCAGGACTTGGCACAGCTTCTTAATGGTTGCAACAAAAAACAGAGTGGAAATGCCTTGGGTTGTTGCTCAAAAGATTCCTACTGCTTCTTTTTGGATGGCAGGAAACCAGATATTTCCCACCCTGGTCCTAGGTGTTTGGTTGAAGGAACCACTCCTTCCCCCCTCTAAACCTAAGCTCAGTCCAAAAGGTGACCTAAAGCTGGGCTGGTAACCAGATGTCTATCCTATACAGCATGCAAAGCCAGTCTCTGCAAGGTACCATAAACTCATCTGGTTCCAGCAGTCCCCCAGCTAATGGTCAAGCAAATAGCAATCAGCAGGTCAGCATGCAGGTCAGCACCCAGGTCAGCACCCAGGTAAGCACCCAGTAAGCACCCAGTACTTACGGTGACCCTTTCGGAGCCAATCCTGGCTGGCCAAACACACACCTGGCTTCCTTCCCTCTCTGAAAGGAACTAAAACACTTTCTAAAATGGAGGCCAATCCCCAGGAAGAAAAAGGGGCGGACACCAACTAAAAAGATACATTTGCAGAGCTTTAGGTGGCAAATTCTGCACCAGGCTGCAACCTTGCTAATAATTAAAGGTGGTGCCAGTGTGTCTGGAACAGTCCCAGTAAAAAATGCAAAAGGAAAAAATGCTGCCTTTTTAAAACCAAACTATGGGGCTATGCATATGAAACGTCTGGAGGACGGAACACTCCCCGCTAAATTTCCAGGATATGGAAATTTACAAAACAAAATAAGCAAACACCTTTGCGATATATACAACAATAATATAAAACTCATATAACTATATAAACATTCAAAACAAGGTCGTTGATTGGCCTGTCCAAGACAGACATCTTGTCCTTGCTGAGAGTCCTTAGTTGAACTTTCCTAACCTTGCCATCAGGGCAAGGAAAGGTCTTTAGTATGATGCCCATAGGCCAGGTATGGCGGGGCAAGTCTTTGTCCTTGAGTCCTCGGTTTTCATTTGTGCACCTTTAAAGTCACTACCGAGATCTGTGTTGTTGTTCGAAAGTCCCAACAGAAATAGAATTTTCATTAGGCCTAGACATAGAAAATGTAAACATTTGCTTTGTTTCAGTTATAAGGAAAACGCAACTAGGAGATGAGTGGGACAATTCACCATCTTTCAAGAATACAGACTCCAAATAACCACTGGGAGAAACCACCCCAGAACCATCCTCTGGATGGTTCACAGATGCTGTCACCATGTCAGACCTTCCACATCTATTGCACTCAGCAGAACCGAATTCCCACTCAGCTTCCCTGCCTAGTTCACTGGGGCAAGAATCCTTCGGACTTTCCCTATGAAAATTTGCCTCCCGCCCCTGTTCAACGAAAGACTCCACCAGCCTTTCAGAGCTCTTCTCTAAAATTTCCTTCAATTTTTTTTCTTTCTGGTTTTACTCTACGTAAATGTTCATTTACGTTCTCATTCCAAGAAGGGTTTTCTGGAACGTCTGTGCTTGGATGATCCCAATCCATATGCTTTTGTAAATAATTAAATTTCTCTTCTTCATCGAATAGCTTGGCAGCAACTCTAAGGTCTTCAATGCACTTTTCTAATTTTGCTGGCAGACCATCTGGGAGGGCAGGCACTGGTTTCGGTGCCAGGACCTCAGAAGTGAGGGGGGAGCTGCATGGCACTTCCATTCTCTCCTGGTGCTTCTGAGACTGGGCTGCCATTGGAGGTAGCATCAAAATCAATATCTCCCTGCATTTCAAGGGCACTTTCAGCATCCTGTAGAAGTTCGCGTTCCTTCATGCTGCCAGAAATGGAGAGAACTGGATCTGTGATGTTCAAGTCAGACACATCATTTCCATTCGTGATGGGGGTCGCAGGGAGTTTATTAGCTGTAGAAGTCACAACTGATCCTGTGGGATTCACGTTGTCATTTTTCTTCTTCACTGCTACATGCCTGTTGTTTGGCAAAGCGGGCCTATCTTTTAAAGGACAAGGGGCTATCAATTTCCCTCTGCACTTTGCATTACTTGGGAGTTCATGATCTCCAAGGATCTTTGCTCATCTTTTGAGCGGGCTAAGGCTTTGTCTCTTTCAGAGTCTTTAAAGATGGAGGAATACTCTGGAGTTATTCCTTGACAAAAGATAGAGATGTGGCTTAGGCAACTGCGCATAAGTGCAGGACGTCCACCTTTAGCTTGATTGGAGTCCAACGATGATGGTGGGTGCATCTTGTTCATGCACACTGGGCCTATAACTGTCCAGCCTAGAGGGAGTTGCTGCGCGATAGGTGCGCCTGGTGGTCCTTTAACTTGGCCGTTGACGCAAAACAAGCTCGGACAATCCACACCAAGCAAAAGAGCAATGTCCACATCTGGCCGGAAAGCTGGTATGGCATTCTTCAGCCTTCGCAGGTGTGGATGGGCCTCCACAACTTCCCTGGTTGGAATTTGATCTTTATTCCGTGGGATGGAGGAACACTCTATGAGGTCTGGCAGCTTGAACTGTCTCTTCTTGTCGGATGAGGAGACGACAAAACCAGACGCTATGCGACCCTGCAACTTCTTCCTCCCCGAACACGTTGTCATAGTGTAGTCGACCATCTTTGATTTAAGGCCGAACATGCGGAAGAAAGCTGGAGTAGCCAGGGAAGCGTCGCTCTGGGGATCCAACGCCACATAAAGTCTCTTTCTAAGCCATGGGCACTTGGCTGGGTAGACATCTGCCAAGCAAATGGGATGACAAACTCTAGACCGGTGTGCATCAGAGCACAGCTCAGTGCAGGCGACTGCTGACACCTCCACATCTCTCTGTGGTGTGGCTGACCTGTCGGCGTCTTCGGCCGCTGGCTTCTCCTTGGATGGACCGTCCCCTTTAGAGTGGGAGGTGGCCTCGGAGTTGTGCATTGCGGTGCAATGTCTTGGGCTGCTGCATTCCTCACACTTGATAGCCTCTTTGCAGTTCGATGCAAAGTGTGGAGTTGCACCACAGCACCTGAAGCAGATTCCTAGCTTTTGAGCCAGCTGCTGTCTCTCCTTGTATGGCTTCTTGCTGAACTCTCGGCAATCGGCCAAACTGTGAGGCTTTTGGTGGATAGGGCAAAGGACTTCCTTCCCCTCTGGCCTTGGCGCATCGGTCCTGTGCTGGGTTTCAACAGCCTTCACGCTGACCGGTCTCTTGGCCTCTCTAAGCGGTTTCCTGTCCACATTGGGGGGTTTCTCCAACTGAGTCCCTTAGTACAATGCTGGCAGACCTGTTTGAGGGTCATTCTCTCTCTCTGGCGGCCCGGTCGATGAACTTGACCAGGTGAGAACGGTGGATACGCCTGGGCGTGGGCCTCCTTGAAGTTGAAAACCTCTCTCCCCCAAAATTCCTGCAGAGCAAAAGGAAGCTTACTAAGAATCTGGCGCTGGGACAGATGTTGATCGAGGCACGCCAGTCCAGGCAACTCTGGGTTGTCTTTAGCCATTTCCAGCTGTGCCAGGAGGTCACTAAGGTCCCACAGAAGCTTGCAGTCCTTAAGCTTCAGAGTTGGGAACCTTTGCAGCTTGTCCATCAGAGATTCTTCAATCTCCGTGCTGGTTCCAAACCTTTGGTCTAACCTGTGCCATGCCTTTTCCAAGGCTTTGATGGGGTCGGCTACGTGGACTGCGTAAATGTTCTTAACTTGAGAAGAAGAGTCTGGACCCAACCAGGCGCCCATCAAAGTCAGCTCTTCTTCAGGTGACAACCTCAGGTCCCTAATTGCTCTTTTGAAAGTGACCTTCCAGAGAAGGAACTCATCGGCTTTGTCCGAAAACCTTTCGACCCCCTTGTCCTTCAAGTCTCTTCTGGGACTTCTTAAGATTGGGGTGAGCTGGAATTCTGGGGTTGCTGGGGACAAATGCGGTGTAGGCTGCTGCTGGGTAAGGTCCCATGGTGCCTCCGCTGTTGATCTTTGACCCTTAGGATGAAGGTCGTCTCTTGTTGATGGACTGGCAGCTCTTCTGGAACTAGCCGAAAGGGTGCTGAGCTTTAGAGGTCTTGCAGGTGGTCCTGGAGCCGTAGTGGGAGGCACAGGAAGCCTGAGCAAAGACGAACTCCCGCTATGGCACTCTGTACTTTGGGCAACTCAAAGGCAACTTTAGGGCCCTGATCCGGCTGAAGTGGGAAATCTTCGTACTCCGCATCAGAAAGCTGGCTGCTTAAACTGCTAAGGTGTGCAAGCACCTTGGAAGAAGGGTCCTGTATTGGCAACTGTCTTACATTCTCTTCTGTAAGCTGCCCACTTAGGGAAAATTCTCTGGACCAAACCTCAGCCCTTACACTCTTGGCAGCAGTATCAGCCCTTACTCTAAGCATCTCTATCTCACTTTGCCTTTGGGCCTGTTCCAACTGGCTTTGGGCCTGTTTTTGGGCCTGTCCCAATTGGAGTCGCTGTTCCTCCTCTTTGAAGAGGAGGGACTGATCGGCTATCCTTGCTTCAACTTGGGCCTCTGTGATCTCGCGCTGCAGCTTGAGACGCAGAGCAGCTTCTGAAGAGAAAGCACTTCCGGCATCTGAAGATTTATGGGAGCGGCTATGCTTAGATGATGCATACTCTCTCAACTTGGATGCCTTACTAGAGTGGCTAGACTTAAAGCTAAGCGCCACTGAAGGCGACTTTAAAGATTCGTCTCGTGGCTGCCTAAGGGAGACTGGTTTCCCTTAGGCACAGACCTAGGATTAACAGGTGGAGAACTAAATTCTAGGGTATCTAGAACTGCTCTTACCCTATCCTCCTTTTCACTGGTGTCAGCCAAGACACTCACTATCTTTAGCTCTGAGTCCTTATCATTGATACGCTCAATGATCTGGACTGCTTCAGACACCAAACCCTTCCACAGGTCGAAGGCCTGTTCAAGGTCTGACCTTAACATGGATGGCACCTTTGTAATGCCCACGCTCTCTACTCTGTGCATTAGAGTTGCGATGCGTTCCCATGCTGAGGCTATCTCAGCATGGAGGAGCTCCTCTTTCTCAACTAGCTGGGCTAGCATCCTGGCTGAAGGGTGTTTTTCCCTCTGGGGCCTTACAACATGACCTTCAGACCCAACTCCGCTTACATCATCTTGCAATCGCACAGACATTGTGAACCCTTATAGTAAAAAATAAATTTTCAATAAAGGCAAATGCAATACACAATGAAATGCACAGAGTGACTTTGATGCTGGGGAAAATGGAAGGAAAAAAGAAGAGGAGCCGACCAATGGCAAGATGGATGGATGATATCCTTGAAGTGACTGGCTTGACTCTTAAGGAGCTGGGGTGGTGATAGCTGACAGGGAGTTCTGGCGCAGGCTGGTTCATGAGGTCACGAAGGGTCAGAAGCAACCGAACAAATAAGCAGCAACAACAGTGACTTTAGGTTAGGGATGATATGCTCACTCCTGGGTGTTCTTATAACTAATCTGGCTGCTGTATTTTGAACCAACTGGACTTTGCAAACTTGATGCAAAGATAGCCCAATGCAGAGCGCGTTGCAGAAGTCCAACCTTGATGTTACCAGTGCATGCACTACCATCCCACTCCCACTCTTATCCAGCTCAAGCTTTGTGAATGCATTGGTTACTGCAGATACATTGCCCAGCCCTTCTTCAACATTCTTCCAAAGCTGATGCTACTTTAAAAGGTACATTTAAGGCAGAGACCAAAGATGAAAGATTATCAGTAGATATAAAAAGCCTTTGAAAAATTGAGTTTCGTTGTTGGAGGCTTTGTTAACTGAGGTCCCTTCTACACTGTCCTGATATCCCAGGATCTGATCCCAGGTTATCTGCTTTGAACTTGATTATATGTGTCTCCACAGCCATATAATCATGGATAAGCAGATAATCTGGGATCAGATCCTGGGATATAGGGCAGTGTAGGAGAGGCCTCAGGTACACCATCAATTTGATACTACTTTAACTACCAGCACTCCCAACTACAGAATTTTAGTTTGGATTTAGAACACATCAGAGTTGTCTGACAAAGATTAATGAGTGCCTCATGAAAACTATGAATCCCAGTATTCTGTTACATAGAGGTGTGGCAATTAAAGTGGTATTAAATTGCCCTAATTGTGTCATGCGGATATACTCCAGGTACCACTCCCGATTTTCCCCAAATGACAGACCTAACATATCCTAACATGTATCTCATGTGAAAAATGTATGGAAAAGTGGGAAAAAATGTTACAGGGATGCCTTCCTTCACAATAATAATTGAATTAATCCAAATATAGGTAATCTGTCAATCAACCCATTAGTCTGAAAAACCACTAGAAAACCATAAAGTACATCAACATATCACTTTGAAAAAGTGCTATATTGGCACATAGGATGTCAGATTCATGCTCAGTGTCCTGAACATTTGCAAGCAGGGGAGAACATTCAGAGAATAAGTCATGTGTATCCCCAGTCTATATTTAGACAGATTAGTATTTGTTTGAGCCTGTATATATAACAGACTCTTGGGGAAACTAATAAGAACACCTAATACATTTGTTTGCTTTTAAATGTTTCAGTCTCTTTATCCCCCTCAGGCCAATACTATTTTCCCACAAACCAGTGCCTAGTTGCTCACTTTGCTCCCCTGATGCCCTAGTTCCAACCTTGTGTCACTCATGGCAGTCAATCAGTAGTGTTGCAAGGTCAGCTGAGACATGGATTTCTAATAAGATTAAAGCTCATGAGTATGGTTTTAGCCCTTTCCTTTTCTGAGGCAGAGGAGTTGAATTATTGGTGTGCTCAAGATGCTTACTTGCTACTTGCTGGCATTCCGATTGAATATGAAGCATGTTGCTTCTGCTGGTGGTGGAAAAATAATAATAATAATAATAATAAGCATGCTGGATTTGCATAATTAAGGTTATTTCTGTTGAGTAGATCAGCATCATTCCCATCTCAGAGTTGTAGATCAGCATCGTTCCCAAAATCAAATTGGCAGCAATGGTTGAGTATCCCTTATCTAAAATGCTTGGCACCAGAAGAGTTTTCAATTTTGAATTATTTTGGATTTTTGAATACCTGTATTTGAATAGACATACATAATGTGATGTTTTGGAGATGGGACCTCAGTCTAAATACAAAATTCATTTAAGCTATGTGTATAGCTCTGAACACATCACCTCAAGGTGATTTTATACAATATTTTAAATTTATTTTATGCATGGAACACATTAAAGGTGTCACTATCTCAGCCACCTGTGTGGACAATTTTGGATTTTCAAGTCTTCTGGTTTCAGAATTTCAGGTAAGACGTGTACAACTTGTATATTATTTTCCCAATTATCTGGAGATTTCTTTTTCACTTTGTAAACTGCAAAACTATAAGAAATTGATTATTATTATTTATTTACTTTATTTATACCCTGGCTTTCTCACCCTGCAGGAGATTCAAAGCAGCTTACAAACGCCAACAAAAATTCAGTGCTACATCACAAAAGAACCGTTAAAAAGCCATATCAAACTATAAAACAATTAAAACATATAAAATTAATACACATAAAAGCAAAAAAACCCACAAATTAAAAACAGTACTTACCAAAATTTATTTATTTGGGGATGTGTATTTATTTATTTTTATTTCGTGTTAAAAGCATTGAATAAATAAGTATAAAACCGATAAAAATAGAGGGAACACAAGTGGTTAAATAATTTTTGACCAACAACAACTGCATTGTCTGTAGCAGTTCTTCCTCTGTGCATGAGACTGGGCATTGTGGGCAAACATATGAATGCTGAGTTGTTTTTTCTGCCCCACAGTTGCACAAGGTGGAGGATTCTTCTAGGTCAGGGCTGTCCAACTGGCGGCCCCGGGGCCGGATCCGGCCCCGTAGCCTGTTGGACACGGCCCCATCTATGCCCTCAGCCGCCATTTTTAAATTTTAAAAAATCAATTTTTTTTTAAATGGCGGCCGGGGGGGAGGGGGAGGCGGGGCAGGGAGGAGGAAGAGAGCTAGCTCCTCCTTTTTGGCGCCCCCTCCCTCCCTAGGCGGGAGCCACCGAAAGGGCAGAAGGGCAAGAGCAGCGTCACAGGCCTGGCGTGACGCGCTGCTCTTGGCGCCGCCTTACTCCTCCTTTTCAGCGGCTCCTCCGGCCTAGGGGGGGGGGCTGGCGTGAGGGGCAGCGCGTCACGCCAGGCCTGTGACGCGCTGTCGTTGGCGCCGCCTTCTGCCCTTTTCGGCGCTCCCCTCCCTTCCTAGGGCATGGGAGCAGCGGGCTGAGAAGGAGCCAAGAGCAGCGTCACAGGCCTGGCATGACGCGCTGCTCTTGGCGCCGCCTACCCTCCTTTTCGGCGGCTCCCCCGGCCTAGGAAGGGAGGGGGTGCCGAAAGGAGGAGTAGGCGGTGCCAGGGGCAGCGCGTCATGCCAGGCCTGTGACGCACTGCCGTTGGCGCCGCCTTCTGCCCTTTTTCGGCACCCCCTCCCTTCCTAGGGCATGGGGCAGCCGAGGTGGGCAGGCGGCGCCAGCAGCAGCAGCGTCACAGGCCTGGCGTGACGCGCTGCCCTTGGCGCCGCATACTCCTCCTTTCGGCGGCTCCCCTTCCTAGGCCGGGGAGCTGCCGAAAAGGAAGGGGGCACTGAAGGAGGAGGAGGGTGCCAGGGGCAGCGTCATGCCAGGCCTGTGACGCGCTGCCGTTGGTGCCGCCTTCTGCCCTTTTCGGTGCCCCTCCCTTCCTAGGGCAGGGGAGCCACCGAAAAAGGGCAGAAGGCGGCGCAAGAGCAGCGCGTCACAGGCCTGGCGTGACGCGCTGCTCTTGGCACTGCTTACTCCTTTTCTTCAGCGGCTCCCCGGCCTAGGAAGGAGGGGGCGAAAAAAAGGAGGAGTAGGCGGTGCCAAGGGGCAGCGCGCGTCACCAGGCCTGTGGCGCGCTGCTCTTGGCGCCGCCTACTCCTCCTTTTGGCGGCTTTAGGGGGGCGGGGCCTGGCCTGGGGGCGGGGCCTGGGGGCGGGGCCGAGCGGCCCCGCAGGTCATCAGTGACCTCTTATCCGGCCCTGGACCCGCCAGAAGTTGGACAGCACTGTTCTAGGTAGTGCCATTTTGCCAGGTTGTCTTTTGATCTGCCCACTTCACTTCTGAGTCTGTTCAGGGACATCCAAGCTGACCATTCTTGGTTTGCTCCTGGAGGAAGACCCTCGTGGGAGACCATCCAATTGGGATTTCCTGGTTTAGCTGCCCAGAGGAATACTCCTGCTGTTGCTGGGAGAACATTAAGAGGAGTGGTGGTTCTCATGTAGCTTTTCCTTGATTTGAATGTACTGAGAGGAGGCTGATATCCATGCAGAGGATGGTTTTCACAGTGTTCAATATTAGTTCCCATCACACATCAGGTGGGCAGTGCCAGGTAACATTGACATTATACTAAATGTCTTTTGACCAGTAGCTGGCCACTTGAAGTGGCTCTCGTGTTGCTATAAGAAGCTTCTCCACTGTGCATGTGGCAGGGCTCAGACTGCATTGTAATAGGTGGTCTGTGGTTTGCTCTTCTTCACACTCGCATGTCATAGACTTCACTTTGTGCCCGTATTTTTTAAGGTTGGCTCTGCATCTTGTAGTGCCAGAGCGTAGTCTGTTCAGTGCCTTCCAGGTTGCCCAGTCTTCTGTGTGCCCAGAAGGGTGTCTCTCATTTGGTATCAGCCATGGATTGAGGTTTTTGGTTTTGGCCTGCCACTTTTGGACTCTCGCTTGCTGAGGTGTTCCTGTTAGTATATCTGTAGATCTTAGAAAGCTATTTCTTGATTTAAGGCGTTTGTGTACTGGCTGACATCTGAACAGGAGTTGGGCCAGAGATGTCACTGCCTTTGTCCTTTCATTATTGGCTGCAGATATCAGCTCACAATACCAGCTGAACAGTATAATTTCTCCAGTGATGTAGGGCGTGGACATCCTGTGATAATGTGGCATGCCTTGTTAAGAGCCACATCCACTGTTTTAGTGTGGTGAGATGTATTCCACACTGGGTATGCATACTCAGCAACAGAGTAGCAAAGCCACCACCCTGTGCCATTCTAATTCACGCTAGAAAAACAATACTTTTCCCTAGAAACTGCAGAGCAAGAAATGAGTTTTTAAAGACCATATTAAATCCTAAAATAAAGTCTTTCACTGCCTAAATGGCCATATGTTGTACATTCCTACAATGCTGGAATAAAGGTGGGTCCAGATTTTTTTTTTCTGGTGTAGAAAACCCTAAGATTTAATTTCCCTTCCTGTTTTAAAATTCAGAAATCAATCAGTAAAGCTGTATTAAAAGCCACCTTATCACACATGAAGTTCTCATGACCAGTTGTAGACTTGCTTTTTCTCTGAAGCATAAGAAAATGGGGTTGATACTAGTGAGAGAAACTGTATGACATAGGACAAAGGGAAGGGATGAAGAACATTTTCAAAGCAAATTTCCAAAAAATCTCCAGTGGAAGAAAGTGGCAGTACCACAGAAAATAAGATAATGTTACCGAAACTGTTGCCTTTCCCATTGTAAGAAAAGGGGTCACTGTAAACAAGGCAATCACCAGTACAGCTGTACTGCGTAATAAAAAGTAGCAAAATGCCCTATATACATGATATATAACATCTTTCTTCCCCAAAAAAGGGAGGAAAAATTACACGTAACTGGCCATCTGCAGAAACATCTGAGCGATAGCAAATCATACATTACTGCTGCTGTGCATTCATTCATAATTGTAGCCCACATTTCAAAAAACAGAACTGTTTCTCTTTTTCATATCTATCTACCCGACCTGTCAAAGCTGTCCTAGATTACTTTTTTTCCCCTCACTGTATTAAGCTGTGGGTTTCCAAATAAATTATTGCACCACTCTTGGCTTGCAGCAATAGCACGGCAAAATGGATAAACAATTCACAGGGCTCAGCCATCACTCTAAATCTTCATCAGACACTGTTTCTGCGGCTGCGCTCTTTTATCTTGAATGTGTCATTCCTAATTTCTTGTTCCAGGTTCTTTCCACATTGTTTCATATTGGCTCAGGCTATCTTACATAGTGCGTTCAGGGAAAAAGCTGGTGATGCTCTGTTCTAACCACACTTTGGATAAGGAGGATGGGGAATGAGAATTCTGGTCATTTGGTGATAAAAAGAGCAAACTATCACCAATATGGAAGCTGCTGGAAATAATTTTGTGTGATGGTGGGAAGTCAGGCTTTCTTGATGCTTATGCAACATAGTCTAGTAATGCTACTTTTTTCAACAATCAGTGCCAGAATCCCACCACCAGCATAGCCAATGATGATGGCACAGTGATTCCCAACCTACGGTCTGTGGATCACCAGTGGTCCACAAGAACGCAAATATAGTCAGCGGTCTCACCATTACTACACCATTGCCTCGAAGTCACACTGCAACAAGAGCAACTGGTCTCACAAAACCCTCTTATAGTGCTGAGGCAACTGGGATGTTGCAAGGGGAGAGGCTGACTACCCGCAAAAGATTACTACTACCACATCAGCTCTAGATTACTACATATGGTTTTCTCTGGGAAAACAGATGGCAACTACTGGATGGCATATGTTCTGTATCAAAAATTAGAGCTGGTTTGGTCTATCCAATGCAATTTTCTCAATCAGCACCCCAAATACCCAAACCGAATCTAAAGTTGACCAAAAACTGATTTGTAACCCTTTTGGTACTAATGTTGGAGAGTGATCCCTGGTCAAAGTGGTTCCTGTTCAAGTGGTCTCTGGTCAAGTGGCCCCTGGTCAAAAAAAGTTTGGGAACCACTGAGATAGCAGAAAAAAATACATCCTAATGATGGATGTTCCTAAGACCTGCATTAGGATCACAAAGTTAATTCTCTATCCACCTAGGTCAACCAAGTCGACCTTTTCCCATCTTCGGCAGGCTAAGCAGCTCGCGCCTTACCTATCCAGGGATGATCTCGCCACAATGGTTCATGCTATGGTAATGTCAAGAATTGACTATTGTAATGCCCTTTATGTTGGCCTTCCCTTGTCGGTGACCCGGATACTTCAACTGGTACAGAATGTGGTGGCCAGACTCCTCACAGGAATCCCCGTGAGGAACAATATAACACCTGCTCTATACCAATTGCACTGGCTTCCGATCGAATTCTGGATTACCCACAAGGTGCTCATATTAACCTTCAAGGCCTTGTACGGCCAGGGGCCGGCGTACTTACGGGAATGCCTTTCTCCCTGCCGACCCTGGAGATCACCATGCTCAGACCATCAGAACTTATTACAGATCCCTGGCCCTAAGGAAGCCCATCTGACATCAACCCGATGTAGAGCTTTTTCAGTGATCGCTCCATCACTCTGGAACGCCCTCCCTCCCTACATCAGAGCTACCTGTGATTTAAAAGATTTTTGCACAGCTTGTAAAACATGGCTGTTTGAGAGGGCGTTTGGTTGAGGAATTGTTTAGATTATTTAAATTGTTTAGATGTGTTAGATATTTAGCTGCGTGTTTTATTGTAAATCGCCCAGAGCCACCTGGGATGGGTGATTAATAAATCTCAAAATAAATAAATAAACAAATAAATACACAAATCCAGAACTCCGAAGTAGCCTGAATCATTTTATTAATTATAAAATTATAGTTAGATTTCATTATGACTCCTAATTGAACAAGAGGCAATTCATTTAATTGCACAAATGCTATTATTATAGTTCAGGAAGGGTGGCTTCACTCAGTATCACAGATGGAACATTGCATGT
Organism: Anolis apletophallus; assembly: GCA_030556195.1. Taxonomy (NCBI): domain Eukaryota; kingdom Metazoa; phylum Chordata; class Lepidosauria; order Squamata; family Anolidae; genus Anolis; species Anolis apletophallus. The sequence goes on along the minus strand of JARBWK010000007.1, from coordinate 62,917,858 downwards.
TCCAACCACTGCACTGTGTTGTGACTCAGAGGCTGTGGTGTTGATAAGGTGCATAGAAAAAGAGTGTGCTTCTTATCATAGGCAAATGGCTGGTAGCATTTCAGATTTTTAAGCAAATAAAATGAAGTTAACTTATTTTCTCTTTGAGAAATGAGAGTTAATTCTTCAAAACAGTCGTTATAGTGGTAACTATTTAGCAGGACTTGAAATGTTGTAAGTACATTTCCAAGCTATGCATGATGTCATGAACAACACACACACAAGTGCACACTCACCATTACTTGTCATTAATGCATTGAGTTCAGTCTGCAGCCATTCAGCCAACAGCTGACATTTTGCTTTTTCCCCAAATGCATGGGTGTTGAATAGCTCTGGTGCACTCAGGACAACAAAAATTAAAGCCAGGTAGGAGATTCCATGTGAGAAATGCAATTGATTTGTTTGGGGGTTTATTCTAAAGGAGCTATCCAATGTGCTGAGCCATGTCCCTAAAATAGGCTCAACCAATTGAATAGCTTCTTTAAAATCTGGAATATAATCCAGAGCAGATTTACCACACTCATGATAGAAAAGATACTGGCTCCTATTGTTAGAAAGTATTTGTTTTTGTATTTTGCTCCTAGATTTTTTAAAGAAGCTAAACACTACTATATATAAAGTCATATATGAACACATACACAAAAAACAGCTATTTCATAGGACAGTAGTATAGTTTATTGCATTAGCCACAAGGCCATATCAAGCCATAGGACAGACAATAGAGATACTTTGCTCAGATTAGACCATTCCTGACCAAAGCTGCTCACATTGTAAATCAGCAGATCATTGCACATCTGTTATTTTGTTCTGGAACATTATATCATAAATAAATAGTGTCATAGTTATATAAATGACAGTGTTTTTAAAAAGCTTAACATCAGGGAGTCCTTGGTGGTGCAGTGGGTTAAACCGCTGAGCTGCTGAACTTGTTAACCAAAAGGTCGCAGGTTCAAATTCGGGGAACGGTGTGAGCTCCCTCTGTTAGCCCTAGCTTCTGCCAACCTATCAGTTCAAAAACATGCAAATGTGAGTAGATCAATGGGTACTGCTCTGGTGGGAAAGTAACGGTGCTCCATGCGGTCATGCTGGCCACATGACCTTGGATGTGTCTATGGACAACGCTGGCTCTTTGGCTTAGAAATGGAGATAAGCACCAACCCCCAGAGTCGGACACGACTGGACATAATGTCAGGGGAAAACCTTTACCTTTACCTTAACATCAGGAAAACCCCTTTGACATACTGTTCTAAAAGGATTTTCCTGCTCTACCATGAATTATGGTATTATTCATCATATTAATGACACTTTATGACAGTTTTCCTTTCTGCTTTATATAATACCCTTTTCTAACTACATGTGGGTGCATGATTTCAAATATACGTCACAGTATGTTCACAGTTGGCCCAAACTCCACTTATCTAAGCTAGTGATTGAAAACTTTTAAAGAGATACTGTTTAATTAAAACCAAAAGCAGGCGTTCAGAACATATTTTGTGTGCCAATTTTGCTATGAACTAAGCACCATTCCCTGATTAGATTTCACTATTTTTCTACGTATTGTCATACACAGTATGATAATATGAAAGCAGCATAAGATCTTATTCAAAACATTTAAGCTCAATTCTAAAGCATTCTTAGTAGGGCTGCACCTTAAAATAAGAGCTTAATGCAATCTCTATTGATAGTAGCAAGATTTTCCTACCCCTATACTGTCTTCAGCACAACCAGCACTGAAGAACCTTAGGGATTTTAAAATCGTGACATATGTTTTGCTAGAAAAAAATGCCTAATAGATTCATAGATTCTCCTAAGATGACTTAGTGCAGTGATTTCAGCAAAACATCTGTGTCAACTTTTCCTGGATGTGCATTCAGTAAATAACAAGGATCTACAAAATGAAGTAAGGATTCCCATCCAGACAATGTCCAGACTGATAAACCAATTGATGAAGCGGAGGAGCAGTACTGGCCCTCCTGGTGATTTTGTGTTATTTTTCGACCTCATTCTCCCTCACTATTGGTTATTGTTATAACTCCCTCAGTCAGGTAATTCAGAGAGAGAGAGAGAGAGAGAGAGAGAGGAGAGAGGAGAGAGAGAGAGAGAGAGAGAGAGAGAGAGAGAGAGAGAGAGAGATGTTGGACGTCCAGGAATGTACATCTCCTTATAATAGTCTTTCTGAATCTGAAAAGATGTAGCCTGCCAGTCTGCCTGCCTGCCTGCCTTCCATCCATCCATCCATCCATCCTTGTCATCAGTCATATGACTGACTACCCACCTAATTTGAAATGTGACCATTTAGAAACAGTTTTATAAGTCCTCTGCCAGACTTATACCAAATTTCTCTATAAATCAATAGGATATGTAAGTTTGGTGCAAGACAATGTATGACTGCATTTTTCTATTGCAACTCACATCGAGAGAACCACACAGCCTAAATGTTTACACGCTCTTGGGAATATTTCTTTTAAAATAATCTCTTAAACCCCAGGTGTGATGCTATAAGCAATTGTGTCATCCTTTGCACTGAGACAGAATCCTCAACAATATCCAGGGGTGGGGAAGTGTGTGTGTGTGTATATATATATATATATATAGAGAGAGAGAGAGAGAGAGAGAGAGAGAGAGAGAGAGAGAGAGAGAGAGAGAGGCCTTTCCAGATAAGCCCTATATCCCAGGATCTGATCCCAAGTTTTCTGCTTTAATCTGGATTATATGAGTCTACACTGCCAGATAATCTGGGATAAACAGAAAACATGGGGTCAGATCCTGGGCTATAGGGCTTATCTGGAAGGGTCCTGGGCCTCTTTTTAACCATAAGACTGCAAAATCCAGTCCCTGGAAGTCCTCCTGAAAGGCTCAAAGTCCATGCAAAACCCAACATTTTTTCATATGGTCTCTCATGTCCTCTCCCACCAACACACTTTAAAAATGAAAAAAGCATTGGCCAAAATTGAAACTAGAATGGTAGGTTACATACCTGTGACCATCTTTCTTCGAGTGAAGCTCTGTGAATCCACACTTATGAATGCTTCCAACAGAAACTTTCCCAGTTTGAAAAGTTTTGGCGGTAGCTCCGCCCAGCCCGGCGGAGGGCATAAAAGGCGCCTCCATGCGCGCCCACCCCATTCCTACGCCACGCATGCAACTAGGAAGGGATGGTTTGAGATAGAGGGGACGGCCGGGCGGGTCGTGTGGATTCACAGAGCTTCACTCGAAGAAAGATGGTCACAGGTATGTAACCTACCATTCTTCTTCGAGAGCTCTGTGAATGCACACTTATGAAGACTTACCGAGCTAAGGTAAGGGAAGGTGGGAACAAACCAGCCAATTTTGGAAAAACCGAACAGGTTTATTGCAACCAGCAATATGAATAAATAACATATCAACAATATAATAAATAAGAGTGGAAGGCATGCTCCCACTTGTAAACATAGTGCAACAAGCACCATTCATGCCAGGCACACAGGCCTCACAGTATAAGTGCAACAAGCACCATTCATGCCAGGCACGCAGGCCTCATAGCAGTAAGTGCAACGAGCACCATTTGTGGTAGGCACACCGGCCTCACACCAGTTCGTGCAAACAAGCACCATTCATGTCAGGCACGCAGGCCTCACAGTATAAGTGCACAACAGGTGCAACATAGAACCTAGGGATTCTAGGTAAGCGCGCTTAACCGGTAGACTGTGACCCCGGGAGCCGGGCACGGTGAACACTTAACCAGTTACACTGGCAGCACGGTTCGGCCGACCTTAAGCTGTCGACCGAACCGTATGGAGAGGGGAGAGGCAGGGTTACCCTGGGGTTCTAGCCCTGAAGGTCCTTCGGAGTGAGGACCGCTCGACCAAAAGCTGCCTCCCTTCTAAACAGGGTGTCTACCCGGTAATGGGATGTGAAAGTGGAGGGATTGGCCCAGATGGCCGCCCTACAAATCTGGTCCAAGGGGACTCCTTGGAGAAAAGCAGTCGATGTGGCCACAGCTCTGGTGGAGCGGCCTTTGACTTTAGGGGGGCACGGTTGATGCGCTACCTGATAGCACAGTTCAACCAGGAAGCCACCCAGTTCGACAGTCTTTGGGACGACACCGGCAAGCCCAGCTTGTCGGTGGCGTAGGAGACAAAAACTTTGGTCGACCGACGATAGTCCGCCGACCTGTTCTTGTACACCCAGAGGGCCCGTCGGACGTCGAGGGCTCTGAGTGTCGACTCAGTATCTCCTGAGTTGGAGGACATCAAGTCCGGGAGAACAATGTCCGTGTTCAGGTGGAACGGGGATACCACCTTAGGCAGGAAGGTGATGTCCGTTCGTAGAATGGCCCTGTCCAGCAGGAATAGTAGATAGGGCTCGTCCACACGGAGCGCCGCCAGCTCGGAGGGTCGACGCGCTGAGGCAATGGCGACCAGGAACGCCACCTTCCAGGAAAGGAGGCGTAGGTCGATGGATGACAACGGCTCGAACGGTGGAGCCGCTAGGCAGGCCAGGACCAGGTCAAGGCTCCAGCCCGGCGTCGGTGGAAGCACCGGGAAGGGTGTTGTTTACCCCTCTCAGGAACCTCTTGACCATCGGCAGCTGGAACAGCGAAGGGGCGCCCCTTTGCTGGTTCTGCCAGGTGAGGGCCGCTAGGTGAGTCTTCACCGAGGACATGGACAGCCTTCTGTCGACCAAACCGGCCAAGAAGTCAAGGACCGCCGGGATGGAGAGCGGGAAGACGACACTGGAACGGTCAGCCTGGAACTTGGCGAATCGGGCGATGCAAGCCGAGTACGCCTTCGCCGTCGCCGGTTTGTGGGCTGCTGCCAGGATCGCTGCTACTGCTGGCGAGACGCCCGGTGTCGGAAGATCCTCCATGCAGTCAAGTGGAGGGACGACAGGTCCGGGTGCAGGAGCAATCCGTTCTCCCGAGTCAACAGATCCGGTCGACGAGGGAGGGTCATGTAGTTGCCGTCGGCCAGGTGGACAAGGGTCGGGAACCAGACCTGCCTCGGCCAGTAAGGGGCTATGAGGATGCAGTCGGTCCTCGATAGCTGGATCCTCTCGACGATCCGGAGGAGAAGCGGGAACGGCGGGAAGAGGTAGAGGAACCCCGTCGACCAGTCGAGCAGGAGTGCGTCCCCGAGGCACCCTCGGTGAGCATCCGGGGCAAGCCGGGCACCGAAAACCAGTAGTTGGTTGTTTACCGGCGATGCGAAGAGATCTGCGTCCGGGAAGCCCCAACGTTGGAAGACGCGGTGGAGTTCTTCCGGATGCAGCATCCATTCGTGGGACGACCAGCTGGTTCTGCTGAGAGAGTCCGCCTCCTGGTTCTCGACTCCCGGAAGATGGACAGCTCTGGGGGTCACTTGGTGACGCACACACCACTCCCAAAGGCTCTGGGCCAAGGCCAGAAGCTTCCTGGAGCCTGTTCCGCCCTGTTTGTTGACGTAGTACATGGCCACTATGTTGTCTGTCCTGACCAGTACTACGTGTCCTCTGACTAGGGGGGCGAAGGCCCGAAGAGTCTTGGCTATGGCCAGGAGCTCGAGGTAGTTGATGTGGTGGAGTCTCTCCACCGCCGACCATTGGCCGTTGATCGACAAGTCGTTCATGTGGCCTCCCCGGTCGTCAGCGTGATGGACGGGGTCAACGTGTGGAAAGGCACCCCTTTGCAGACGTTGGCTTCGGACGTCCACCACTGGAGGGAGTCCTTGACCGCCCTCGGGAGAGAGAGTCTCTTCGAGTGGTGTTCTCTGACCGGATCGAAGTGGTCGAGAACCCAACGCTGTAGGGGCCTGTAGCGGAGCCTTGCCAGCGGAGTGACTGCCACCGTGGACGCCATGTGGCCCAGCGTGACCTGGATCTGCTTTGCCGTGATGCAGGGCCCGGTGCAGGTGCCCACCTCTCGTCGAAGCGCCTGGAATCTGACCTCTGGCAGATAGGCGAGCTGATCGACGGAGTCGAAAATCGTCCCGATGAACTTTATTGACTGGGACGGGGCGAGCTGGGATTTTTCCTCGTTGAGCCGTAGGCCTAACGACGAGAGTAATTGCAGTGCCGTCGAGACCTGTTGGTGCAGCAGGTCTGGAGACTGGGCCGCCAGCAGCCAGTCGTCCAGGTACGGGAAAATCCGGATTTTCTCCCTTCTCAAGTGCGCAGCCACGACCGACATGCACTTGGAGAATGTTCGGGAGCCGTCCCGAGGCCGAAGGAAGGACGTTGAACTGGTACGCCCTCCCTGCCACCTTGAAGCTGAGGAAGCGTCGATGGGCAGGCCTGATCGAGATGTGGAAGTATGCATCTCGAAGGTCTATCGAGGCGAAGTGGTCGCCTCTCCGGAGAAGCGGGAGAATGGACGACACCGACACCATCCTGAATTTCCTCGGCGAAACGTACGCGTTTAAGTCTCTGAGGTCCAGGATGGGACGCAGGGAACCGTCTGGCTTCGGCACGGTGAAGTACCGTGAGAAGAATGCCCCTCTTTCCTTGCTGTGCGGGAGCCGTGAAATCGCTCCCTTTTGAAGCAGGCTGTCGACCTCTTCCAGAATCACCGAGGATGGCTCCGTCTCGACGATGAACCCCGTTGGCGGGAGTTCGTCGAATTCCAAGGCATAGCCGTCTTCGACGGGTGAGCTGGTGGAGGTCGAGGGCTGGGAGGAGGCATGGTGGTGGCAGCGGTACCTGGCGATGAGGCGGTGTCGTCCATCGCCCCGTCAAACACGGCGATTGGATTGTCCATTGCCATTGTTTTGGCGTGGCCTCGACTTATTTCCCTGGCGAGGTCGGTTGGACTGCTGCCTCTGCTGCTGCCTCGGCTGCTGCTGTTGGGTCTGCTGTGGAGCCGAGTATGGTCTCGGGGATTGGCGGTACTGCTGTCTGGGCTGAAAACCGCCCGCTGATAGTACCTGGGCCTGGGCTGCGCCGGTGGTCGGTCCAACTTGGCCGTCAGGACTCTGAAGTCGTGAGTGGCCTTCAACTTGTCGTCCGTGCCCGCAAAGAAAAGTCCCTGGGCATCGAACGGCAAGTCCTCGATGGTTTTCTTGGAGTTGGAGGACAACCCCGATGATTTCAACCACGCGTGTCTGCGGATGGCGACACCGTGGGCCAGCAGCTTCCCTGACGTATCCCCGGTATGGCGGGCCATCAGGATCTGGTGGTGTGCCAGCGCCTGGGCCTCTTGTGAGATGGAGGCCAGTGCAGTCTGTTGTTCTTGGGAGAGATCCTGGAAAAAGGGTTGAGCCCTTTCCCACAGGATCTGGTGGTACGCTCCCATGCACGCCCCGTAGTTTGCCATTTTGGTGAGCAAGAGTCCGGCTCGGTAGATTTTTCTGCCGACCGTGTCAAACCTCTTTCCTTCCTGGTCAGAGGGGGTCGTGGACTCTCGGCCCGATGACTAGGAGGAGGTGACGATCATCGAGTTGGGTGTCGGATGATCGTGCAGCCATTCCTTCTCCCTCTCGTCAATCTTGTACCACGCCTCGATCCGACCCGGCGTGGGTGGGATGGTCGACGGGTCTTCAGGACGCCTTCACCACCTCTTCCAGTGGTTCCAGCATGGGAAGGTGTGGTTGGGCCGCGTCCTCGACCTGCACCCTGCTGAAGACGGGGCAGGCGCTGGACCTTCTGGGGACATACGTCTGCATGCCCAGAGACCTTGCCATCCGGCCGACCTGCTCGCCGAAGGCCTCGCCGAGTCTGTCGGTGAGGAAGACGGCTCTATCTCACAGCCTCTGTGGGAAGGCGTTCTGTCCATGTTGAGGACAAGATGGACCCCGATCTCACCGATCGAGGGCCTCGCCTCCTCGACCTCATCTCCCGACCATGGACGAACCACTTCCGGTTCTACCGGAAGCTGGGACGATGGCGGCGCCCTCGATGTAGAAGGGCCCGCGGTCACCACCGTCGATGGAGGGAGCGTTCGGGCCGCCAGGGCCATGGCGAGCCTCGTGGTCTGTCTGCCTTTCTCGGGCGACGTCACGAAGAGTTGTCGGACCGAGGGCTGAGCCAGGGAATCGGACGACCGTCTGGACCGATTCCTCCGGCGAGATGGTCTGGTGCTCTGCCCCTGTCTCCACAGCGAGAACCGGGGCAGGCGGTGACGGACACGACGCCGATGACGATGGCGTCAGAGTCCTGCGTCTCTTCGGAGACGGTGGTCTCGAGGCTGCGGCCTCCAGAGACTTGCCGGAGTCACAGGAACCAGGCCTCTGGTCTGGGCTCTACGGGCTTCCTCGCTCGACCTCCGGAACGCTATTTCCATAGCTCTGTTGGAGGAGTCTTCGAGATGGCCGACCTCTGGGAGAGGCCTGGCGCCATCGAGCTCGTCGATGGCGGCGAGGTGGAGGCAGCTGGACCGTCTCGGTGGTCACGGTGCAGGGCCTCTTCGACACCGAAGTCTTCGATGAGACAGACTTCGTGTCCTTCTCCTTCCGTGGGCGCTTCTTCCCGGCCGGGTGGCGGTCGACACGGATGGGGCGGGCAGCCGCCCTGGACCCCAAGGAGGTAGATGGGACAGCCATCGCCATCTCTGGAGGGCAGAGAGCACGCTCCGTCAGGTAGGCCTGAAGCCTCCGGGCTCTCGCTCTTCTGGTGTGCGGCGAGAAGGCCTGGCAGTGTCGGCAGGTCGGAACGGCGTGTCCCTCCCGAGACACCGAAGGCACTCGAGTGACCGTCGCAATCCGGGATCTTGCTACCGCAGGACAGACACTTCTTGAAACTGATTGTGGACATACTATGCTCACACAACCAGCCGTATTTCCGATGTTGCCCAAGTGGCGGAAAACAAAGGAATGGGGTGGGCGCGCATGGAGGCGCCTTTTATGCCCTCCGGGCCAGCTGGGCGGAGCTACCGCCAAAACTTTTCAAACTGGGAAAGTTTCCGTTGGAAGCCCGCGCTGGCACGCAAACTTCATAAGTGTGGATTCACAGAGCTCTCGAAGAAGAAGTAATGTTACCATCACTTCTCTAGTCAGATTGAGCATTCTGATCGAGCCCACCGAGAGATATGACAAAAAAGAAAACTCTCCATCCCCACCTGTAATTTACGTTTTCAAAATTTAGAAGGTATTGTGATACAATTGATACCGATCTGAATACAGGAAATGTAGGTTCAAATCCCTGCTCATCCATAGCCTAGAATTAGAGGTTTTGGTGCGAACATCAAACTATTTAATATAACTCCTATGTTTCCAAAACATTGAGACATGGCTATTCAAGTAGTGTCAAACTACATTAATTCTACAGTGTAGTTGCATCCTAAGATGTTCTGTCAATCCCCAGGCATGATGGATAGTCAGAATAGACACCCTTGTCTAAAGCAGCAGAACGTATTAGAACAGGGCTGCCTTAAATCTATGCCAAAATGAACTGTTCTCTTCCTGTAATAAATAGTTTGCTTGACTCACAATTTGAAAATGTGGACATGGCTGCTTTGAAGAACGGGTAGATGCCTCTGTTCACATGAGAACACACCTCTCTTGTTCTGTTTGTTAATAGTTATTACTTTCAACAGTGACATTTGACCTCTTTAGCTGCTTGTGGGTAGTGAAGTGTTCCTAGCTCACACCTGGTGTTGGTAATAAAGCACAGCATGCATAAATAATGAAGATATGTTTGTGAAACTTCACTAACTGGCAACTGGCTGTGACAGAGATCGTACTATGTGGAGACCACTCAGTAGATAACAAAATATCCAATTAAAGTTTATTCCAGATGATGTTGGGCCATAAAGGGAAACAAAAATGAGGAAATGGCTTTAGAACATTGATAACATAGTGTAATTCCCATTAAGATTATGTATACAGGCCAGCTAGTGACCAGTCTAGTGACCACCTCAGACAGCTGGTTCAAGATAATGAAAAAGCGAAAATTGCTAATTCCCTTTGCTGTCGTTGTTCTCTCACTGCTGGAAACAGGAAGAGATGCTTGTGAGATCTTATACTGCACCTCATATTCCAGATTAACTTGTCCAACTTTGGATACTACCAATGCCGGAAAGGAGAGAGATAGCACAATTTGCTGTTCTACCCAGGCAGCAAGATGTCTTAGGACATCCATGGCAAAGAAAATAGGACATTTACTGAGCAAGAACTTGGAGTCTACTCGTCTGTAGTAAAGACACAAGGACTATTTCCACACACGTGAAGGATTTTTTTCATCTTTCAAGAAAAGAATAAATTATTCCTGTCAAATGTGAATGTAACAATTCTATGTTTCATTGACATTTGCATTTGTCTGCATGCACTGAGCTCCTATGTGTTCAAATACATTTGTATTACTGCAATTAGTGGATACTGGTCTCTTTTCAATTTCATTTCATTTCAATTTATTACTTGATGAGTCGCTCTACACCAGAGTGCTCTGAGCGACTTACACAGCAATAAAACAACAAGCATATCAATAATAAATCACAGTTTAAAAGCTTTGATGAAGAGCCAAGTTTTGAGAGCTTGGGAGAATGACTGCAAATCAGGTATAGCTCTAATGTATGGAGGTAAGGAGTTCCACAAGGTTGGGGCAAGAACCGAAAAGTCCCTGCGCCTCGTGGAGTCCAGGCGAGCCTCCCTGGGACCGGGAATAGACAAAAGGTTTTCTTGAGCTGATCTCGGTGGTCTCTGATGGCAGATACGTGAAAGACGCTCTCTGAGGTATTTCGGGCCTTGACCATGAATGGCCCTAAAGGTCAGAACCAGTATCTTATAGGTAGCCCGATGTTATAGTGGGAGCCAATGGAGGCAGGGCCGTCGCCAGGATGTTGGTTCGGGGGGGGGCGGAGTTTGGTTCGGGGGGGCTGAGACTGGGTGGAAGAGGGTCTACCCTAGCAAACTTTTGTATTGTTATCCCAATAACCCCATTAATGTGGGATATAATGAGCATGGTGATCAAATCATGATATGAATAAACATAACAGTTTAAATAATGTACCAGTAAGGCCTTTTCGCGGACCACCCTGAGAATTTTGGGGGCTGAAGCCCCTTAGCCCCCCGGCTGGAGCTATATAATAATAATAATAATAATACATGCCTGAATTGAGGTGTTGTAGTACTGGAGCTATATGATGTCTCATTGGTGTCCGAGTGAGTAGTCTGGCAGCTGTGTTTTGGACCACCTGGATCTTCTATGTCACTGAGAGAGGAGTACCAGCATACAAAGTATTACAATAATCCAGCCTTGAGGTAACTGTGGCGTGGATTACCGTTGCAAGGGCTTCTGTTGGAAGGTAGGAGGCCAGCTGCCTTGCCTAGCGGAGATGGTAAAAGGCCTGCTTACTGATGGTAGAGATCTGAGCTTCCATCGTCAACCAGGAATCCAGCAGGACACCGTCAAAACATAACATTACATACAATACATTCTGGTGGTGCAATGGGTTAAACCCTTCTGCCAACTGGACTGCTGACCTGGAAGTTGGGTTGCTGAACTGAAGGTTTCTTGTTTGAATGTGCGAGATGGAGTGAGCTCCCATCTGTCAGCTCTAGCTTGTGGGGACATGAGAGAAGCCTCCCAACAGGATGGTAACACATCTGGACATCCCCTGGGCAATGTCAATGTAGACGGCCAATTCTCTCACACCAGAAGCGACTTGCAATATGTTCTCAAGTTGCTTCTGACATGATAAAAAAAAACTACAGTCCATACTCTGTTATTCTCTACACTGCAGAAACCATTATCTTCTCTATTCTGCAAGTTTTCAAAGAAGTAGTGGTGCTAAACTCCTGCAGCATGAAAAGGAGGATGGGGGGATGTGGAAGCACATTTAATGTAAATACAAAGACCTGCTTCTTGATGTAATTTGTTCTCTGTGCAGTTAGAAATACGGCACACCATACCCTTCCCTTTCCCTCTGCATGAAGAGGTATCTCACTGTGATTCATGTCACCATTGGATGATGAGCAGCAAGCAAAGGGGTGTCTTGAAGAAGCAACTCCTCCAGACTCTTGATGTTAACCTGTCAGATGTTGAGAGCGAGGAAGTCCACACTATTTCTCCAGAAGATAATTGAGACAAGGACATGTTCCATGACTCCTGCACCTGCCCAGGTTCAAGAAAGCCAGGAAAAAACAAATTCAGCCATTCTCTTGGAAAGCAATATCCATGTCATAGCTGCATCCTAAGTTTGTGTTCCCTTCCTCCAAGGGGGAAAGAAATAAAGCCAACTGAGCCTTCTCCCAATACCTCCTTTTTTCTGAGGCTTTAGGAAGAGTGTTGACAAGAGAGGGAGGCTTTTAGGTGAGTTTTTTTAAAGGTCCTACAAGCCTATTAGAGCAATGTTTCTCAACCTTTCTAATGCCACAACCCCTTAATACAGTTCATCATGTTATGGTGACCCCCTACCATAAAATTATTTTCGTTGCTACTTCATAACTGTAATTTTGCTACTGTTACGAATCATAATGTAAATATCTGATATGCAGGATGTATTCTCATTCACTGGACCAAATTTGGCACAAATACCCAAAACACCTAAATTTGAATACTGGTGGGGTTGGGGGGATTGATTTTGTCATTTGGGATTTATAGTTCACCTACAATCAAAGAGCATTCTGACCCCCACCAATGATGGAATTGGGCCAAACTGCCCAAACAGAACCCCCATGACCTACAAAAATTAGTTTTCTGATGGTCTTTGGCGACCCCCCCCCCATGACCCCCCAGGTGTCTTGACCCCAGTTTGAGAAATGCTGTATTGAGGCCTCCTGGTAGCACAGTGGATTACATAGCTGAGCTGCTGAACTTTCTGACCAAAAGGTTGGTGGTTCGAATCCAGGGAGTGGGGTGAGCTCTCGCTATTAGGCCCAGCTGCTGCCAACCTAACAGTTCAAAAGCATGCACATTTGAATAGATCAATAGGTACCACTTCTGCGGAAAAGTAACAGTGCTTCATGTAGTCATGCCGGCCACAAGACCTTGGAGGTGTATATGGACAACACCGGTTCTTCAGCTTAGAAATGGAGATAAGCACCCCTCTTAGCCAGAGTCAGACACAACTAGACTTAATGTCAAAGGAAACTTTTAGCTTTACCTTTACAAGCCTATTGTGTATTCATGGCCAGGCAGGGATTCGAACCCTGTTCTCGGGAGTTGTAGTACAATGCTCAAACCATTATTCCACATCACATATAACGGCAGCATATTTGCCATTGGGAATACAGTATTTCAAAATGTTTCAATAAAGGGAAGACAGAAGTGTACATCATCATCGTCATCATCATCATTAATAAGTATACCCCACTTTTTCTCTTCACAAAGAAGACTCAAAGTTTCTATTCCTGACTTGGCGGATTGGTCTCATTTTTAATGTGAGGGGAGAAACTAGGACTCTACAACCAGTGCAAAGCTAATAGCACTTTTGATCCCAGAAGAGGAAATATGTTCCAAGCCTTTACAACTCCAGGTGCTGTCTTCAAATTCAGTGGTAAGGCCTATCGCTGAATTATTGCCCAGGCATGAGTTTCATCCCGGTAGGTGTGCATTGAGATCCTGCCTGTCTGAAGCATGTAGATTTTATGTACAGAATTGCATCATTAAAATTAAAGTAAAACACAAAGCACTGCCATAATAGGCAGAAGTCTGCAAATAACCTAATGGGCAATCATAATTTTCCTCCCAATAATTAACAGCTTTATATAGCACGTTTTCAGCTGCAGAACATATTTAGTCACTGTGCGGGCAGGACCTTATCCATGCAAGGTTTAGTTTTGTTTCAGTAGAAATACAGGGAAACAACCAAAGCTATATTCTTCATAATAAAAAAGCCATCCCAATTTCCAAATAAAAATGATTATTAACTTTTTGGAATTAAAAAACTTCCAAGGAGAAAGTGACTAATTATATCAGAGGGGTGTTTGATTTGTTCGAAACATTATTCTGCTTCCATACAAAAGTTATCTTCCTTATCAGTGACTTTCTCAAACTACAGCCGGGCAAATATTACGACAAAGGAAGCATTCTTCTCCTATGCTAAGAATGAGCATATGGCTGCTTGGGCAGACATCAAAAATAAAGAGCTTGCACTAATGTAATAATCTTGACTAAACCCAAATAAGGAGCTGAGCTTCACATCAACCTTCCTTCCTTCAGAACTAATAAAAACTCCCTTTCTTGAAGGGGCTTTTTAACCCTTCCCTCCCATAACATTTCTTTACAAGATCTATTAATCATCTCTGTTCTCTCTTGCAACTGAAAAAATAGGCCTCTTAAGCTGCTCCCTCCTATTTTTCATCATCTGCCTCCAATTCAAATTTACAATACAATGGGCATTTGGTATCGGATAGGTTTCGTTCCAGAATACGCAGCCTCCCTGAGCATACCAAAATCCACGAATGCATAGTAAAATGGGATATCTCATATAGAAAATTGAATATCTTATACAGAAAATGAATGGGCCATGGTGGTGCAGCGAGTTAAACCACTAAACTGACCAGAAGGTCAGTGGTTCAAATCCACGGGATGAGGTGAGCTCCCATTGTTAATCCCAGCTTCTGCCAACCTGGCATTTAGAAAACATGCAAATGTGAATAGATCAATAGGTACCCCTTCAGCGGGAAGGTATCGGCACTCCATGCAGTCATGTCGGCAACATTACCTAAGAGATGTCTATGGACAACAGAAGCTCTTCAACTTAGAAATGGAGATGAGCACCACCCCCCAGAGTTAGACTCGACAAGACTTAATGTCAAGGGGAAACCTTTACCTTTACATAGAAAATGTCAAAATCAAGATTTGATTTCAGGAAATTTTGTTTTTGCGATATCCTCAAGCTATGGGTGGTTGAATCCATGAGTGCAGTATACATAGGTATGGCAGACCATCTGTATGACGTAAGAGATTATTTTTGTATATAAAAGGCTATATATACTATATACACGTTCTGGTAATAGAGGAACAATGCCTCTCAGTTTAAATACTCACATCGATATATTGTTCATATAGATGAGAGAATGAACTAAAGCAGGGCTGTCCAACTTCTACTGGACCGGGGGCCTGACTTCAGGTCACTGATCACCTGGGGGGGCCTTAGGGTCTGCCTCCGCCCCCCCCCCGCTCCGCCCCTGCCCCGGCTCCACCCCCGCTCTGCCCCCCCCCACCAGCTCCGCCCCCTCCCCGGGCTCCAATTTACTTACAATTACTAGTTGCATTATTAATTATAAAATAAATTTTAAAAATTGAACTGAATGAAATAAATATAAATATAAATAAATATCAGAAGAGAGATGGATTGAGGAAGGGAATATATATGGGAGGGAAATAAATATAAATAAATAACATAAAAGCAAGAATTAAAACAAGGAAGAAAGGAAGAAAGGAGCCCACCCCAGCAAAACAGCCCTCAGTTCCAAATTAAATACATTATTATTATATTTCTGCCCCATATATTCCCACCCCCATCTTCCCCTTATTTCCAAACTAAATACATTTATTACTGTTTTTAAACTGTCCCATATATTCCCACCCCATATTCCCCTTATTTACAAATTAAATACATTTATTACTGTTATTAAACTGTCCCATATATTCCCACCCCATATTCCCCTTATTTACAAATTAAATACATTTATTTATTTTTTTAAATAGATTTTTATTGCAGTTTTTCCAGTGACATTGACACAAGATGGTATGTTGTCAGATGGGGAAAAGGTGGGAGAGGAGGGGTCGGGGGTGGGGGGAGTGAGGGAGTAGGGGTAATGGGTAAGCAAGGAAAGAGGGACATTAAAAAGGACTTCCCAACAGTATCTCAGGAAAAGTGTTCTTTTGTTTACATTGAATGTTCATTGATTATACAGTTTCCTTAATAATCACAGTAATGGAACGAGGAGGGGGAGGGGTGAGGAAAAAGGGGGAGGGGGATTGCATTGTTTCATCATTGTACATTAAACATCATCTATATTAATCACAAATTGTCTTCCCTTGTTTTGCATGTAGCTTTGGAAGGTGGACCAGTCGGTTCTTTTCCCGTCTCCGCATAGTTTTTGAGATAAAATGTCCATTTGTATAAAATCCATTATCTTCATCGTCCATTCCTCTATGTCCGGAACGCTGTTTTGTTTCCATTTTCTGGCTAGGGTCACTCGGGCACAAGTGCTGAGGAGGAAGAGCATCTTATCTTGGTTTTTTGTTAGTATAGGTCCCGTCAGACCAAGGAGATATATTTTTGGGTCAATTTTGAATTTTGCCTTAATAATTTTTTGTGTTTCCCTGTGGATTGATTTCCAATATCTTGCTACTTTTTTACAATCCCACCATTGGTGTATATATGTGCCTAATTCCTTGCTGCATTTCCAGCTTTTGCTGGAAATGCCTTTATTAAACTTAGCGAGCTTGTGTGGGCTTAGGTGCCATCTGTAGTGCATTTTAAACCAGTTTTCTTTGACGTCAGTTGCGGTTAAATACATTTATTACTGTTATTAAACTGCCCATATATTCCCACCCCCATATTCCCCTTAAGCCTCCTGCGCTGGATCCAGGCGGCGGGCGGGCGAGGCGGCGGGTGGGCGGGTGAGGCGCCTGCGCCATCTGCGCGGTGCCTACGCCATCTGCGTGGCGCCTACGCCGTCTCCGCCTCACAAAGATGGAGCGCGCCGATTGGCAGGGGGGAGGGAGGGAGTAGGAGGGAGCCTGCTCCTCCTCCCTGCCCCGCCCCGTAGCAAAAAATATATATTAAAAAATTTAAAAAAAATTACTTTAAACACCCGATTTTTTCTAAAGGGTAGGGGGCCGTGGGGAAGGGGCTGGGGGCCGTATAAGGCCCCCGGGCCGCCAGTTGGACAGCCCTGAACTAAAGGAATGAGAGAGGACCTGTGTAGGCAAGGTATATGATTTCAGCATTGGCGTATGACTCTGGAGACCAGGTTTGAATCCCCATTCAGCCATAAAACTCACTAAGTCACCTTAAGCAAGTCACACTCTCTCTTGCTAACAAAACCCTGTGCTAGGTTCACTTTTGGTTTGCCATAGGTCAGAAATAATTTAAAGACATACAACAACTCTAGACTTACATTAATTGATTGGTTTCAAACCTTTCTCAACCTGATTCCATCATGGTGTAGCAACACACTTAAATTATCAGGTTAAGAGAAAGTGGCTCTTTTGGGAGGCCTCACAGACTTTGGTAGAAACTGGGGGAGCATTAGTTGCTAGCAAATGAGCAAAGTAAACTAAGGGTTCCCAGATTGTAACTGGCATCTGAATCAGCAGATATGTTGGACAAGATATGCAACCAATTGTGAAGCAATGCAATGAACCTCAAGTGGTTAAGGGTGCATGTACATACACTGTAGAATTAATACAGTTTGACAACTGCTATGGCTCAATCCTTTGGAATAGACCAATGTTTGGTGAGGCCCCAGCATGCTTTGGCAGAGAAGGATAAAGACTTGGTAAAAATACAACTCCCATATTCCTTGATACTAGGTCATGGCAGCTGAAGTGGTGTCATACTGCATTAATTCTGCAATGGAGATGTACCTTCAATACAAATTTTGGGACCTGTGTATCACAATAAAGAAGTTTTACTTTAGAAAGGTTGGAATCCATACTAAAGAAAATAGGAGAAGATGACCCCACACATATTGTTCAAGTCCAGTGGGGGCAGGTGAGGGGAAGGAGCACAGACAGAGTAGTCTTGGCACCTCTGAGAGGATTTAAGGAGCTAAGACAGGATCAAAGTGAATTTAGGCACTCTGTAGATTTTAACAGACTCTGCGTTATGCTCTTGTTGTGGAGAGGGGAGTGGCAGATAGAAAATTAAGTTATTCTTAATCTGTGAAAGGCAGGAGGGCACAGACATTACATAGGCAAAAGCATATGCACACAGTAATTTTCCAAAAGCTTTTTCCAGAAACAAAAAGGCAATCTCTTGGGGGCGGAAGGGGATTCAACATCGGTAGATGGGTTGTTACAAATCTGTAGGGGAAGAGCAAATTATTTTCCCATCCAATTTTATGACAAAATGAAAATCATACGTAGTTCACATTTGTTCAGCCCACATACTGCCTTGCCAGAGAAAGGAAAATATGCCACACAGATTAACAATAAAATACAAGTAGTTTACTCTTTGTAATTCAGAGCAACATATTTACAATCATGTGATCAGTTGCATCAACTCACATAATGTCCTTTTATGAGAGATTGAAAATGATATTTCTTTGTCCATGTGGAGAATCGCTCTCCAGCGGCTCATGAAGCAAGAGCACACTCCAAACTCTGTCTCTCTCTTTGCTTCTCTGCAAGCATCTGAACAGTTCAAGCCTGATAAATGTAACCATATCCAAAACTCCCAGGCTCAGCTAATCTCATTGGCATAGCCTGAACAATCAGCTTCATGCATCTTATTTTACAGTTGACATATACATAAACTAACTGATTTTGTACATGCTCCAACAAACTGAAGCATCCTTAAAAATAGGAGGACTCTTGTGATCACCATCGAAATACACTTTCTAGTCATGTATTTCATATGTTCAGTGAATCTTGCCTCAAGGAAAATGTGCATAGAATAGAATGAAGGCCTCTATTTTTCCTGAAAATGATCAGTGGGAGTGGTTTTGGCAAGCTTTAGCACTTACAGAAAAGCATGGCCTGATAGTAAGAGAGGCTATCCTAGCTTGCTAAATGTCTCAGCAAGATGGGTTTGCAATGCCAGGACTCATTTTTTGAGCCTCATGCAGTAAAAGACCTTGTAAAAGAAATGTTCGCTTTGGAACATGTTTGCATGATGAAACACAATTATTCAGAATTCTGTACTGGTTTTGCTTGTGGCAGATATAGAGAACCTGTGACCCTCATAATAAATAAATAAATAAATAATGTTTTGCAGCTCCCATAATTTATTTGAGTATTGGACTACTGCTCTGGAGACCAAGGTTTGAATTTACTCTCAGGGCCCTTCCACACAGCACTATATCCCAGAATATCAAGGCAAAAAAATCCTACAATATCTGCTTTGAACTGGGTTATCTGAGTCCACACTGCTATATATTCCAGTTCAAAGCACATAGTGTGGGATTTTCTGCCTTGATATTCTGGGATATACCACTGGATGACCTTGGGCAAGTCACACTGTTTCAGGCACAGAGAAGGCCTTGGCAACCCCCTCTTAATAGATCTTGTCAAAAAAAACTGTGATCATTCAAACTGCTTATAGACATATAGAATAACAATGTAATCTAGTAATGTAATAAAGTATGGTTATGGTTATTAGTAATGCTATTAATTCTTCAGTTGGAACTGCAATGAAAGAAAAATACATTGTTTCTTTCCATTTTTAATTATAGTTTGTGTTAAGTGGTCAGAGTTCATTTGTGCATTAGTGTTGGAGTTAGTCACTGACTGGAGCTTTAGGTTAGGAACTTGGTTGTTTGTTTTAGTTCTAGTTTAGTTTAGCTCTAGTTTACTTTCAGTTTTAGTCATATATATATATATATATATATATATATTCTTGCATATGTATAACTTCTCTTGTTGTAGCTTCATATTATGTTTTCCCTTATACCTGTTTTTACTAAAACCAATAAAAATTCACTACAAAAAAAGAAACCCCTATGATAGGTTCACCTTAGAGTTGCCCTAAGATGAAATGACTTGAAGGCACAAAACAACAATAATTCCTTACCATTGAACATGCTAGTAAGGAAGCTTCTGGCACTTGAAATGCAAAACATCTGGAGTGTTCCTGTATTCTGGCATAATTATGGGCTTACCCTTCTCCCATCTGTACTATAATTTTTTGATATATTTTAAAAGGAGTTAAAAATTACCATCCCTTTTCCAGATTCCTTTTCAGACAGGTTTTCTTGACATTGTTATCTCATTATTCATCATGAGTTTTCTCTGGAGACATTAGAATTTTTAATAATTTTGGGAATATTTGCACACCATGATATCTTCTGCCCTTGGTCATTCATTGAGTTTTGTTTTTAGGTGACGTGAGTTCGTATAAAATTATTCTTGCTCAACAACAAGAAAGTTTTTTGCTGTTCACACTAAATGACCTTGAACGCCAGTTTCTAAAGATTTTTCTCCTGTCAGTTTCATTTGTAAAGCTGTTTGTGAATCCTGCCCAAATCTTACTCAGAAATGTGAAAAACAATCATTCAAACAGGGTCATACAGTTGATGCTATATAAAGAGTGTATTTCCAAAATATCATTGAAGCAGGACGGGTTTAATTGGGGTACAATTGAACCGCATCTTTATTAAAGACCCGTAGTAAGATTTCTTCATATAAATCAGTGTATTTTAACCAAAGTGCATCTACCCCAAGCAAGTTACTCCAGTGTATATCTGCCTCAAAGCAGCAAGTGTCAAGACAGTTCAGCTAGGCCAGGACCTTATCAGCCCCACTGGATGTCATCTCATCCTCCTTGACGTTGCCTCCCCTCTGCATTCACCATGGAGTTCCTGCTTGAAACCGTTTGTATTTCCAGATATCAGATTGGGCATATGTATGATCAATAAAAGGGGGGAAAGAGTGACCCCCTTCTTGCTGTTGATTGCACTGGTGTCCTGTTATGACACCAGCAGATGCTTGGCTTGGCAGAGAGTGGCCGTGGCAATATGGGGGTACACCATTCCTTTCCCCTCATTGATCAGCATATGGCAGCAGTGTACATCTGGAAAATGCTTGCCCAGGCTGCTACAAATTTCTTGCAAAGGGAAAAAAAGGAAAGGCAGGAAAGTAAAGGGGAGCCTTGTAAGTTCCCCATTGTCACCAATGGGCTGAATATAGCTGGTTTTTCAGGTGAGGACTGAAAAAGACTATCTGGCTACCTGCCCATTTTTGGGAGATGCACGAAAAAGGATACAGGGGCCTACTGGTATCCAACCAGCAGAAACAGTTTGAGGTTCAGCTGAAATGCACAAGCCTAGCAGGGAATGCATTTGAGTATTAATTTGGGAGATATCATTATGGGCTTTGGGACTCACTAGCAGTTGAAGAGATGAGAGAAAGGACAGCTAAGCTTTCCTATGAGCAGCTTTGAGCAGCTATGCCCTGGCAGTGCAATCTACCTGCTGCTGAGCCAAGAACCAAAGTCAGGTGTAGAAGAGGGAGCCTGGCATAAATATTGAATTAAGAACTGAGAGCAGTCCACTGTGGAAGATATAGGAAGAAAGATGGCCAGAGGTAGTAGCCAATGTGGCAAGCTAGGGCTGCTGTGGAGAAAGGCAAAGCAGCCTAAAAGAGGCATATAAGTAGACATGCAGAGATTCACTCAGAACAGGAGTGCTCCCTGGACTAGAAGCACATCCTAGACCAGCGCTATTTGTCCCATGAAGCAGACTGGGCTGGTGCCTTCACAGAGCTGCCAACACCGTTTTCACTGTCCCGGGCAAGCTGTTCCAATTGAAATGTTCTGTTTCAATGTGGTGTATGGAGATGGATGGCTTTCTGATGCACTAACTCACCACATTTAGGTTATTTTATTTTTAAAATGTCATACACAACCAAGACTATAACAACAATGGGATAAAACAGCTAGCATTATTTGAAGAAGCTATGACATCTCATGAGAGATGGCATAGTGACTTGAATGTTTTACTATGTACCTATAGACCACTGGGTCGCACACTCTCAGGCCCATAAAACCCTTAATAGGGTTCCCTTACACCTGAAGGAACAAAACAACTACATCTCACACTTGCTATCCTGTTCAGCAGGCCCGGATTAACACTTTTTTGCGCCCTAGGCCAAAGTTTGGAATTACGCCCCCTTTAAGCCAACCTCCCACCACCTCCAAGGTCCCCATTCCCACCGGCTGGAAAGCTCCGCTGTGCTCTGAAGGTCTCCTCAGGATTGGGAGGCTTGGGGAGAGTGCAGCGGGTGCAAACTCGCTCCAAAGGCACGCACGAGAGAGAGAGCAAGAGAGAGCGCGAGAGAGAGAGGGGGGATGGAACAGAGACTTTGCCGGGAGAAGGAGCGAGGAGGGGCATGAGAAAGGGGGAAAGAGGGGCGCAGACCAGTTTTGGTTTTGTTTTTTGGTCCGTGATCTGCACCCCCCCCCCCGGCTTGCACCCCTAGGCCATGGCCTCGTTGGCCTTATGGGTAATCCGGGCATGCTGTTCAGTCATGTTGCATACTATCAAGACCTAAATATCCGTGGAACCAAATGATCTCTTTTGCATGATGTATTTTCCTATACTATGGTCAAATCAAATCAAATCAAAAACTTTATTACAGTCACAGACCAGCACAAAGTGGGCACAAGCGCCCTAAGAGGAGAAGGACAACTCCCCAGTAAACAGTTATTTAAAATCAGACTAAAAATCAATATAGAAATATATTTTAAGAGACAGGATATTGTTCCCTTATGGTGTCAATCATCACCCATCTGATATTAAGGGCAGCAGCACAGAACTTAGCAACACTGTAAGTCATTGCAGTGTTAGAGTCCGAAAGCAGCAGGGTGGAATAACATCTTTCACTGCACCCCGGGTACTTTAAAAGCCATGGTCCAATGAGATTGGATCTAAGATCTCTGTAGAACATGCATTGAAGAAGCACGTGCTCAGTTGTTTCCACATGACCAGACCCACAGAGGCATAGTCTCTGCTTGAAGGGGGTCTTCTGATACCTCCCCTCCAATACAGCCGATGGGAGGGCATGGCATCTTGCCAGAGTAAAAGCCCTTCGGTGTTTGGGCACCTCCAGGTCTGTTAGGTATGCCATGGGGGCAGTGAGGTATCTAGTGGCTTCCCTAACAATGAAGGCTGGGGAACAGGCTAGGTCGGATTGGCGCTCTATGTCCAGGATCCGTATACTATGGTCAAGAGAAATCTTTAGTCTCCATTCCAACAATGTAAAAAAAATCTCTTTAACCTAGATAAAGCTAACTGGTAACAATTACAGTCCAGAGAATAGAAGGCTGGGCTTGGATGAACCTTTCCAAGCTGAGCTCATGGTCTACCTTCATTTGGCCAAATGTGAAATCTCACTAAACTGAAGATAAATAAGGAAGTTTTTGAGCACTTTGCTTATAAGCATAGAGCTATAAACAAATTCCATAAGGCAAGTGCTAGAGGAGCAACATTGGTTAAAAACCCCAAAGTTGCAGGGCCAAGCTATACAAAATACAGGCATTCCTCTTGTTCTTATGCACATAAGCAAGAGCAGCCTGTAATAATATTTCTGACATAATACGTGGCTAGATTAGTGGTTCCCAATCCTGGGCCTCAAGGTATTTTTGGACTATAGCTCCCATAGTTCCTAACAGCTGGTAAGATGGCTGAGATTTCTGGGAGTTAAAGTCCAAAAACACCTGGAGGTCCAAAGTTGGGAACCACTGGGTTAGATTATGAGAGTTGAATCCTCAACCTTCCCCACTTCTCCGTTGGTTCTTGATTAGGGAATTTTCTTTCTCCCCAGCCATACCTCTGGAACTTGAGTGGCTGAAAGAAAGTTGGAGAAAGTGTCCATAGAAGCAGGCAGTGAAAACAAAGGTAGGGGACGTCTCAGCTCCTTTCATTTCAGTAGTTCTTTATTGGAAAAATTAACTTTGCATCCAAGTACCTATTTTTACAGATATAGGTAGATCCATGAATATATGGAGAATCTAATTCTAGAATTTGGCTCTGGTCTATTAAGGCCATATGGTCTGAGTTAATACAGTCCAGGCAAAAAGCTTCTCGCAATTCCTAATGTTTCCATGAAATCTTTGAAAGTTTTGACCACAATTCCAAGACTCCTCTTTTAACTGTAAATTCAGCTTGGTTGCCCATGAGACAAGATGTGCAGTTTTTGGCCCTTGAATGCTGTGGGAATCACAGGCACTGAAGGTTGCTCTTGGGTTTCATTACTCTCATTGTGAAGAGTATGTTTTCTCTGTGGTATGAATTTGTCTGGCAACAGATTTCTAGCTGCTGCATCCTATTATGCCTTTGTGTGTCAGATTAAAGAGCCATCTACTCTCAAGAGTCTCCTCCCATGTTGAGCTTTTATTATTTTATAGCTCAGGTCCTGCCTCTAGACTGGAAAAATAAAGCATTTCACACAGGGAAATTATATTCACAATCAACAGCATTTGTACAGTATCATAATAAAATATAATACTTATAACATCCAAGACTAATTAATAAAAGAAAGAAAAATACAGAGTCTCATATTAAATCTGACTTGGATGACATTTAAGGTCATGAGAGGCAATCTTAGTGGTACTGAAATCTTTTAATCTTATTTGCAGATTATTTCATCAGTGAGTTCCCTAGAGCTGAGAAAGGATTTTATTCCCATATCTTTATTATTTCATTGACCATTGAAAGTG
This sequence comes from Anolis apletophallus, assembly GCA_030556195.1. NCBI lineage: Eukaryota > Metazoa > Chordata > Lepidosauria > Squamata > Anolidae > Anolis > Anolis apletophallus. Next base: position 62,893,596 of record JARBWK010000007.1, on the reverse strand, counting down.
CAATGTACTGATAATTTTTTGTTAATATCAAAGCATTGAATCTCTTGCTTGAGTGAGTCAGTATATGTAGAGACGGGTAACTAAGACTAATATATTAAAATACATACAGCTGGACCTGATAATCACTATTAAATATCAACAAGAACTTCTTCATTCTATTTTAAAAATAGACATACCTCTAAATGTCAAATAAATAAATAAACCTTAACATTTATACTAGTGTACCTGCAATCAAAATATGCTATTGTGCCTTTTCACACTATGGGGAAATAATTGTTAATCCACTCCAACACAGATACTAATGTATTGTCACACATGTTTAAAGATTAAAACTGAAAATCTTGAAGCTTCAGTAATTATTCAGGGTGCAGAAGAAGTGTTATCCAAAACATAGCAATTGCCCTGTTTTCTGTTTTGATTTACTGGTTTGTACTGGAACCACCATTACACAGAGTTGCTAGCTGTCTCAGGAAACAAGAATTGGAGGTGGTAGGACATTTTTCTGGCTGAAACAGAAAACCAAATGATGATCTCTCCCCCGCACCCCTCCCTGCAGCATCATGGTATATAATATACCGTAGCTTTATTATTGTTTTTGTGCCTTTAGGTCATTTGTGACTTATGACAACCCTATGGTGTCAAAACTAAAACAAATTCTATTCCATTCGATGCCTTTGCCTTTCTGTGAAGCTGAGAGAGTGTGATATTTCCAAGGGCACCCAATGGATTTTGATGCCAGATGCAGGATTCTAATACTTGTCCAATACTTGACTTTATTTTTAAAAAACTGAGATTCAATGTCATCCTTTCTTCAGACAACATCACCAAGCAATGTTGAGAAATTATACTGTTTTGCCGGTATTGTACCACAGGAAGTAGCAGCCAGCACACCTTAAATCAAGAAATAGCTTCCTAAGATCTACAGAGTTACTTGCAGGAACACCTCAGCAAGCGAGAGTTCAAAGGTAACAGGCTAAAACCCAGCACCTCAATCAGTGGCTGATACCAGATGAGAGACTCCCTCCTGGGCACATAGAAGACTGAGTGACCTGGAAGGCACTGAACAGGCTGCAGTCTGGGACCAGGAGATGCAGAGCCAACTTTAAGAAACTGGGCTACAAAGTGGAGTCCACAACATGTAAGTGTGGAGAAGAGCAAAACACAGACCTCTTGCTACAGCGGAACCTGAGCCCTGCCACATGCACAACGGAGGACCTCCTCAAAGCGACACCAGAAGCACTCCAAGTGACCAGCTTCTGGTCAAATGGCATTTAGCATAATGCCAAGTTTTTAACTTTGTTTTTTTAAATACATTATAATTGTACCCTCAATTTGCTTCTGACATGATAAATAGACTAATAAATAACCAAGCAATGTGTGACTGTCCTTGTGATGTATTGTGTCCTGAATCAGTACTTGAGATAAATATTACACTGAACAAAGTCATATTCTTTTTAATAAGAGGCTAGCATTGCCGAGTCAGCATCACCTAAGGAATATACCCTCTGCTTAGATCTGCTTCAAACAAGCACATACCAAAACCACAGGCTATAGGCTAGGTGTGGAGAAAAGGAGATAGTGATTGCCAGGACAGGAGCATCCTAGGATTAAAATCTGAAGCCTCAAGATGTCTCTAGTTCGCATAGGTGGGTTCACGTGCTATTATTAAACATGAAACAGTAAGCATTATATATCCACTTGTAGTTGCTTAGAGCCTGTAACTGAAATAACAAGCATTAGTCTAACAAACAAGTCAATATTTTTCAGGTGGAAAATAATATTTTTCAAACTTGACAATGAAAATGTAATCTCACTTTCATTTTGAATACCTTTCCAGAATACTACTTTTAACAACACATAGGAGTTGGCGAACTACCAAAGAAACTTACACACCCTTACAGCACTGAATTTCAGAAATGTACATTCTGCCTACCTATGGCAATATTGACTCTGTATCAAGAATATTATTCAAGAATAGCTTAATTGTTTTTAAGAAGTTACTCCAAGATCAACCAAGGGTAAGATGGATGGATGGATGTTATCCTTGAAGGGACTGGCTTCACCTTGAAGGAGCTGGGGGTGGCGACGGCTAACAGGGAGCTCTGGCGTGGGCTGGCCCATGAGGTCATGAAGAGATGGAAATGACTGAACAAATAAACAACCAATATCAAATTATCTTAAATAAGGATTCCCATATGATGCCATCAAATACTATAGCCAGGGCCGTAGCCAGGATTTTGATTCGGGGGGGCTGAGTTTGGTTCGGGGGGGCTGAGACTGGGTGGAAGAGGGTCTACCCTAGCAAACCTTTTGTATTGTTATCCCAAAACCCCATTAATGTGGGATATAATGAGCATGGTAGTCAGATCATGATATGAATAAACATAACAGTTTAAATAATGTATCAGTAAGGCCTTTTGCGGACCACCCTGAGAATTTGGGGGCTGAAGCCTCCTTAGCTCCCCCCCCCCCTGGCTACATGCCTGACTATAGCATAGTGGTTCCCAACCTGTGGTCCACAAGGACTGAAATGTGGTACACGGCCTCACCATTACTACACTGTTGCAACGAGAGCAACTCGTCTCACAAAACCCTCTTATAGTACCAAGGCTTATTAAATATTAACCAGTCAGTCACGTTTATTGAATATGGTTTTCTGTGGGCAACCAGATGACGACTACTGGATGGCACATGTTCTGTATCAGAAACTAGAGCTGATGTGGTCTATCCAATGCAATTTTCTGAATCAGCACCTCAAATAACCAAACCAAATATAAAGTTGACAAAAAACTGATTCGTAACTCTTTTGGTACTAACACTGAAGAGTGGCCCCCAGTCAAAATGGTCCCTGGTCAAAAAAAAGGGTTGGGAACCACGGCTATAGCACATTGGTAAAAAATTCCCTGATGTTTGTGGCAAAAGTGCTTAAAGGTTTAAAGGTTCTGCTTCTTCCTTTTTTTCAAATGTTATGCATGACAACAATCACTTTATTAAATAATAGTTTCACTTTGAGTTTTAAACTGACATTGCTTTGTATACATTTGGTTAATATAAATTCATTATTCAATTGTTTCACTTCATTTTAAATTCAGCAAGATGAAGTTAATCCTCTTCATTAATTTCAGTTGTGATCCTCTTCCTATGTAAAAATTAGTCTAAATGCAGATATCCATTATAAGTGTTGCTTTCTTTAGACAATTTATCAGTTAATTATGCTATTTCTTCTTTTGCTCATTGGGACAAGAGCCGGCTTAAACTGGAAATAACAGAAGGAATCCTGTTAGTCAATTATGAAGGTGTAAGTCCAATTTATCTCTGCATACCTCATCTTTTGAGTCATTGCATAGGTCTACTAACCATACAATAGTTAAACTCTCTCACCAAAGCTCACTTTTAGCTGTTGTAGATTTTTCCTCCTAACATGACCATTTATTGGCTGGAGGAGAACTAGGAGACGGTGTCAAAGAAGTATCCAACCGTGTTCCTCACGTTGGAAGCAGAACAATGACATAATTGTCCAGAACCTCAAGAAGAAAGTACATACATTTCAGAGGTCCTGGGTTGTGACTATCACTATATGGCCAAGTATACTTCTCTACTGTCACCACCTCCCACTCTGGACCAGCCAGTAAACTGACATATTGAGGGGGTTGGCTGCAATAACTTACATTGTGGAGTTTCCTGAGGCAAGGAAGAAATATAGTATGACTCTTGTGTACACAGGAGACACATTCCAGGACTTTGTGTGCACATGAAACTGCAAGTAGTAGCATAACCTATTGATTGAATTACTTCTGGCAGAAGCATACCATGGAGTCATGCTTTTTTGTGTGTGTCAGGAGCAACTTGAGAAACTGCAAGTCGCTACTAGTGTGAGAAAATTGGCTGTCTGCAAGGATGTTGCCCAGGGGACGTCTTGATATTTGATATTTTACCATCCTGTGAGAGGCTTCTCTCATGTCCCTGCATGGGAAGCTAGAGCTGAGACAGGAGCTCACCCTTCTCCCCAGATTTGAACTGTCAGGCTGTCAGTCAGCAGTCCTGCCAGCACAAGGGTTTAACCCATTACACCACTGGGAACTCCAGAGGACATGCCTAGAGAGATGCCACATTTCCAGGCATTCTTAGGTCTTTCAGAATGACTCTATCGTCAATTTCTGGTGGAAGCATGCCATAGAATCTCCTGAAGGACCTAAAAATGTCTAGAGAAGACATACTTTGTTAGACACAAGTAAATGAAACCATGACCACAAGCTCCATAGATGCTGTACATCTATGGCCCTCTACACTGCCATATAATCCAGATTATCAAAGCAGATAATCCACATTATCTGATTTTAACTGGATTATATGAGTCTACACTGCCATAAAATCCAGTTCAAAACAGATAACCTGGATTTTATATAGCAGTGTAGATGGGACCTTAGTTGTGCTGAAACTGAAATGAATGCCAGAAAATCACTCCTCTTGAGGGGAAAACCCTAGTATCAAATTATCACATATTTTCTTTATAAATTTGACTTATTTCAGAAATTTATCTTTCGCAAAAAGGTAACTTAGCAGCAAAGTAACAATTCAAGTTACCCAATAATTATGCGTTCTTTTAAGGCTTTGCTTCCAACACTTCAGCTGAAATCTCTTCTACTAATTCTGATTTTGTAAACACATTACATTTAGGTGAGTTCAGTTGGGAAGCATGTGCAATTTCACTATGATGCCTGTGATATGTATGGCATTAATGTGGTCACTGCAAAGCCAATCAGCTAGGAAAATGCAGTTCCAAACATATGTTTTCATCAGTGTAGACCAGACATCCTTAAACTGCAGCCCTTTAGGTGATTGGGCCTCCAACTCCCAGAAACTCTAGTCAGCTGGATCAATGCTTTGGAATTCTAGGCGTTGGAGACCCAAACAGCTGGAGGGTTGCAGTTTGAGGACCCCTGGTGTGTAGACCAACTCTCTTTATGGGGAGATTGCAGGGTTAACCACTCCCCTACTGCTTTTGCCAGCCATTTCCACTTGCCTTGATCCCTGCCAGCTACATATTTGGCAGATGAATGGAACTGCTCCACATAATTCCCAAAACATGCTTCTGGTAGGACCTCCATACAAAAGGGAATTCTGATTGGCTTTGTATTTTTCCCATTAATACTTGTGTTAAATGCACATATGCAAAAGCTGACATTTTGTCTGTTGAAGCCATGGTTGGTGAGTGACAGGACGGAATCAGCTCACAGGCACTCTTAAAACTCTCATGCTCTGAATGCAGACTCCCTTCCTTTGTTCTATCTTGAAATCTGATACCTGAACTCCATCACATCTTAGATCATGGCATCTGTCTCTATACCCAAAGAAGACCCTTCAAAAAGTTCATTGTTTAGACTACAACTCCCAGAATTCCCTCAGCCAATATAACCTGTGCCCTGTTGGGTGGGGGATTATGGGGACTTTATTTCAAAAGGTAACTTCCAAGCTAAGGTGCCTTCTAAAGTGCACTGCTTTTAAGCTTAGCCAGGCCTCAAAAGTTTCTAAAATTCTTCAATTAAAATTCCAGCAAAACTAAATATGCACATTTCAAGGTAGGCTTAAAGCCAAACATTAAATATGTGTTTAAGAAAGTGAATGAACTGAGGATGAAGTGTATGAATTTATGAAAAACCCATGCAATAACCATTTCTACTAACCAAGGTTTCTTCCATTCATTTATTAGAGTGGAATGTTATATAGAGAAAATGCACACACACAAGAATGAATGTTTATGAATACCAACAACAAACAACAACCTTATTCCAGTCCATAGACCCATCGGTAAAACCAACAGTCATTTATGAAAACCAAAAGGAAAAATAAAACTAGACCAAAGTTCCACATCAGATAGAAAGGGCAAGACTTGGATTGTCCTGCAATTCCATTCTCCGTTAAAGGAGAGAAAAGTAGACAGACTGATTGACTTATCAATTGATTTTGACCTCGATAATGGTGAAGATTTTTGATATAATGGTAAAGTCTGCAATATGAAGGCATTATTGCACAATTTAAGTGAATGCTCACAATCCAGAGGTGATACTTTATAAATTTTGTCTGGGGGTGTGTGTATGTGGAAACCGACACTGCATTTTATACATTTCACTGACAGAAAAACAGAAAGTCAATACTATTGCTGCCATGTTGCTTTACCTTGAATGAAAGTGTTGTCAGGTGACATTAGCAAAAGCACAGAATACACATTCGGTAAAGTGGTCGATTGTGTAGTTGTATCATGAACAGTTCAAATTTTGTTTTTTAAAATGCATTTTGACTCCCTGTCAGCTAGCAAGGGTCTTAAAAAATAGAAATGGTGTCACAGGTAGATTCCCCATGCCCCTCACCCCCGCCTTGCCTTTGAAATTTATTTCAGCAGCACAAATGACCTGAAGCATTTGCAACCTTTTTTATGAGCGGCTAAATAAATGGTTTGGAACAGCTCTCGCCAAACTTTGAATTGATCTATTATTTAGGACATGCTAAGAACTTTTCTCAACATCAGAATTTCTCCCAATATGTTGGGAAAGAAAAGAACCATCATCACCTCAACCAAAATCCTATTCTGCCCTTGTTAATCCTCTACATATTCTTCATGGTAAGAAACTCAGTTTCTATTTTTCATCCAAGCACACATGCAGATCCCATTCTTTTTTCTATTTCTGTTCAATTGAGCCTAATGGACTCACCAGTAAAGTTAATGGTGGTAATTTTCTGAATTAACGCCTGATGATGAAGACAATGGTTCATCTCCTCCTCCATACTACATAATACTTTATAATTTCTTGTTTATCTAGGACAGTGGTTCTCAACCTTTCTAATGCCGTGACCCCTTAATGCAGTTCCTCAGGTTGCGGTGACCCCCAACCATAAAGTCATATTAGTTGCTACTTCATAACTGTTATTTTGCTACTGTTAGGAATCACAATATATATATCTGATATGTGGGATGTATTTTCATTGTTACGAAGTGAACATAAACCATAATATTAATTACAAAAACAATATGTAATTATATATTGTGAAATATTTATTTCTATTTACAAATAAATGAAATTTAGATTTGAAGCAGGAAGGGAGGAAAGGTGGAAAGAAGAAAAGGGAGGGAAGGTGGAGATGAGAGAAGCCCAGAGGCATCCATGGGTGCCAGCGAGGATCCTGGGTAACCCTTCCTATCCCCACCCCAACGGGGGCTCGAGTGGGTTGGGGAAAGGAGGGAGGCGCCCATGGATGCCAGCGAGGATCCTGGGCGCCCCCTTCCTTTCCCCACCCCAACGGGGGCTCAAGTGGGTTGGGGAAAGGAGGGAGGCGCCCTTCCACACAGCCCTATATCCCAGAATATCAAGGCAGAAAATCCCACATTATCTGAGTGTGGACTCAGATAACCCAGTTCAAAGCAGATACTGCACACATGCACACAATTGTGCAACTGGCCTTTCCCCTAGAAATGCAATAGAATCACAGAGGCCCTTTCCACACAGCTGAATAAAATCTCACAGTATCTGCTTTGAACTGCATTATATGGCAGTGTGGACTGAGATAATGTGGTTCAAAGAAGCTATTGTGGATTATCTGCCTTGATATTCTGGGATATATATGGCTGTGTGGAAGGGCCCAGAATAGAAAGAGACCCCAAAGCCTATCCACTCCCACCTTCTTCCATGCAGAAAATTACAATCAAAGCACCCTCAACAAATGGCCATCCAGGCTTGAAAACCACCATAGGAGACAGGCTCCAAGGGGCTGTCAAACAGAAAGTTCCTTCTAATATTTAAGTTGAATCTCTTGACCCATTGTTTGAATACATTGCGTCCTAGGGCCCTTCCACACAGCACATAACCCAGAATATCAAGGCAGAAAATCCCACAATATCTGCTTTGAATTGGGTTACCTAAGGGCCCTTCCACCCACTGAATAAAACCCCACATTTCCTGCTTTGAGCTGTAATATATGGCAGTTTGGACTCAGATAACCCAGTACAAAGCAGATATTGTTGATTTTGTCTTGATATTCTGGGTTATATGGCTGTGTGGAAGGGCCCTGAGTCTATACTGCTATATATTCCAGTTGGAAGCAGAAAATATGGTTTTTTATTCAGCTGTGTGGATGGAAGAAGGGCCCTAGTACCCAAAGCACCAGAAAACTAGCCTGCCCTCTCCTCAATGTGATGTCCTTTCATATTTAAACATGACTACTATCATTCCCCCTTCTCTCAACCTTATTTTCTATACAAACTAAACGTCCCCAGCCCCATAGTAAAAAAGAAAAACAGGCAAACTGTTCCGGAGGCTTTCCTGCGCTGGGAAAGGCACTCAAGGAGGATGAGGGGGGGAGGAAGGCAGCTCGGCTCCCTGCCTCTTCCAGAAAAGAAAGCGACACTAAAACAAGGCAGAGGGAAGGAGAGACGGGGGAGGGCCAGGACAACAGCGAGTGCCTCACTCACTCCCCAAAGGAAAGAAAGAGTCCCCCTGCTCTGAAATCCTAAAAAGGAAAGAAAGGGCTCTCCCTCCCCTCTGAAGAAGAGGGAGAAATGAACCCTCAGGAGAAACCCAAAAAAGCGACGCTTTTCCCGCTCTCCTTTTTGGGTCCCTCCTCGCAAAGCATTGGGGACACTCAGTCAGCAACCCCACAAGGACACAAAAACACACCGACAGACTCCTCCTCCTCCTCCTCCTGAAGCACCTCCAACACTACACCACTTCCTCACACAGCAACACAAACTCTAATCCAGGAACTCCTTCAAAGAGCAGCCGCACAAAAGCCATCCAACACCCACAGCTGCAAACTCCCATCAGGCAAAGTCCTCAGGCGCCACCAACATACATGGACCCCAGCCAGTCCCAGGCACGCAGGAACTTTTGGAGCCACACAAAACTCCCCCCTCCAGCCTGAAAGTGTCCCCCAACCACGCAAAAAAGAGGAAAAGCAGCCCAGTCCCCTCTTGAACAGGGGGCCTGACCTCCACGCCCCTTGGAGGGAGCAACCCAGGCTCCAGCGCCTCACTTGCTCACTCCACGTGCAGCAGCAGGAGAACCACTGCCTGAAGTAAATAAAGCAGCTGCACGCCGATCACGCCGAGGAGGCCAGTGGCTCCAGCTGAGGGGTCAGTCAGTATGGCGCGGAGGGCAGGTGGAGGAGGCAACCAGAAGGAAGGAAAAGAGGACTCCGAGGGACCTCCCACCGGGCAGTGAAGCGGCTGGGAGAGAAGGGAAAGTGCCTCTGAAAAGTAAGAGCAGGCACCTTCCCATCACCCGGCAGGCAGCAAGAGCCAGCACCAGGGGTCCGGCAGTCGTCCCGGAAGGAGGGGCCAAGGGAGGCGGCCCCGCGACCCCTCGAAAATGGCCCCGCGACCCCCCTGGGGGTCGCGACCCCCAGGTTGAGAACCACTGATCTAGGACAATATGCAATCCTGGGCACCAGTGCATGCAACAGCAGGATAAAGCGTAAACTGAAGCAAAATTTCCTTCTCCCTGCAACCGCACAGCATCTCCAAATCTGTTTTGGGAAGCCTTTCCCTATCCACGGCTGCTCCTAAAATGAAAAAAATTGGGGGGGGGGGTCTTTGATTTAGGTCCCAGTCTATTGTCTCCAAAATAGTCTCCACCACAAACCAGCTTCAGATGCTGGAGGTTCTAATCTCAGTTATTAGGCACACAGCCTGTTTGGGATCCTTGAATCACCAATATAAGATGATGCTTCCTTCACATCCACATCAGTCTATAAACCAGGGAGGGGCAAACTTCGACCCTCCAGGGTTTTGGATTTCAACTCCCATATTTCCTAACAACCGGTAGGCTGTTAGAAATTGTGGAAGATGAAATCCAAAACACCTGGAAGATCAAATTTTGCCCATGCTTACTATAAACACTTGCCTTGTCAACTTCTTTTTCTGCCTTTCAGTGTGCTTTGCTACAATTCCCAGCAGCTACCTATAGTGTCCTACAGGCCCCTCACCCTACCACTCCTTATTTCAGTTCCCTGAAGAAAGATCACACCCTTGAATGCTCTGCCATTTTTTTCAAACTCTTCTGCACATGCTAGCAACTATATTTTACTTGAATAAATCTTCTTTTCTTTCCACACCAACAGTGTAATAAGTAAGACTACAACATATGAGATTCCTCTACCACCTCATACCAAATGTTAATTTTAAGATATTCTGGTCTGTTAAAAATAAGGGTAATGTTCATACTATGAGCTAAATGCTTGGCGTCATTCCAAATTCTTGGACAGTTCCAGGCATGTAGCTGTGGGGGGGGGTCTTGAGAGGCTTCAGCCCCCCCCCTCCCAAAATTCTCAGGGTGGTCCGCAAGAAGGCCTTACTGGTACATTATTTAAACTGTTATGTTTATTCATATCATGATCTGATCGCCATGCTCAATATATCCCATATGCATGGAGGTATTGGGATAACAATACAAAAGGTTTGCTAGGGTAGACCCTCTCCCACTCAGACCCAGTGCCGCCCCCACCCTCCAAATCAGAGATCATCCAGACAATTCTATGTATGCTTCTGGAAACTGACCATAGAGATGCACTGGAGGACCTAGAGATTTCTAGAGACGTGTTCCCTTGGTTTAATAAAAATAACAGAGGTTAAATTTTTACACTTTTTCAGGCTTCTTGTGCCCCTAATTCCCATGAAAGGGTTGGGCCTGCTGTATAATGCTGCACAAAGATTATAGGAAGGGTGGCCAATCCCCAGATTTGCAGAGGTGCTACATGTTACTGGATCGATCACTATATAACATGATTTTTGTCCCTGGGTTATAAATGTAATTTCTTAATTGCCTCTATCGTAAAAACAAGGGGAAAGTTTATTAAACTGCAAAAATGTTGGGGGTTTTTTCCAGGACATCCTGCAGCACATTTTGTTATAGTTTTTCAATAAATATTTCATAAGAGTTTCAACCAATTCAACACAGATTGTGGCAGCCACAAGAATGAAGCTTCTGGAGTATAACAACTACTTTCCAAGTAAGTACCACACAATTAAACAAGAAATAACATTTTCAAACCAGGAACAGGAAAATAATCAAATTTTGTTGCATGGTGATTCAACTCCCATCCTCTTCTACCATGAGTGCTACTGGCTAGGACTTATGAAAAGGACAGTCCAACAACGTCTAGAGAGCCACATTTTGTCAGCCACCAACATAAAAGATACAGCCAGAGTATGTGAGTTTAGTAGCTCTTGCTATAAATATTAAAATTCAGCCAGAAAAACAGAAAGAAGAGAGCCTATTTGCTAATCAAGGTGCTGCCTTTGAGTAAACAGAGTAATCTAATTTGTAAGTAGGTGACCTATATGTCTGGACATAGCTGATTATTTATTTAACTAATCAAATTATATTGTGTCATTTGATGAAAGGATGTTCCCACTGCTGACACAATGTTATTTTTTAAACCGAAGCAGGTAAGGTGAATTGATTGCAATCTATATCACCTTTGTAACATTAGCTCATGTACCTTAGCTCTGCTCAAAGGAAGCATGAATATGTTTTACAAAATTCAATCCCATGCAGGATTAGGTCATGGGAGAGAAATGCCAGTGTTCTTAACAAAAGCACCCACCACTTGATTAGCTTTGTTGTGTACAAACAATTCAAGTGACATGGGAATTTTTTAATCCCTGTTCTCAGACAAGCAGGGCTGGGAGACTGAAAGACTTCTGCATGTGCATCTGTGTGCTCATGGTGTGTATACTGTATATGCCTTCAAGTTGCCTATGGACTCATGGTAACCCCATGAATTTCATAGGGCTTGCTTAGGCAAGGAATACACAGCAGTTGTGTTAGTTCCTTCCTCTGAAATATACCCCTACAGTATCTGTAGTCAGTCTCTCATTTATGTGCCAACTGGGACTGGCCCTGCTTACCTTTCAAGATCATATGGGACTTGGTATCATTAGAGCAGAGTTTCCCTGATGTTTCATGTTGGTGACACACTTTTAAGGCATGCATCATTTTGCAACATAGTAATTCAGTTTTACTATCAAATCAGGAGATAGGCCAGCCCCTCATAAAAGATATAGGCAAAAATATAAATTGTAATAGCAAAATGTATGGGGGCCAGGCATGTAGCCGGGGGGTGGGCTTGGGGGCTTCAGCCCCCCATTATCAGGGTGGTCCATGAGAAGGCCTTACTGGTACGTTATTTAAACTGTTATGTGTATTCATATCATGATCTGATCACCATGCTCAATATATCCCATATGCATGGGGGTATTGGGATAATGATACAAAAGGTTTGCTAGGGTAGACCCTCTCTCACTCAGACTCAGGCCCCCTCCTCCCCCCAGATTCAAAATCCTAGCTACGGCCCTGATGGGGGCACAACATATCTCATGGAAACCTTTCGTTTATATTTTAATATAACAATAATAATATAAAACTTTATTTGTACCCCACCTTATCTCCCTGTGGGGACTGATGATTTGTAAGATAATAACATAATTTTCCAAGGTTTCTGTCTTTTCTGGTTATGCAACACCCAGTTTGGAAAGGCCTGCTTTAAAGTTTATAGGCCAAACTTGTGTTTTAAAATGGGATTTTATCTTCTTCAAAGTTAAGGGGCAATGCAAAGAATCCATTCATCCTTCTTTCGCATCTAAACTTGAAATGCCCAGGAATGCATGCATTGAAATGTCTTCAGTTGAGGCAGTTATGAATTTGAGGAGGCATCACAAATTCTGACTTAGAGAAAATGCAGAAATAGTGGCCCCACTCTTGAGTAGGACGGTTATTAACAAACATATTGGTTCACTTATAATACAATATTTGTCAATGGGAGGGAGGGAGAGCGGGAGAGCGGGAGAGCAGGGAGGGGAAAGAAGGGAAGGAAATGGGAGGGGAGGGGTGAAGGACGTATATTATGTAATGTGACATTTCTGGTTTATGTAGAAAACTACTTGGTGGAAAGGTCTGAAAGTAAGAAAAACCTTCTCTTTGCATGCCCACAGGTGAGTAAAGGACAAGAAAGAACTTCTATGTAGGCGTGTGGAAATAAAGATTGTGAAATGTGAAATATCTAGAAATATGAAATGTGAAAAATCCCATGAGCACTTGATGGTGTCAGACCTTGAGTGCACCCTTGGATGCAGGCATGTAGCCGGGGGGGGGGGCTAAGGGGGCTTCAGGCCCCCCCCCCCGAAATTCACAGCGTGGTCCGCGAAAAGGCCTTACTGGTACATTATTTAAACTGTTATGTTTATTCATATCATGATCTGATCACCATGCTCATTATATCCCACATTAATGAGGTTATTGGGATAACAATACAAAAGGTTTGCTAGGGTAGACCCTCTTCCACCCAGTCTCAGCCCCCCCCCGAATCAAAATCCTGGCTAAGGCCCTGCTTGGATGTATTCACTGGAAAGGGGACATATGGACATGTTTAAAGAGTTTTTCTTGAGGAACCACTAGGAACACCCATTCATATTAATCAAAGGGTTTAGGTGTTTACCAAACAAGTTTCGATTCTGAGAAATATCCGCATTTCTAACTATTTTTTCAGACCTCAAACGTTTGAACCATATGACCTGATAGTTTTCTCAACCCTGAAATCTTACACTTGTTTGCAACATATGAAACCAAGAGACTCTTTCAATATAAATTTCAGTATATCTGAAGGCCTGATCTTTCTCTTTCATAAATACAGTAGGTACTTCCACTAGAACTAAGTTTTCAAAACTGTATGTCGTAAGACATTAGTGTGTCAGCTGCAGTGTGCAGATGTGTCACATGAACATAACGAGAAACCTTTGAGTCTATGGGAAATAAGCAATAAATCATATATGTTTAAAATATAAATGAGAGGTTTTTATGAAATATGTTGTGTCCCCATACATTTTGTTATTACAGTCTATGTATGTGTTCGTATCTCTTATAAGAGTTTGGTTTAACCTCTGGTTTGCTAATAAAACTGAATTACTGTGTCACAGAATGATGTGTGTCTAAAACATTTTTCACCAACATGAAATGCTTGGAAAGCTGTTCACTACTCTTAGACCTGCCACTTGTAGATATACGTTGTTTTTTTTAAAGGAATAAGCAGGGCTTATTCAGAAGCAGAGAAAGAGTGTCTTGCCCCTATATCCTAATTCAGCAGGGTCACTACTTTTGATTATTTCACCACCTTCCAGATTCATTCTGATTGAACTTCAGCAACTTCTCTGTGACCCAAGTCCTGGGTGAGAAAGAGTGGGAAGGGGAGGGGAAGCATCTTTGGGTGCATTTACATCAGAGCTTTCCAAATATTTCAATTTGGTGACACATATTTTAGACATGTATTATTTCACAACACAGTAATTCAGTTTCACTAGCAAAACAGAGGTTAAACCAACCCCTAATAAGAGATACAGACACCTACCTAAATCACAATAATGAAAAATATAGGGAAAACAACACATATCATAAAATGTGTTTATTTATATGATAAAATATATTATTTGTACTAGTTTTCTCCTTACCTTCACGCAACACATCTACACACTGCAGCTGACACATGAATGTGTCACAACACAGTTTGGAAAGCTCTGATCTACCCTGTATGATGAATACAGTTTGAAGCCCCCTTTGGCAAAATGGAATTGGAATATGAAAACAGTTTGTTATACTGGCTTTAAAATCTTAATTTTTAATTATTAATAGTTTTCATTATTGAATCTTATTTTAAATGCGTACTGTCCAATTGTGTTTGTTTAATCTATTGTCCTGCTTAATTATTTGATATTTGATGTTTAACATGTTATCACCTGTTTATGATTGTTTATTGTTTTCCTGCATTTTACAGCATTGAATGTTTGCCGTTGTTACCCTGAGCTGTCATCATAGAATCATATAATCATAGAGTTGGAAGAGACCTCGTGGGCCAGCCAGTCCAACCCCCTGCCAAGAAGCAGGAAAATCACATTTGAATCACCCCCGACAGATGGCCATCCAGCCTCTGCTTTAAAAAGCACCCAAAGAAGGAGCCTCCACCACACAGAGAGTTCCACTGCTGAACAGCTCTCACAGTTAAGAACTTCTTCCTAATGTTCAGGTGGAATCCCCTTTTCTGTAGTTTGATGCAATTGTTCCACATCCTAGTCTCAAGGTGCAGCAGAAAACAAATTTGCTCCCTCCTCCCTATGACTTCCCCTCACATATTTATACATGGCTATCATGTCTCCCCGTAGCCTTCTCTTCTTCAGGCTACACATGCCCAGCTCTTTGAGATGCTCCTCATATGGCTTGTTCTCTAGACACCTTCCTCTGGACACATTTCAGCTTGACAATACCTCCCTTCAATTGTGGTGCCCAGAATTGGGCACAGTATTCCAGGTGTGGTCTGACCAAGGCAGAATAGAGGGGTAGCATGACTTCCCTGGATCTAGATATTATACTCCTATTTATGCAGGTCAAAATCCCATTTGCTTTTTTAGCTGCCGCATCACATTGTTGGCTCATGCTTAACTTGTCCATGAGGACTCCAAGATATTTTTCACATGTACTACTGTTGAGCCAGGCATTCCCCATTCTGTATCTTTTGGTGAAGTACTATAACCCTTGGGCAGAGAAGACTTGTAAAACAACATCTCCTATAATTCCATATCATTGAGCCTTGACTGTTAAAATGGCATCAAACTGCCTTCATTCTACAGTGTAGATCAGAATCTTCCAAACTGTGTGTCATGACACATTAGCCGTGTGCAGATGTGTTGCATGAATGTAACATATATATGATAGATAGATGATGCGTGGTCCATAAAATATGGTTCAAAAGTTATTATAAAACTGGGAGTGCTAGCTTTTTATTTCTAAAGTGTTTTTAAAGCATAATTAGTGAAAAATTCACTGCTATAACAAGAGTAACAAAATTTCATTGCTATTATGTTACAGTAATTGAGTATAATCTATATATATATATTTCTTCACGTCGTGCAACGGAGCAAGTAGACAGCAAAACTATAAGCCCCAAAACCTCGAAACTCGGCAACACAATGAACCATAACACGAGGTACCTACAGAGCCAAAAAAATCGGCCCTAGCTACCTTGCAACAGCCCCAAACACCAGCCCCCAAAAACGGGCAACGGCACTCCCATCCCGGCCTCTCCGCTGCCAGCACGAACGTTTAGAATGTTCGCACATGGCAGCCAACACTCACCCTCACCTCCTCCTCAGGAACAGCGGCAAGGGTGCAGGGGAGGGAGGGGCCCGGGCAGGGAGGCGGAGCTGCCTCCCTTCCTCCTCTCCGGGCACCCATCGCTGCGTTCTGGATCACGGCGATGGGGCGCCCGGGAAGGGAGGGAAGGGCCTGGGCAGAGCTGCCTCCCTTCCTCCTCCCCGGGCGCCCCATCACCACCTTCGGGATCATGGCGATGGGGCGCCCGGGGAGCGAGGGAGGGACGGGCCCGGGCAGAGCTGCCTCCCTTCCTCCTCCCTGGTGCCCCATCGCCGCGATCCGGAACGGTGGGGGGGGGCACCAGGGAGGGAGGGAGGAAGAGAGAGAGAGAGAGAAAGAGAGAGAGACAGAGTGAGAGAGAGAGAGAAATAGAGAGAGAGAGATACAGAAAGAGAGAGACAGAGAGAGAGAGATACAGAGAGAGAGATACAGAGAGAGAGGCAGAGTGAGAGAGATAGACAGAGAGAGAGACAGAGAGAGAGACAGAGTGAGCGAGATAGAGAAATAGAGAGAGAGATACAGAGAGAGAGAGAGAGAGAGAGAGAGATACAGAGAGAGATACAGAGAGAGAGAGAGAGAGAGAGAGAGAGAGAGCAGAGAGAGAGAGAGAGAGAGATAGACAGAGAGAGAGAGAGAGAGAGAGAGAGAGAGAGAGAGAGAGAGAGAGATACAGAGAGAGAGATACAGAGAGACAGAGTGTGTGTGTGAGAGAGAAATAGAGAGAGAGACAGAGAGAGAGACAGAGTGAGCGAGATAGAGAAATAGAGAGAGAGATACAGAGAGAGAGAGAGAGACAGAGAGAGAGAGATACAGAGAGAGATTCAGAGAGAGAGAGAGATACAGAGAGAGAGGCAGAGTGTGAGAGATAGACAGAGAGATAGACAGAGAGAGAGACAGAGTGAGCGAGAGAGAGAGAAATAGAGAGAGAGAGATACAGAGAGAGAGATACAGAGAGAGAGAGTGAGAGAGAGAGAGAGAGAGAGAGAGAGAGAGAGAGAGAGAGACAGAGAGAGAGAGAGAGAGAGAGAGAGAGAGAGAGAGAGAGAGAGAGAGAGAGAGAGAGATAGAGAGAGAGAGACAGAGAGAGAGAGAGAGAGAGGCAGAGAGATAGACAGAGAGAGAGATAGACAGAGAGAAAGACAGAGTGTGTGAGAGAGAGAGAGAGACATGGCACAGCAACGCGTGCACGGGTACAGCTAGTTCCTATTATTTTTCTCCCTCATTTTTCAAGCTATTGAAGTCAAACTTGCTACACATTAACTCTTAGCACACCAAATTTCAAAATGTTTCACTTATCCAAAGATTTTTGGGAATTTTTTGGGAAAACCAAGTCATCAATCCCCAGAAGTTTCAGAGAGATTCACACATCTACAGATTTTTGGAGATTTGTAAAATTTAGACTAAAACAATTTATCCCCCACAAAAAGCAACAATGTCTGTCTTCATGACACACAACCACGTAACTTCACCTTAGCACAGATTTATACTATTACTTATTTACTTTAGTCATCTTTGCAGATTCAATAATTTTATTTATTTATTATTAGACTGACTGTAAACAACCAGTGCCACTGGGACTTTCTGTCACTGAACACAGCATTCTGGGAAATGTAGTTTAGGGCAGGACCTTTTGTATTCTCTGCCACAGGGGTCCTCACCTTCCCAAAGTACATTTCTAAGAATGATGGGTTCTCAATCTGCTACCCAAGTTTGCTAGTTCCGCCCTCAGTGTCTTATGGCCCCTGGACCAAAGAAAAATAGGATTGGTTTTTAAAACACTTAATTGCTTAACTCTTATACTGAAAATTAAACTGACCTTGGGAGGCATCCAAATGTTACAGAATTTTAACAAAAATGATTGGTGAATGTTTTGATTCTTAAATCCCACACACACACACCTTTCCTGCATGTTTCTAATATCAATTCATATACACAATTTCAACGAATTTGATACAAAATACAAAGAGTAACAATATATATATAGCCCCCAGTGCTGCAGCAGGTAAAATCGCTGAGCTGCTGAACTTGCTGACCGAAAGGTTGGCGGTTCAATTCCAGGGAGCGAGGTGAGCTCCTGTTGTTAGCCCTATCTTCTGCCAACCTAGCACTTTGAAAACATGCAAATGTGAGTAGATCAATAGGTACTGCTCTTGCAGGAAGGTAACAGCACTCCATGCAGTCATGCTGGCCACATGACCTTGGAGGTGTCTTAAGGACAATGCCAGCTCTTTGGCTTAGAAATGGAGATGAGCACCAACCTCCAGAGTCAGACATGACTAGACTTATTGTTAAGGGGAAATATTTACCTGTACTATATATAGGTAAAGGATGGAGATGAGCACCAACCTCCAGAGTCAGACATGACTAGACTTATTGTTAGGGATAAATCTTTACCTTTAATATATATAGGTAAAGGCAGGGCCATAGCCAGGATTTTGATTCGGGGGGGGCTGAGACTGGGTGGAAGAGGGTCTACCCTAGCAAACCTTTTGTATTGTTATCCCAATAACCCCATTAATGTGGGATATAATGAGCATGGTGATCAGATCATGATATGAATAAACATAACAGTTTAAATAATGTACCAGTAAGGCCTTTTCGCGGACCACCCTGAGAATTTCGGGAGGGGGCTGAAGCCCCTTAGCTTAGCCCCCCCTACATGCCTGGGTAAAGGTAAATGTTTTCCCCTGACATTAAGTCCAGTCGTGTCTGACTGGGGATTGGTGCTCATCTCCATTTCTAAGCCGAAGAGCCAGCGTTGTCAGTTGACACCTCCAAGGTCATATGGCCAGCATGACAGAATGTAGTGCTGTTACCTTCCTGCCAGAGCAGTACCTATTGATTTACTCACATTTGCATATTTTTGAACTGCTAGATTGGCAGAAGCTGGGGCTGACAGCAGGTGCTCATGCTGCCCCCCAATTCGAACCCGCGATCTTTCCGTCAACAGGTTCAGCAGCTCAGTGCTTTAACTCACTGCGCCATAGAGGCTCCTTTACTCTCTCTCTCTCTCTCTCTCTCTCTCTCTCTCTCTCTCTAAATATATAGGTATAAGTATAGGTATATATTAAGGCTGGTCTACAATTTCGGATATGCCTGAATTTCAGAAGTTTTTCGGATAATTCCGACTTTTTTTAGCAATTTCAAGAGCAACCCTCCCAACAGGAATTCCGAAATTCTGAATTTTGGAATTCTGAATTTCGGAAGTCATTTCTGAATTTTCCTGCTGATTGCTCATTGGCTGATGGCTAACAGCTGACTCTCCCTTCTGCTGATTTTTTTTGCCCATTTTTGAAAGCAGACGCCATTTCCGAAGACTTTCGAATTTCGGAGATACTTCCGAATCAATTTCGAAATTTATCGGAAATTTTTCGGATGTCCATATAATCCTAAAGGACAGCTACAATTAGATCTCAAACGAGTTTCGGAACATTTTTTTCTTGGATCAACCAACCCTAGTATGTGTGTGTATATATATGTGTGTGTGTGTGTATATATATATATATATATATATATATATATATATATATGAATGAGAGAAAGGTGTTTGTAAAATATGTCATGTCCCCCATTTAGGCTGCAGTTTGTGTATATGTCCATATCTCTTATAAAGGATTGGTTTCTGAGTAAAACGGGATCACTGTGTCGCGGAGTGATGCACGCCAATAAAGTGTGTCACTAACAATGACATGTGGAGAGTGTTTTCATGCCTCCTCCCACGCCATTCCCTCAGGCGCAGGAGAAGGAGGGACAGAGACGAGAGAAGACTCAGAGAGAGAGTCAGACTCAGGAAACAAGAGTTGGAAACTTATGAGCCCTTCAACGGCCGGTTTCCTCCCGCCTCCATCAATCATATATCTTTTCACCCGCATTTTTGAATAAAACGTCGTCCCCATACACCGTTTTCAATCCCTCCATTCTTTATTTTACACTTCGAGGCGGGAAAAGGAAGGGGGGGGGGAACCCCACACAAACGCTTAATGAGACGGCACGCGCCTCTTTTTCTCCAAACTTTTTTTTAGTGCGACCACCTTTTCCTTGTATACATCTGAGGAGGGAGAGTAACGCTGTGGTGGTGGCTGAGGAGGAGCCACACTTCCCTAGCAAGGGAAAGATATACGGCGCCCTTAACTCCCGGTAGTAAAGAGAGCTGTTTTCACAATACAGACAGATGGCCGAAATGAAGGGGGGTGATTAGCTTTGGTCTCCCAGCGCTTTCTCTCCCCCCCCCCCCTTCAGCCCCCAATTCCTCACAACCCTGGTGTTTAAAGAGGAGCCTTGTTTCACTCTTGCTTCAGGAGGGATTGGGGCCAGTTACTCCCCTCACCTCCTTCCTTGAGCAAAAGCACCCAATTACTCTATGTTTATGTGAAGGAGAGAGAGAAAGCAGGCGAAGAAGCGTGCTTAGTTTGACTTCAATTCATCACACGTGACTAGACCTTGGGGGGGGGGGGGATCCACTTAAAATCCGGTGCAGAATTCCGAGTTTTGTAGTTTAGTGAGGCTGTTCAAGGCTCCTCCCTAAACTACAAACCCCAGAATCCTGCAGG
The DNA here is from genome assembly GCA_030556195.1 of Anolis apletophallus. NCBI lineage: Eukaryota > Metazoa > Chordata > Lepidosauria > Squamata > Anolidae > Anolis > Anolis apletophallus. The sequence continues at coordinate 62,872,859 of JARBWK010000007.1, read as the reverse complement.
AGGCAGAAACCGGATTTTGCGTGGATTTTGAGTGGATTTTTCCCTGCACACACATACACTGTACGCCTATGCCTGTCACTCTAGAGCAGGCCTGGGCAAACTTCGGCCCTCCAGGTGTTTTGGCCCTCCAGGTGTTTTGGACTCCAACTCCCACAATTGTAGAAGTTGGAGTCCAAAACACCTGGAGGGCCGAAGTTTGCCCAGGCCTGCCTTAGAGCGATTCTTGATGGCTTTATATGAAAGGCATCCCATCTCTCGATAAGGAAAAAAACAGCATTTGAGGGGAGATATCATCCTTGGAGAGGGTTCAATCCTTATTTGAGGGACTATTTTAAGGGGGAAGAGTTCCCAAACAGCCATCTCTAGCATCTCTATCCCTCTCCTTGCCAAGCAGAAGCATGACAAGGAGGAGGCCAGATGCTTCCTTGCTTCCTTCCTGTTTCCCTTCCTGCTTTCCCCCCTTTGTTGTTGTTTTCTTTTTCAAAAAAATAATTGAGAAAAGGCGCTTTTCTTTTGCCTAATTTTTTTTGTATGGGTTCAGATGACACTCCGCCATCTCCTCCTCCTTTCTTTCCTTCTCTCTCTCTCTCTCTCTCTCTCTCTCTCCCTCCCCCTTTTCTTTCCTTTTCATCATCAGCAAATAAAGATTAGGAGGACAGATTATAGGGAAGCGTCCTCCGTCCTCGGCTGATCTTTATTCCAGAGCTTTTGTGATGATATTGATGATGATGATGGCCAAGTGGACAGTTTGATTTTTGTGTTTGGAGCTAGTTATAAAGAATCAATATTATATCAAGGGGCAACTTTCGTGATAAAGGACTTTAACCACTCTGGCTATTCATCATAAGTCTGTAGCAAGCAGATAGGTCAAAAGAAATTATATTGCACTAAAGAGTGTGTCTTCTTATCTCTCCCCTACCAGGGGAATAAGGGACAAGCCGATCGATACAGTAGCTGCCGTATACTTCTTGCAATTATCAATAGCTGATTTCGTCTTTTGAGGCCTCTGCATCTATTAATACCAGCTAATAATAATCCCTTTTTTCAAAAAAAAAAAAAAGAAAGAAAGAAAGAAAGACGCAGAAGGGAGGAGGCAAACTTTTCCTTCATAGGCGGGACACATTCAGAACTGCTGGAAATATAATTCGTGTTATATACAAATCTAGACTCTCATAACTGCTGAAAATATCAATCTTGTCTTAGGAAACAGATAGGCAAATCGAGAGAGAGAGAGAGAGAGAGAGACAGAGAGAGAAAGAGAGAGAGAGAGAGAGAGAGAGAGAGAGACACACACACAGAGAGAGAGAGAGAGAGAGAGAGAGAGAGAGAGAGAGAGAGAGAGAGAGAGAGAGAGAGAGAGAGAGAATGCAAATACATGGACAGGTTGTGGCCTCTTTGTAGCGTATCCATCTCGCGTTACTCTCAGTAGTAAGGATGGATGCAGGGCTAGTACCTCATTCAAATCACACACCGGAGGGAAGCTTGTCCACATACAGTCAGCCCTCCTCTCTGGGATTTCATTTCAACACATGCAAACTGCCATCCTAAACCAAGACACTGACATTGAAAGGCAGTAAGATTTTTGCTCTCAGTCTCTGAGGAAGCTTGCCATAGATGTAGGTGCAACGTCAGGAGAGAAATGCTTCTGGAACATGGCCATACAGCCCGGAAAACTCACAGCAACCCAGTGAGTCCGGCCAGGAAAGCCCTCGACAACACATTCCCAGCTCATATGCTTCCCGTGGCTGCAGGGGTATATCTGAAGCCCACGCTTATCTGTCTGGGCAGAGACTGTGGGATTAATGCAGTTTGACACCACTTGGCTGGCTCAGTGCTATGGCATCATGGGAGTTGTAGTTTTACTAGGTCATTGGAGCCTCCGACACAATGGGTTAAACCCAAAGTGCAAGTCGCTACTGGTGTGACTGAGAGAATTGGCTATCTATCTGCAAGGATGTTGCCCAGAGGATACCCGGATATTTTGATGTTTTACCATCCTTGTGGGATGCTTCTCTCATGGGGAGCTAGAGCTGACAGAAGGAGCTCATCCACGCTCTCCTCGGATTCGAACCTCCGACCTGCCTGTCTTCAGTCCTGCCGGCACAAGGGTTTAACCCAGGCCTGGGCAAACTTCGGCCTCCGGGTGTTTTGGACTTCAACTCCCACAATTCCTAACAGCCTGCCGGAGGGCCGAAGTTTGCCCAGGTCTGGTTTAACCCATTGCGCCACTGGGGGGGGCTCCTGGGAATAGGGTGAGCTCCCGTCTGTCAGCTCCAGCTTCTCATACGGGGACATGAGAGAAGCCTCCCACAAGGATGGTAAAACATCCGGACAGGCATGTAGAAATTCACAGGGTGGTCCCTGAGAAGGCCTTACTGGTACATTATTTAAACTGTTATGTGTATTCATATCATGAACTGATCAGCATGCTCAATATATCCCATATGCATGGGGGGTATTGGGAGAACGATACAAAAGGTTTGCTAGGGTGGACCCTCTCTCACTCAGACTCACCCCCCCCCCCCCCAAATCACAATCCTGGCGACGGTACTGCATCCGGGCATCCCCTGGGTAATGTCCTTGCAGACGGCCAATTATCTCACACCAAAAAAAAAGAAGCAGCTTGGTCATTGATTAGGCACCTCGTTAGACTACAACTCCCAGCATTCCATAGCATTGAGCCCTGGGCAGTTCAAGTCGTGTCAGGTTGCATTAATCCTACAGTGCACTCCTCTTCTTTACCCCAGTTATCCTTTCTGCGCCCCTGATCTGTTTACTTTGGGGTCTACACATCAAAATTATCTCGCGTGTGTCGAGAGATCCCTTCTCGTGTGTGGGTTAATTTGGAGAGGGAGAGGGAGAGGGAGAGGGGAGAGGGAGGGAGAGAGGGAGAGAGGGAGAGAGGAGAGAGAGAGAGAGAGAGAGAGAGAGAGAGAGAGAGAGAGAGAGAGAGCGCTAATGTGGAGGAAGTCCAAAGACGGCCTCTTAGATGAGGAGGAGGCGGCGCGCTTGGCTGTATATGTAGCCTGGGAACTTCCCTGTGTATCCTTCTTCCTGAGAGAAGGGAAACGGTCTGAAAACCCTCAAATCTGGCGGCGGAGACGCTTTGCTGCCTGCCTACCTGCCTGCCTTTCCTCCGCTCCCAACACCCCCCCCCCCCGCCTCCCAAAAAAGGGAGGGGGGAAAGGGGGAAAAATGTAACAGAAAGGAAACATCTTTATAATTGACATTTGACATGCTGTTTGGATTAGGCTGTGGTAGACCAAGCAGAGATTTCCCTCTGATGGAAACATTTATCATCCTGATTGCTCCGGAGTGGCAGGTGGTGTTATCAATTACCTCTCCTTACCAATAATAATATTAATCTAGTCATATCTCCTCCTCCTCCTCCTCCTCTCCAGGGGGAACGAAGTTTGGACCAAGAGGAGGGTATGGTGTGTGTGAGTGTGTGTGTCGCCTCTCTGTTTGTTGTTTTGCAGCTGCCAAAGTTTGCCAAAGAAGCAGGGAAGGAGAGCAAGGGAGGGAGACTGTGTCTGTGTGTATACATTGAAGCCTGTGTAATGGATACATAATTACGCAGCTATACCTCAAAGGAGGAGAAATGTTGGAAAGGGTATGTGTGTGTAAGTACTCGCCATCACCCTGGAAAGGGGGAAGCCGCTTCCTATACGCGTGAAGCTCGCCTTCGAAGGTTTTAGGGGTTTCCCCTGCAACTCAGAGTTGTAGGGAATGAGATCCAGGTTCTCGGGAAAGGTTAAACCTTTCACCCAGGCAGACGGCGAGAAATCAATCCCACAGCTCTTCTTCCTCCTTCTCTTTCTCCTCATCTCTTTCTCCCCTCCGCCCCGCTTCTCTCCCTCCATGATACAAAGCCGCTTAATTGTACATCTCTCATTAATGGTTCTTCTCATAAAAGTACACTTTACTCATTGGCAAAATATTATGACAAAATGATTGCGTGCCTCTTTTGCAGGAGGGGAAAAAAGGATTTTTTTAAAATAAAAAAAGCAGAGGGAAAGGACAATTAACAAAATTAGATTTAATTGCAGGAGGGAAAAGGGAGAGAGAGAAACCAAGTTCCTCAGTCAATCCACTTCACTTTCGGAGTGGGGAAGAGGGATCCCCACGCACAGCCTACGTGGGGGCTTTCTAGAGCTCTGCCAACCACTTTATTGGCTTGCTGCGAGTTTCCCCGCGCTGTGTGGCCATATTCCTGAAGCATTCTCTCCTGACGTTTCGCCTGCATCTAGGGCAGGCATCCTCAAAGGTTTTGTGAGGTGTGTTGGAAACTTAAAGCCCGAAAAACTTAAAGGTTAAAAGATTTCCCCCCTGATATTAAGTCCAGTCTCGTCCGACTCTGGGGTGTGGTACTGCTCATTTCCATTTCTAAGCCGAAGAGCCGGCGTTGTCCGTAGACACCTCCAAGGTCATGTTGGCCAGCATGGAAAGCATCTAAAGCATCCTCGTATGAAGTCTGTTGGAAACTTTGGAAACACAGCCCGGAAAACTCACAACAACCCATGAAAGCCTTCGACGACAAACCTCTTTTATTACTATTATATACATTTTCTGAATGCCACGCAATTTCACCTCCTCAGCTCCCGCGTCCAGAGTGGATTGGCTCTCTCTCTCTCTCTCTCTCTCTCTCTCTCTCTCTCTCTCTCTCTCCGTTTAGTTCGGTTTTCAAGCTTCAAAGTCGGGAGCATCAAAGACACAAGCAAGTGTGTTTGTGTGAGGAAAAACAGAAAGGAGGGGATACTCATTGAAGAGTGGGCAAAGCTTGCATTCTTTAGGCTTTAGAAAGAGGGGGGGTTGTTGTTGTTTCTCGCGGAATGTCTGTCATTCTCTGCTTTGGACACCGGGAGATTTACTTCAGAGTAAAAGGCGCGAAGCTGCGGATGGATCTGTGTCATAGAATGCAGTTTGAACCGGATTATATGCTTGGTGTAGACCAGGCAGGGGCAAACGTCAGCTCTCCAGGTGTTTTGGACTTCAACTCCCACGATTCCTAACAGCCTCAGGCCCCTTCCGAAGGAAGGGGCCTGAGGCTGTTAGGAATCGTGGGAGTTGAAGTCCAAAACACCTGGAGAGCTGAAGTTTGCCCCTGCCTGGTCTATACAGCCCATAACGCACTTCATAACGGTATTACAAAGCAGTGTAGCTTCAGCCAATGACTTCCAAATCGTCAATTCAGTGACTGACTGAACCCCATGGAGCGACCTTGGGAAGAGCCACACTCTCTCAACCTCAGTGGGAGGTCAAGACAAGCTCCTTTGGAGCACAACCCTGCCACGAGTCGGAAACGACTTGAAGGCGCACGAGAACAAAACAGTGTGACAAGTGTGCCTCCATTTGATGGAAGAAGAGATTAAGGGGGAGGGGTGATGAGGTAAAGAGGACGAGTGGAGGGGCAACCCATTTCCACAGAGGCGGGGGAGGGGGGGGGAGGGAAGGAAAGAGGAGAGGAAGGCATACACTTTCGGAAGCCCGCCAACTCAGTGGCCTCCTCTCTCATCTCCGCCAAGTGAACTCAATGGCGCGCGTGTTCGCGTCTTTTTTTCCACGCGAGTTCCACACCAATGTTGGGAGAGCCCACTCCGACATTTCCTTGAAGTGTCTATAGTGGTTAAACGTGCCAAAGCGTCCACCAAAACACACACATACAACAAGAGACACCCTAGAATTGGGTTGTGTGTTTTCCGGGCATGTTCCAGAAGCACTCTCTCCTGACGTTTCGCCTGCATCTATGGCAGGCCTCCTCAGAGGTTGTGAAATGGACACTTTGGTCTCACCACCTCTGGGGATGCCTGCCATAGATGCAGGCGAAACGTCAGGAGAGAGTGCTTCTGGAACATAGCCATACAGCCCGGAAAACACACCACAACCTAGTGATTCCGGCTATAAAAACCTTCCACAGCAACACATTTTTGAATGTCTCCCTCTAATGGGAGATCCTACTCCGACATCTCCTGAAAGTGTACGTAGTGGTTAAACGTCCCAAACTGTCCATCAAAACACACACACACACACACAAAACGGACACACCTTTGAATGTATCCTCTATATATAGGGGGGGGGGATTCAAAGGTGTATCTGTTGTTTGTGTGTTGTTGTGTCTGTTGTGTGTGTGTGTATATATATATATATATATATATAGAGAGAGAGAGAGAGAGAGAGAGAGAGAGAGAGGAGTGATGGTAGACATGATTATATAGAGAGAGATTGTCTCCCATATATGTGTGTGTGTGTGTGTGTGTGTGTGTGTGTATGTAGGCCTATATATATTAAGTGGGAGGAGTAATGGTAGGCATGAGAGATAGACTCCCCATAGTAGAGTTAATGAGGCGGGAAAGGAATATATGTACACAACAGACACACCTTTGAAAGCCTCCTATGTATATGTATGTGTGTATATATATGTGTGTGTGTGTATATATATGACATGCAAAAGTGTGTCTGTGTGTGTCTGTGTGTATATATGTGTGTGTGAGAAAGGCATTCAAAGGTATGCCTGTGTGTGTGTGTGTGTGTGTATGGCATTCAAAGGTGTGTGTGTGTGCGTGTGTATGCGTGCCTGCGTGTGTGTGTGTGTATATATATATATACACATATAATCCCATATATATATGTATCCCATATATATATATATATATATATATATATATATATATATATATATATATATATATATATGTGGGAGGCATTCAAAGGTGTGTCTGTTGTGTATATATCTTCCTTTCCCGCCTCATAAACTCTCTCCCTCGCTGCCTTCTTGGTGTTTTCCCCCCAAAATCTTTTAAACTCTTATCAAGGAGACGTGTTTCTTTTTCTTTTTTTGATTTACGAAGGAATAACATTTTGGACGATTGGATTTGAAACGGAGAGAAAATATGGCAATCTTCGTGAAAAGGGAAACATCCCGAGACGTTTTCTTCCTTGAAGGCGTTTCTTTAAAATGGTTAACAACGCTTTAACAACCCGCTTAGGCCAATTCTGTTGTTGTTGTTGTTGACGCACGGGTGGGTCCTTCGTCTGCCAAGTGGGCCTTACTTCCAAAGAGAGATGGCTGTCAGGCTAAATCACTACACTTGGAGGCAGCTGACTGACAGACAGACAGACAGACAGACAGAAAGGCCCACGCGCCCCGAAGGAAGCAAGCGGCGGGATCTAACGCCGGCCCCGCGCGCCTGCCTCCTCAGCCCGGCTCCTTCTGCCTCTCCTAAAACGCGGGGATGGAAACAAGGCTGCTTATTCAAGGGTGGCACACAAAACCCGGCCTTGGTCCCTGTTGTGCTTGAGCTTTCGCTCTCTCTTCCTTTCTTTTCCTCTTTGGAAAGGACACACACCCACCCAATAAACTCTCGCCCAGCCAACTGATCCATCCGAGGTGGCCAAACGTGACAGGAGTTTTGTAATCAACTAGAAATAATGTCTTGTCGAAGGTTTTCATGGCCGGAATCACTGGGTTGTGAGTTTCCCGGGCTGTATTGGCCATCTTCCGGAAGCATTCTCTCCTGACGTTTCGCCTGCATCTATGGCAGGCATCCTCCGAGGTTGTGAGGTCTGTAGGAAACTAGGAAAATGGGTAAAAATAAGTTCCACACCGTACATTTTCAGAAGGGGAGAGGGGACCAAGGAACCACACCTGGGGCCCTTCCACACAGCCATATCACCCTAAATATTTAGGGGGGGGGTCCCACAAAATCCGCTTTGAATTGAATTATCAATCCACACCGGGTTGTTGTAGGTTTGTAGGGCCACGTTCTAGAATCCACACTGCCATATGATCCAGTTCAATGTGGATTTAATACACCTGTGTGGAAGGAGCCTTGGAAAACCAACCTCCAGAGCGACTACTAAAGGAAAGGAAAATAAGAAAGGAAAGTTATGATACAAACTCTAGAACAGAGGAAACGTCATCGCGGGGTTTAACTCGGGAGATATCTTTAAACGGATTTGTTTCTGGGTTTGGTTTCAGATATGAAGAGGGGTAAAAGACCCAGGGGGGAGCAATGTTTATATTTATCTTGGGGGGGGGGGGAGGAAGGGGAGGAAGAGGAGGAGGAGGAAGAACAAGAGGAGGAGGAAGTGTAGTAGTGAAAACGGATTCCTTTAACGGGGTTGGCTGTGTTTTATTTTGTTTCCCGATGAGAAGGGGACGGTGGGCTCATCCTGAAGATGTCCTCGGTTGGGAAAAGGGACGTTGAGTGGACTAAAAGCGACCTTTCCCCCAAAAAGAAGGCAAAGGAGGGATGGGGAGTGCGGAGTTTCAAAGGAGCGGAGGGGAAGCAACTTGTGGGCGAGTTTCAGGCTTCTTCTACCCTTGGGGATGGGTTAGGGGTCTGGCCATCCAGGCCTAAAAAGGGTTGGGAGTGCCTAGAAAGAAGAGGACAGGAAAGGGATAATCGGAAAGGCGGCAGAGAGAGGAAAGCGAATCCGAATCCAGGGAGCCAAGGGGTTGGGAGTGCCGGGAAGGAACGAAGAGGAATGGGAAGGGGTGGGAAAGACGGCAAGCGACGCGTGTCCGAGGAGGGGAAAGCAAGCCGCCGGTGGGCTTCTAAGGGCTCAATGAGGGCCTGGAGCTGCTCATCCGGCGGCGAGAGGGCAGCAGAAGCAGGAGGAGAAGAAAAAGAAAACAGGAGGAAAAGGGAGGAGGAAAAAGAAGAAGAGGAGGAGCCGCCGCCACGCGAGACGCGCCGCTCCCAAACTTGAAAGTTTCTTCTCGCCGAAATCGGCCTCGCGCCTTCCTCCGTTTCCCAGCCTCAAAGGGAGGGGGGAGAAGAGGAGGAGGAGGAAGAGGAAGCCTGGATTGGCGCTTGCCCGCTCTCCCACCCAATCGAGACTTTGCGGGAGCGGCGGGGAAAGTGTTGGGAGGAGGAGGAGGAGGCGGCGAGGGAATACCCACCCTTTTCTCCTCCCTCCCTCAGCACCACAACAATCCCCTTCGTCCGCCCCCAGCACCACCACCACCACCACACCCCCTCCAAGCCTCGCTGGGGGTCGCCGAAGGTTTGCACACACTCTCTCCTTCTCTCTCTCGTGTTCCCCCTTCTGACGAGGAAGCATTGCCTCTCTCCCTCTCCAAACAAAAGCTGCTCCTCCGAAGGAGACAAGTGGGGAGAGGAGTGGCACCGAAGAGGGGAAAGGGGCCTTCTCCTCCCTCCCTCCTTCCCTCCCTCGCACGCCCCCCGCGTTACAACCTGCCTCGGAGAGAAACAAACAAGAGAGACAGGAAGAAAAGTTCCTCCTGCCAGGGGACAGGAAGTGACCACCAACAGCAGCAGCAGCAGCCGCAGAAAGTGCTGGAGGCACAAACAGAGGACAGAGAGAGGAAGCTCTGGGCTTGCAAAACAAAAGGCAAGGCGAGGGGAGAAAGGCCCCTGTGAGTAAGTCTTGGGCTCTTTGGCCGCCGGAAGGAGGAGAAGCAGAGCAGAGGCCGGCGGAGAAGCAGCCGAGCCACAGCAAGCAAGAAAAGTTTTCTCTTTCTTCCTTCCTTCGCCTCCGCCGCTGTGAAGCGAGCCAACTCCGCCTGGGACGTGAAGCAGCTGAACTTCTGGCTCGGGAGCAACCTGGGGGAAAGGCACCGAGCAATTTGGAGAGACAAGACAAGAGAGCCCCGGAGAGGAGGGCTGCCCCTTCAGCCATGCAGCCTTCACACTTGTGCCGTGTTCACTGAATGCACACTCAGAGAGAGAGAGAAAGCGTGGATGGTGTGTGTGTGTGTACGTGTGTCTGTTTTCCTGCGTCCGGTGCCGCCTCTTTGCACGGGCGCCGGGCAGAGAGAGAGAGAGAAAGGGGCGCATCCTCGGGCGACTAATTGCCGCGCGCCCTCGCCTCATTTACATATGCAGCCCGAGTTCCGCTGGAGCCGGGCCAATCCGCGCTCGCCCCCAGCCTCATTAGCGGCCATGCATTATTCACCCTCATAATTACGGAGACCCATGCGCCAGCCGCGCAGCCGCCCCGTCCTCCTCCTCCTCCTCCTCCTCCAGCAACACCAGCCCGGCTCGGCTGCAGCCTCCGGTGGCTCCTGACCCCCCCCCCCCCCCAAGTAATCCCCCAGTTTCCTCCAAAGTCCCAGAAAGTGGGGAGGCGGAGGTCCGAGGCCCCAACTCTCCCCCTCCGAGGCCACCGAGCCTGTCTCTTCTCCCCACACTCACAGACCCCCGCGCCCTGCCCCCTCCCTCCCTCCCCGCAGTGCTCCACCTCTCGCTGATGTCTCTGCAAAAAGCAGGAGCAAAGGGACGCCTCAGTTAGCAGCATGTCTCGGCGCAAGCAAGCCAAGCCCCAGCATCTCAAGTCGGACGAGGAGTTGCAAGCGGAGGTGCTCTCGGAGCAAGGTAAGCAAGGACGAGTCGGGGGAGGAGGAGGAGGAGGAAAGAGGGAGGGGAAGAGAAGGTGATGGAGAGAGAGTGGGTGGGCCACGCGTGTTTCTTGATCCAGGGGATTTCTCCTAACAGGGCCAGAGGAGAAAGGAGGAAGTTGGGAATGAAGCGAGGCAGGCTGTGGAAGTCGGGTGTTTGGTGGGACTTGAGGGCGCGCGGCTTGGCTTCCCTCCTTCTCCCCTTCCCTGCGTGCGCCTGGTCGCTTGAATTATGGCTGGACTTTTGGAGCTGGCGAGGAGATCCTCCTCCTGCCTTCGCTCCTCCTGCGCCAAAGAGAGACGGGACTCTTCCCTCCTCTCCTTCTGCCTCTCCCACGCACCCACTCGCCTCTCCTGCCCTCTGCCTTCGAGTTTGACTTTCCACAGAAGGCAAAACCTCTCCCACGAGCTCTCTCCCCCCTCCAGCCGCCTTTCTCCAAAGCAGGAAGCACAGGGGGCCTTTCTACACAGCCAGGAGATCCAGGCAGAACATCCCACATGATCTGAGTGTGGACTCAGCCCAGTTCCAAGCAGATATTGGGGGATTGTCTACCTTGATAATCTGGGATATAGGGCTGTGTGTCTGGAAGGGCCTTCAGGTAACCCATTTCAAAGCAGATATTGTAGTCTTTCCTGCCTTGATATCCTGGGATATAGGGCTGTGTGGAAGGGCCCAGAGAAGGAGGAGAGAGAGAGAGAGAGAGAAAGATGCCCCTTTGCGAACTATAATTCCCCCAATTGCAGTCTCCCAATTTCTCCCGGAAGTCCCACGCGGTGCTTCTCAGGGGAATGGGAGGAAATTAATGAAACCGAGAGTGGGGCAGGCCCTGCCTGTTAGGGTCGCTTTGGGAGGGCAGGCCAGAGGTGAAAAATGGAAATTCAACAAGGACAGGACGGAGAGAAGGGCGAGGAGGAGGTGTCCCTGAGGGCGTCAGTTGCCCAAAGCGGAGGCCAAGAGGTCGGGACGGTGGGTGGGTGGGTGGTTTCTCTGCTCCCGTGACTTTGTGAGTTTTTCCCCCTCCGTGTATGTGGATAAGGAAAGGGAGCCAGGCTGGATCCAGGGAAAGATGCAGCTTCTAAAGAATGGCCCTGGTCTGGGGCAGGTTGCCGCCAAGCCTCCTCTCCTTGGCCACCTCTAGCGTGGCTTCCTCAGACCTGAGGTGGTTCCATGACTTCCATGCAAAGTCTTGATAGGCAGGGCTTGATTTGGGCCTCACCAGAGTGCACCTGAAACAAGTTAGGTCTGATTTGATCAGGGATGAGTGGTGGCAACTCCCTCTGATGAGTGTTTGGCTTGCATTTTTGAGCCAGGATAGTTTTAAACTTTGGGCCCTTCCACACAGCTGAATATAATCCCACATAACTGGAATATTTGACAGTGTGGACTCAGATAACCCAGTTCACAGCAGATATTGTGGGATTTCCTGCCTTGATATTCTGGGTGATAGGGCTGTGTGGAAGGGCCCTATATTTAACAGCACAGAACAGTAAAACCTGTCACGGTGGGGTTTTCTTTTGATCACAAGTGGCACTTTTTCCTGTGGATGAGGAGGGCACTCTCTTCCCAAATAAACTCCTCCATTCTCTCTTGCAGTCTGTTATCAGTTGCCTTTCTAGTACAATCAGGTAACCATTGTTTGAAATGGTTTGTCTTCCAACCAAAGTATCTTTCTTTTACTTTACTCAAGAAAATGCAGGCAATTTTAGGGCTTTTTATAAAAATTATTTCATTGGGGAAAGGAACCGAATTATTTCAATTATTTTAAATAACTTATTACAACCTTGAAGCTTAAAGTACTGAAATTAACTTTGTAGTGCTAAATCATCTGTTAGATTGGGAAATGTTCAGTTTCCACTCCTTTCCCTAAAAGGACTCCAGAAGAGAATTGGAAATACTGTTGCAAAAAAACCTTATTGGATATGGTAGCAACACATGAGGTTTTAAAACAAGTTCCCTGGATTTGCAGCTGAATTATGTAAAAAAAAAAATAATCGTGAAACTTTCTTTAATATTAACAACTCCTTTTGATTTAAAAATTATTGAATGGAAGCAAATTGCCATTTAAACACCTCCTCGGTCTCCACAGATTTGTGTGTTTTTAAAATTCCTGGTAAGTGTTTGAGGTCCTTGGTTTAAGAATTGAGAAGACCTGCTGTTTTAAAATGGGTTTGGGGGGGTCCTCTCTGCCTCATTATGGCACTTCTTGTGAGTTAATAAATTGAAGAAAATGGTTCAAGGAGGAGGGTTTTTTCTTCTTTGGAGACACTTCTATATGTAGCCATGTCACCCTAGATTAGAACAGGAGATATGCTAAAAAGAAACGCTTGCATATGGTGTGTAGATTAAGGACAAAGAATCTTTTTGTCATGGAAATGGTTTTCTCTCTCTCTCTCTCTTTTCCCTTTTTGGGGGTTTTGTTTTGTTTACTTCATCACATAGAATTTCTCACACTTGGTTTGTTTTGTATTGCCCTCAATGACTACATGATCAAATGAATGGATTTATTTCTGCCGAATGAGAAAGACAGTCTTGCCATCAAAAGGAGGACATTGCATCCCAGTGAGGAATTTTAAAAGCGTTATTATTGTGGTCCCTGAATAGCTCAGAATCGGCTTTTCACAGCAGCCTCAAAATGCAACAATGTAAAATACCTTTCTTGCTTCAGAGTGTGGTGATCAAACTGTCTTATACTCCTTCTGAAAAATAAAATCTATTTTAATTTATAGACTCTATACAATTTTCTAAGCATTTAGTAACAGACCGAGGTAGCCCTGGCTTCATAAATTTGGCACTTTCATTTTCACAAATATGAACAGAGTGTTATATATAAATTACAGTATAGGTAGCTATATTAGTTGGGGGTTCATTATTTATATCTAATTAGGTATACATATTTTTTATTTGTAAAGTAGTTTACGATATCCAGGAACAAGAAGCTTTCTGAAGAATTCTGACACATCTTGTACATCTTGTACAGTCAATCCTCTTCATTTGAGTTTACTGTGTCAGAGCCAAGGCATTGCTACAGTTCCTCATTCTTGTTTTGCAACAGGCCGCAAACTAGCCTACACCATATTGAAAGGTTAAAAAGTAGATCTGTAACATTTTAAAGGAATTCTTACTCTGAATGTATATCTAATCTTAGTTCTCCTAAATGCTTTGAGGTTATTATTTTTGTTATTTTAATTTGCTTAAGTCTATTGGCAAGAGAGCTTTATTTTATTTTATCCAGCATCGAAGTGTAGCTTCATTCAGAAAAGCTGTTAAAATTGAATGTTCTTTTTTTGTATTACACAGTAGCAAAAAGAAACCTGGCAGACAGTTTGACAGAGTGGAAGATAAACATTAGGCCATCTTTAAAGTTAGGCGAAGGCCAGGCAATTCAGATGGCAGTGTTACAATACACAGTGTTACAATACACGTTTTAAAGAAATACAATAAAGACTGGTTGGAGTGTATGTAGTGCAGTGCAACTTTATTTCGTGAAATACAATATTCCCAGGTAGGTGGGAATGTGACAAACATCCATAAGTTACCATTTTGAAATGTTTGTCATGGAAAACATAGCTAATGCCTTTGGTAATTTGGAAAATGAATGCTTACATGCAGTGACTAATTAGAATCTGGGTAGCAGTTTATACTGACAAGTAGTGAACAAAAGGTATTTATGCACAAAATGTTTTAGAGGGTGCCATATTGAAAAAACATGGTCATTATGAAAAGTGGCACAATAACTGAAAGAGTTGTTATAAAACCCAATATGGTGAATTTGCTGTTCTCTATTCTGAATGGGTATTATGTGAAATAACACGAGACTTTATATTCCCATTGAAATTATTGTCTCTAAATCAACAGATTAGTAGTATTATGAAGAATATTGTTTTGTTAAAGCGAGTAGAAGCATTGTACACACTTCTGACCGAATGTATTCACAGTTAGGGCTTTTTTAAAGGGAGGGGGGTGATGGTGCTTAGCATTCACAAAATAGACTGTAAAGGAACATAAATAGGATTTGAAATAATTGTATACGATGTTTTGAGAATGCATTTTGTTCTATTAAAAGTCATATTCTGTCTTAGGTTTAAACATAAGTAACTTTTATAATGTCATGTGACTGGCAAAACATGGTAAGGAAACATTTACCTTACATTTTAAAAATTGCTTTATATTCAGATTGTTTGCCTTAAAATTCTACTCATTGGAATTCATATTCATATATTTGAAATATATTTTGAACACGTGGAGACTCACTCAATTTTAGATCATTTGGAGAGGTTTTAGTACTTCAATTTCTTTGTAACACAACCTATTATTGTGTAGATTTATTTATCATAAGGGAGCATAACATTTTAAACCTTTCATGGAAATTATAAAGAGTAAAACACAATATGTGTGTTAGTTTCTGTTATTCTGTGACATGTAATGCTCTTCAGAACATGAGAGAAGACGGCAGTTACAACATTAAACATAACGTTGTATCACTTTTGGCATTTAAAATAATGAGTTTTTTTGTTTGTTTAATTTGTAAATACTATTTTTAAAACGTCAGTTTATTAGTCATTAGCCTGAAGAAAGGGAGTTAACTTAAAGGACTTTTACACCTACAGTATCCAGGTGCATTACAATAATTTCAATCAGATGCTACATACAGTTTACGAAACTCCCTTAAAGTATGCTTTAGGAGCAAGAATAGAATAAAACATTGAATATTTTAATATCAAAATAATAAAGCAAGTTAAGAGATGAAGATTTATTTGCAGGTTAATATAAAAATGCCTTGTGAAGAAGGCAGTGAAGCAAATGCCTTCCATGAATAAGAACGTTGGATTGTTATAATTCGTACAATAACTATCAACTGATTGTTGATATTCCCAAACAGGAATGTTAACCACTTTACTCGTCAAAATGTTTTAAATTACATATTTTCTTAAAGACACTTCCCTTTATTTTTTTAATATGAATATTCAAGAATATGAACAATGAAAAAGTAATTGGCTACTACATCTGTTAAAGCATTGAGAAAACAGAGGGTTTCATTTCATTACATGATTTGTTGACAGAGTGCCAAACCAACAGTAGCAGATCTAGAGAACATTCATTACTAAGAACAAGATCCATTCAGTTTTGCTGATAATGGGAGAAGATCTGCAGTGATATTGGGATAAGACGCTTCTAAAACACTTTAAATAAATGAGGAACTGAAGGGGGGGGGTAGAAAATATTTAAATGGTGTGTTTTGTTTATGAAATTATAGTAAGTTTTATAAATAGTTAAGAACTATTTAGATTTCTTGTATTACAGTAAGTCAGAATGCAGATCCAGACCTATGCTCTTTTAAATTTGCAATTGTGCTTACATTTTACGTGAAATATTATTTATTTCACTTTTAACATTTATATTATAGACAAGAGAGGGTGATTTTTTTTGGGTTGATTACTAGGAAAAGAAAGTGAAACATTTGTGAAAAGGAAGTGTATGTTGTCTACATAAACTTGTTTGACAGCAATCTCCTTGAGATAAATTGGGTTTTTTTAATATTTTAAATGAATTACAGAATTACTGCCCAAAACAAAGCTATTCGTAGCATATAGATATTGTAGAAAATATAAAACATTAATAAGCCCTTTTTTATCAGCAGGGACCACCAGAGAGAAAGTGATTCTTTTGTCTAATTACTGCATGAAACTACAATAGCAATGCAGAACTCAAGTAGTTCTTGTAAAAAAAGTTTAAAAAAATTGCCAGTTCAGTATTTTTTAAATATATGTATGCAATCTGCTGGAAGCCCATCCTGACAATGGCATTAAAATATCTGCATATTTTACAAAGTAAAATATTTTTTTAAAAGTAAAATAAATCCTTTTTAATGCAGTGCAGACGTACAAATTACTTCTAGCATTCAGGGCCATGTCTTTCTGCTTCCTGGGCTTTCATGCTCCATGCACTACCAGAAGTTTTTGTTTGTTGCCAGTGAAAAGGTGGATTGCATGAAGTGCCAACAAGCATCCGATGGACTCTCCCTGAGGGTGGGTAGTTAGAAGTGCTTTGACAAGGTTTGCTGATTTAACCTTTGCCTGCTTTGCCCTGCCAGGGGTGGCCACTAGATGTCAAGCTCATAATACAATTAGTACATCTGTGCAGTTGACCTTGGCAAGCACGGCTTACCACTTGTTCTGTTAAGTGTTAACACCGAATCTGAGTGTTAACTAGAGATTTTCGTGAGTTTTGGATATGTTCTGTACAGCTTATCAAATGCCCATCTACTTGAACATGAGTGTTTACAGTCCTGAAGAAGGTGGAGGGTGGGTTCTTTTATGCAGGCTTTAATTGCTTAATTAACCTTGCTGTTGCTGATACAGCTTTTCTTTAGTTAATTGCAGTGGCTTTGCAATTCCTTCTCTAAAAGAACGTCCTAAAAAAAAAAAACAGGTTCCAGCCATGTATCTCATTATGTATCTGTATCAATATTTTATAAGCAATGATGGCAACGGATGTTTGTTAGGTTTATTCACTTACTGGTTCAGAAGGATTTTAATTGCTGAGGTAGAGCAGTGAAGCTTTACTGGATTGTCAAGGCCTGAGTCCAGAACGGATCTGGTAATATGTACGTATGCAAATAGCTCCACTGCCATTAGAAAAGTGCCTCTGATTGGTTCTGTAGAAAAGTCTATGGTGTCAAAATTATAGTCAGTGTTTTCTGTTACCCCACTTATTATTGGTAGTTTAGTTTTGAACTAGTTAGGTAGGATATGTAACTGGGAAGTCACATAAAAGTTCTGTAAGCTTTTCTGTTACTCTGTTATATATTTTCATGTTTTATCTTGAAAGTTTGATACATGCAATCAATCAAAACTTAACATTGTTATTAGCATCTAATTAAACCTCATATTCCTGTCTGAATACAAGGAAATACCAGCCAATTTATAATGTCTGAAACACTGGTATAATTGATCGTGTGTAGTTTTAAGCTTTGGCACAGAATCTGTGGCTTCAATCCTATGGTTAGTTGTGAGTAGAGTCATGCCATTGAATCATTCAGTTGTACTTGTCCAGTGACTCGCTATTCAGTAACTGATGGAATAGATATACACTATATTGGGACTAGTTCCAATATCCAAGTTGTTATCTACCACCTGTTAACCAAAATGTAGCATTTAGTTTTAATGTTAAACATGAAGATACAGTTTTCCAGGTAGTCCAAACAGCATGGAATATTTGATATCTTTTTATGTTCACAGAGTCGTTCTAGTGTTTCCTTAGATGCTGTGTATGTTTTAAACAGAAAGCATTTGCTGACTATTCCACAGGTAGCTGTTAACTGAAATTGTGAAATTTAGGCCACTGGATGGATCAAAATGCATGCACTAGGTCAGTGCAAGTTTTGCATAGCAAGAGTGCCCTCCACTGTTCACAGTCATATTATCAGCTTATGGGGGTCTGTGGAAAAGGGACAGAAATTTTTCTATTGAGTCTGGAATTTCTTCTATGTTGTTAAACACAGTAGGGGTCTCTATTTATCTCCTCCTGTTTCACAGCTTGGGCTCAGTATGTGATAATTCATCTTTCTTTATGGGATTTAAAGCTATCATAAAAAAGTTTAAAAGAATTAATTTGAAAGAAAATGTTTTAATTTTTTAAAAGACATAATGCATATTTGATAGATAGCACAGCTTAGGAGAAAAGACAGTTTATTTGCCTGTAATGTGCATTTATGATACTGGAGTTGCTCAGTGTTGTTTTTTTTAAAAAAAAGAACAGATATTGAGGGTTTTACATCCATAATATAGTTTTTAATAAATAAAAATATGTTTTAAAATACAGCAGAAAATATTTTGTCATTCTGACAAGCCGAACGAGGAAAAAGCTGTCAATTTTTACATGAGTAGTTGCTAGTAATCAGGAAGCTTAGTTGAATGAAAAAAATGGCTAATTCCCATGTTTTGAGATGAATTATACTTTATAGAGCCTTGTACACCATTGGTTTCAAGTTTTAAAGTTGCACATCATCCAGAAGGACATATTTTTAGTTCACCTTGAATTTTCTATAAGTTGGTTCATGGGGTTTATTCTTGCAATGAGGGGAGTGCATTTATTTCTAAATTTTTGTACATTTTTCTATCATATATATGCTGAAGAACACACTTGATTCCAAACAGTTAGTGCTTTCAATAATTTAGAAATAAAATATGGTATCTTTGGGTATTCATCCAAAACCAGGCGAACAAGCGCATTTATTAACTATAGAAACCATTTGATCTTTTCCTCAACATTTTTTTTCTTTTATTTGTTGTCAATTATGCCCTGTCCATTTTGAAATAGGTTCGGTAGTCTAGAAGAATGTGGAAAACCAAATTAAAGATGAAGCTAGATTACATTAGAGAATATCACTTTGAACTGTATTGACCTATATAACTAAGAACAGTAAAGTATCTCATATATAACATTAGAAATTACATGATGAAAACACACACACATGATCTTGAGCACATAATTTTTCGGTGGCAACCATTGTGCAGAATACTAAAACCTAAATTGCACAACTCTCAAGAAGAACTAAAACACATACTTTTTTGGAAGTGAAGAAGCAAGAAAAGGAAATGTGTTCTTGGAGGTTTTCTTCGGCATGTGCAAATGTTGCTTTGGTATCAGAAGTAGGGAAAAGACGTAATGATACCTTTTTTTAAAAAAAAGGGTGTGTGTATAAGGCTCTTATAGTATTATTCCTATATGCAGTTCGAATTATAATTTTAAAAAATACGTGATAATCTTGAAGACATTTTAATAATAGTTAAATAGAATATTGAATCAGCTACACTATTATTAGGCGAATGTAGCTCAGTGTTACTTACAAGAGAAGGGGGGAAAGTATCATTCTCTTTTTAAAAAAAGTTTGAACAAGATAATACTAAAATCTTTTAGATGCAAAATGAAAAAATCTGGCATAACTGTGAGTTGAAGACTTTTAAAATAATACTAACTAAAGATGCTGCCAATTCCATCTTTTTTTCTCCCCCACCCCTTTCTCTCTCTGCAGAGATGGATGTGTTTCATATAGAAGTGTATTGCTTACCACCTAAACATTTGACAAGTACCCTTAAAGGTAATTCAGTACTTGCTTACAATGATATTGCTCCATTGAGGTCTTGCGAAGAACTGGAGTGTCAGTTTTCACTGGCATTCCTTGCTTGGAACCTGGTCCAACAGTTCAGTTCTCTGAAATTCTCAATGGATTTAACACAAATGTTTTGACGTAGACTATGGCTACTCTACATCATGTAGAAAATAATGTAGAAAATCTTTCTTATACAGAGTACATTCCTGAGTCAGTCAGGTGTTTATAGAAAATATATGAGTAATGGCTAAAAGTTATTACCAGATTGTTTTTGAGCTTCAAGCAGATCACCCATGCCAGGCTGATGGGGATGGCCTGTAAACTGAATATTTCATACATTTGTGCACTTTCATTGTACCTTAAAAAACATTGGCAAGTGTAGGTTTTAGATACATTTTGATGGACTAGCATATCTATTTTTGTTCATTAAAATCTACGACATTGAAGCAAGTTTCATTGATTTTAGTAGTAGACCTATGTGGCTGCAATAAAAATATTGGTAACTTTCTCAAATTCAGCTAAGAATCCAGTTTTTGAAATAATTCTTTGGGTAGACATTTAAAGTGTACAATGTACATGACGAGATGTTGTGTGTGCGCATGTATTCATTCCTGCTAACATGTTTACTTTACATCTAAGGCCTGATCGCATTCAAAATTCCAGCTCTATAATCTTAAAAGTTAAAATGACAAAGTTGGAATGCTGAACGGCATGCATCAGACTTTAACTTTTCCTGGGCCAAGCATATTTAAGGAGCATAAAAATGTTTAGGCAACAAAACATTGTTATAGGTTATTTTAATGAAAGGCACGAGGGAATTATCTTTAAAAATCAATCACAAAGCCTTAGTTCTACAGGGATTTTCATCTGAATAATCAAAAATAAGAGAAAATTAATTGCAAGCTGCATCACTGCATATTTCAGTCTTGCATTATTTATTAATTTGCCAAACTTTTAATAGCCTTAATTTGCCCTTCGTTTTCCTTTTTACAGTACAACTGGATATTTTTATTTCAGTAATGTTTATCTGCATCTCAGCGTGTGTAGATATAAAAATTGAAATTACTTAGTATACCGAGAGTAGAATGTATGTTATTCTATAGCTTAAATAAAAGTAATGTTTTTCGCCCCTTTTATAAAAAACATTCTTCCTTTTTTTCTTTTTTCTTTTTTACAAAAATGGTTATAGTCATAGCATAAAGTTTCTATGCCAAAATGTGATGCACATTTTTCTGTATTCTTCAGAAATATTTTCAGGATCAAAATACGATTTCTTACGACATGAAGCTTTGAAGGGGGGAAAATGTCCTTAGGTTTGCAGATAGAGATTTTTGAGGAACTAATAAAGAATTAATTTTTGAAAAATATATCTTCAACATACCTTATTTTAAACAGACTGAATTTGTTTATCAGGTTTGTAATGAAACTTTATTTTTGTGATTTAAAATGTAAACATTTTTTTACATCAGTCATAAAAAGATAAACACAATGGCATTTAATTAAATTATGGCATTTAATGGCATTTAATTCTATTTATTTTATACATTCAAGGATAAACACAGACCCAAGTAAAAATGAATGCCATAATAAAATTGGTATGCTAGGATTTCTGATCAGGTGTAGACTAGTACACATAGGACTATTCCATTGTGTCATTTTAAGTAAGATTGGGGTAGAAAGTGATTTATCCAAATAACATCCCACTGAGCTTTATAGTGGGGTGGGATTTATCCCTCAGTTTCTTCAACTAAGGATGTATCTACACAGTAGAACTAATGCTGTTTGACACCACTTTAGCTGTCGCTGCTCAATGCTATGCGTTCATACAGTTTTAGAAAGTCTTTATCCTCGTCAAACTACAGCACATGATTCCATAGCATTGAGCCATGGCAGTTAAAGTAGTGTCAAACTGCAGGGTAGATGCACCATTGGTCTGGTTCTTTTCATCAGTTTGGGCTTTCAAAATTATGGTGTGCCTAGGATGGCAAAGAGGACTTCCGTTTGCTACAAACATGGATGAGCGGGAAAAAGGCCAATCCTGGAGCCATTCCTAATTGTTGCAGCCATTCCTAGTTGCTTATGCTGCTATCTCTACTTCCGCCCTAAATTTCCCTCCTGAAACCTAAACTCTTTGGAAACAGTTATGGCTCAGTTCAGATAATCACTCCAGGCTGTGGTTAGTTTATATGAGTTATCACCAAAGTATTGGTTTGAATTTCCAATGTATAAACAAGCCATGGTTTAGATATGATCGTTTTAATTCTCAATGCACTCTGTAGTTCAGTCCCTAGGATTAGTGATCTCCAGAGGTAAAATGATGGTTGTAATTATTTTCTGTTCAGAAATACAGCTACCAGAAACCATGAATTTAATGGCGTCTTAGGCTAGCATGGTTTTTTTTAAAAAAAACAAACAAACCATGACTTGAAGTTTGACATCACACTAAATCATTGTTAACTTTGCTTAACCATGTATCAAGGATGGCACAACTTAAATTTTTTATTCTTATTTCCTACAGCCTAATTGATGCTAAATAGTACCTTTTGTAATATGGTGGGTGAGGTGTTATGGATGAATATAATATCTAATCTACCACAAAGTTAGCTGAGAATAGTCACAAAAATATAATTATAACCTGATTATACTGAGGTACACCGCTGTAGCATGCAACTTTACAAACAAATGTGCTGATTTAAATTGTAAGTAGAGACAATCACAATAAATGTCCTGGCAACTTGCAAATTGGCTTAGAAAAGTTTCTCATCAATTACTGTTCCTCTCCCTTCTCCAACATTGCATAAAAATGAGAATAAGTATATTAAAATTAATAATGTAGATATGCAGTAATGAATATAAAGAAGTTTAAACTGTAAATTAAATCAACATGTGCTTGACTGGAAGATTACTTTATGATCTGTCTCCTGAGTTTCGAAGTTACTTCAAATTTGTTTTAGAGAGATGACAAGCTTTTCCTGCCATAAATTGAATGGCAAAAACCTTAAAAAATTAGTAGAAAGCATTTTTTGTATTTTTATTGCTGTCACACATTGTTCTTTTCTATTAATATTAATATCAATGTTTCATTTTGTCTGTAATAATTTTCTACATCCATAATGCATCAATAAGGTAACACTTACATTTCAAACAGAGTATAAAGCTGGCACTTTGTTTTAGAATAACAACTAAAACATTAATAAATAACAATGCAAGCTTATCTGTAGCATTATGAAAATCTTTGTATAGATTTTCATTTGAAATGGTTGCTGTTCACAGAAAATAGAAATATGGTATATCAAAAACAATATTTCAGGAAAAATAGAAAAAATAGAAAATATGTTCCATAACAAGTCTTGAAAGTCAAAGGCTTTATTTTAATTATTGCTTTAAAAAGATGCAAACCTATCTACATTTTACTTCTGTTTTCCTATTTCTAAAGACTTCTGTATTTTCTATATCGTTGTTTAAAAGCCAGACACACTAGAATTACACCATATTATTTGCAAGTAAATGTATGGAAGATGGGAGAGTATTTCTTTGGGCTGCTTGATTGTGAAAATATTAAATGACAAATTGGTGTGGGGAACAATCATTTTAACCGGTGAGTAGGAAAATAATCAATGGGTTTCTTTTGTTTATGATACTGTGTTAGCTTTGGTAGGATACTCTAATGGGAAAAAGAAAAATAATTCCTTTTCCTCAAATAATGAGTGGTTGCTTAGGTTTACATAATTGGAAATCATTATGTTTTTATCGGTATTTAAGAATTGGTAATGCATTAATGCTTCATTAATGTAATTCATAATTTGGTTAACTAAAAATAGTAGCCCTTAAAGACTATTCCAAAAGCTTTTGTACTTTTGTAACAAATAATTCGGGTAGTTTTTGGAGTGCTGTGTATCATTCAGGAATTTACACCCATATATAGATTCAGGCTTTGTGAGGTTTAAATGGAAAACATTATGGGGATAGTCTGAAGTCATTCCATACCTTCAGAAATGAGAGTTTAGCCTATAATATCAATGCAATTAGGCTGAAGCCCTTTGTACGTAGTTCCTCTGCCTACTTTACATGTAGAGTGGCCATGTTTTTGTTTCCAGCTATGCTCAGCCTTAGCATTAATACACATATTATTTGTATTTCTATTTTCTTTGGTGACTTGTATTTTTCTGTGAAGTTGCAATAAAGGTAGAGACCTTTGAGCAAAAACCAACCACACACTACTGTCAACTTCCAACTCGCAGAGTTTTGTTGCTTGGGGGAGCAATTGGAAGTTTCAGAAAATTATAAATCAGTTTGAAATATTAGTGATATTAAATACATTCCAGTTATGGTCTAGCTAATTCAGAATGGAAGGTCAGTATATAATTTTAAGGGCTTCAGAATACTTTTTAAATTAAAGGGGTGCTCTACTTTGTAAAAGGACCATGAAAAGCTTGTACTTTGTTATGCCTTTTCCCTGAATATAAAAATAAGTTAAATAATTGATTGATGTCTTAAGGTACAATAAATTATTGATAGATTAGCAAAATCTGGAGTGCCTTTTCTCACATACCCCTGTCTCTATAACACAAACCGATTTACAGCTGTCATTCTATTCTGTGGAACTGATTTGCTCCTGTCACTCTATCTGTAAGCTGACAAAAAGCAGTTATGCATCAGTAATGCCCAGAGCAGCAAATGGAACCTGAGTAATTATTGTACACTGACGCCTCACACAACTTGCAAAGTGTACCTAAGCATCTACCCTTTTTAAAAGAAACCCTTGCAATGTGATTTTTTTTGTTGTTGCTTCGTTTGTGTGCAGCTATTTATTTGATCAGGTGTGAATTAGAATTCCGTTCATTAAACATGCTTGTTATTCGGCACAAGAGAGTAACGCGAGTCAGAGGAAGTGCCTGCCTACAACAGTAATTAAACATGTGTAACCAATTAGTGGGTTTTCCACTATGGCACAAGCATATAATTTGCAGAGTCTTTCTATGAGAATAGAAAAAATAAGGTGCTAAAAGTGTATCTTGAATACAGCATTCTCATGTGAAACATGTCAGTGTAAAAAATTGAACTATAATTTCTAGTTTGTTAACAAACCACTAAACTATTGGCTAACATACATTTTTCACTCTTGTGAAAAGAAATATCTGACACTCAAATAAAGGTATTAATTTTATTTATATATAGCTAGTACTGTAAAATGTATTTTCCATATCTCAAAAGAAATGTAATATTTGTTTTGTGGTATAAATAAAGTGCAATAATGGAATGAGAGATATAGCTTTAATTATTTTACAAATCTTTTTGTTTTTCAAATTCATCGTATCAGAAGAACTTACAGCATTTTGTTACTATTATAAATAACAGATTTTACTGAAAGTATCTTAAATAAAACAAATGTTTGTTGATTTAACAAGTTATGTAGAATTACATTGAGCCTATAGTGTCTCGATTTAGTATAAAGATAATAAATCTAAGTAGCACAGACCACACTTGAGTAACAGAAGCCCAGTTTGTCGTGTCAGGTGCTGATTTGAGTTTGAAAGGTTACAGATTAGTTTAGCAATGTTAAGTGAACTGGCAAAGGCATCTCTAATTTTGCTGGAAATGAGGAAGCTTGATGGCAAAGGGGAATCCTAATGAGTCCATCGAAAGCTTGCTTTGTACCCAACAGACAAGGTAGCTGTGAATTGTATGAAAATATTGGAAATCAATTGCTTCTATGGAATTTCATTAAGAAGCAGTATCCACAATTGATAGGGCCTCATAATTTGATGGATTGCGCTAAGAAAATGATTAGCTAGGTAGAAAGAGTCATAGAATACACACACACTGGGAACTCAGAAATGTTGAAGTGGTGTAATTTGTACAAAATAAAAAAATATTGATTTTTACTCATGTGCAAAATTTTAAAATGGAGGGAGGGCTGCCTTACAAGTCATTGGCTGATGCAATCTTTTGATTTTTCCAGCAGTGCCAGGAGAAGGAGCAGATGATGGTGATAGTGGGAATGAAAGCAGGAGTGGCAGCGAGGAAACAAATGTTTGTGAAAAATGCTGTGCAGAATTCTTCAAATGGACCGATTTCCTGGAACACAAGAAGAATTGCACTAAAAACCCACTTGTGTTGATTGTGAATGAAGATGAAGCCGCGCCGCCCTCTGAAGAATTCCCAGAGCCCTCCCCTGCTAGCTCTCCTAGTGATCAAGCAGACAGTGAAGCTGCTGAAGAGAATATCCAGGCTGAGAGCAACGAGAGCTGTGAGATGAAAAATACAGAAAAGGAGGAAGAACCCATGGAGATAGAATCTCCGGCAGAAAAGAGTTACCCCAGTCAAGGCACCTCCACCACAGCTACGCCACTACCTCAGATTAGTGAACCATCTTCCTTGACAAGTTATAACATGCCAAACACTAACGTAACCTTAGAGACATTGCTGAGCACTAAAGTGGCTGTTGCACAGTTCTCACAGAGCACAAGATGTGCGACTACTGCAACCACAGCCAGTGGAGTCACAGCAATGGCCATCCCAATGATACTTGAGCAGCTGATGGCTTTGCAGCAGCAACAAATTCACCAGTTGCAGCTAATAGAGCAGATCCGCAGTCAAGTAGCAATGATGAATCGGCAGCCATTACGACCCACTTTAAATCCAACAATTTCTTCCCAGAACGCTCCTGTGCAACCCTCAAACCAGATTCAAGGATTTGCAACAAACTCTACTATTCAGTTAGCAGCAGTTGTTCCATCTGCCATAGTGGCACAAGCCACTAACAACCCACCAACCACTTTTGAGTGCACTCAGCATATTTCAAGGCCTACGTCGGGTGCAAGTACTCCTAACATGTCTAGCAATGGTTCTTCTGTCCCAAATGAAGCAAGCACACCATCATCTTCTAATGCAGTTACAGCATCCTTAACATCTGTTTCTGTGTCAAATAGCACTAGCAGCTCTTCACAGGCTCCCAAAACTTCAACTCCACCTTCAATAGGACCTGGAAATCTCCTCACCTCAGCTTCCAGCCTGCCAAACCCACTTCTACCTCAGACTTCACCCAGTAGCGTAATTTTCCCCAATCCACTGGTAAGCATTGCTGCAACTGCTAATGCGTTGGACCCTCTATCTGCTCTTATGAAGCATCGCAAAGGAAAACCTCCTAATGTATCTGTGTTTGAACCCAAGACAAGTTCTGAGGATCCATTTTTTAAACATAAGTGTAGATTTTGTGCCAAGGTCTTTGGGAGTGACAGTGCTCTACAGATACACTTGCGTTCGCACACAGGGGAAAGACCTTTTAAGTGTAACATATGTGGGAATCGGTTTTCTACAAAAGGCAATCTAAAAGTTCATTTTCAGAGGCATAAAGAAAAGTACCCACACATCCAGATGAATCCATATCCAGTTCCAGAATACCTCGATAATGTTCCCACTTGCTCTGGGATTCCATATGGAATGTCATTACCACCTGAAAAGCCAGTTACTACATGGTTGGATAGCAAACCTGTGTTACCAACAGTTCCAACTTCAATTGGGTTGCAGCTTCCCCCTACAATACCAGGGGTAAACAGCTATGGAGATTCCCCAAGTATTACTCCCATGAGCAGGTCACCACAGAGGCCATCTCCTGCATCAAGTGAATGCACCTCCTTGTCCCCAAGCCTAAACAATTCGGAGTCAGGCATTCCTATGTCTGCAGAATCCCCACAACCAATTCATAGTGGTCCAGCTGTGACTAAAACTGAACCTGTCAATAATCCTGTGACAAATGCAAGGCTAGGAGATATTTCTATATGTGGGCAGGTTTCTGCAGTACCCACGCCTTCAGTTCCTAATACTATTACAGAAAACAGTATTTCTACAAGCCTCTCAAACTCTGTGCTTCCAGCATTGTCTGACCAGTTCAAGGCTAAGTTTCCATTTGGTGGACTACTAGACTCTATGCAAACATCAGAAACCTCAAAACTGCAACAGCTTGTAGAGAACATCGATAAGAAGATGACAGATCCAAATCAATGTGTCATTTGTCACCGTGTGCTCAGTTGTCAGAGTGCTCTCAAGATGCATTATAGAACACATACAGGAGAAAGACCATTTAAATGCAAAATTTGTGGACGTGCGTTTACTACAAAAGGCAATCTAAAAACACATTTTGGAGTTCATCGAGCAAAGCCACCACTTAGAGTACAGCATTCGTGTCCCATTTGTCAAAAGAAATTTACAAATGCTGTTGTCCTTCAGCAACACATTCGTATGCACATGGGTGGGCAAATACCCAACACACCATTACCAGAGGGCTTACAGGATGCCATGGATTCAGAACTTTCCTTTGATGAAAAGAATGCAGACACACTGAGCAACTATGATGATGACATGGATGAAAATTCCATGGAGGAGGACCCAGAGTTAAAAGACATGGCAATGGACCCCTCCAAACCTCTTATACTTTATTCTGAGTCATGTCCACCTTCCCCACCATCTGTGATTTCTAGCATTGCAGCCCTGGAAAATCAAATGAAAATGATTGATTCTGTCATGAACTGTCAACAGCTGACCAATCTGAAATCTGTTGAAAATGGGTCAGGGGAAAGTGACCATTTGAGCAATGATTCTTCATCAGCTGTAGGAGATCTAGAGAGTCAGAGTGCTGGGAGCCCAGCAATGTCTGAATCTTCTTCCTCCATACAAGCTTTGTCACCTGAGAATAGCAACAGTGAAAGCTTTAGATCAAAATCCCCAGGTTTTTGTAACCAGGAAGAACCACAAGAAATACATTTAAAGACAGAAAAGCTTGACAGTCCACTACCACGTACTGTTGAAAATGGAGGTGCACTGGATCTGACAGCCACCAACCCAGGAAGACCACTCATCAAAGAGGAATCTCCTTTTAGCCTGCTGTTCCTGAACAGAGAACGTGGTAAGTTTAAAAGTACTGTTTGTAATATCTGTGGCAAGCCTTTTGCTTGTAAGAGTGCATTGGAAATTCACTACCGCAGCCATACTAAAGAACGTCCATTTGTATGTACAGTCTGCAATCGTGGGTGTTCCACTATGGGTAATTTAAAACAGCACTTACTGACACACAAATTAAAAGAGCTGCCTTCTCAGTTATTTGAACCCAACTTTACTCTAGGTCCCAGCCAAAGCACTCCTAGCCTGGTCACCAGCACTGCGCCTACTATGATCAAAATGGAAGTGAATGGCCACAGCAAGCCGATCTCATTGGGTGAGGTTCCACCTCTTCCAGCTGGAATCCAGGTTCCTGCTGCACCACAGACAGTGATGAACCCAGGCATCACTCCTATGCTGGCACCCCCACCACGTCGAACGCCCAAACAGCACAACTGTCAGTCATGTGGGAAGACCTTCTCTTCAGCAAGTGCACTACAGATACATGAACGCACCCATACTGGTGAAAAGCCATTTGGTTGCACAATCTGTGGTAGAGCTTTTACCACAAAAGGGAATCTTAAGGTAAGAAGGGAATAATCTTCAAACAAAAAAAGTTGAAAAGAACAGATAATTGTAACAGTATGAAGGATTCAAAGCGCTTAACCTGATATTCACTCCTTCTCTTTTCCTCATGCAAAGGGAGAGAAGGAGTGGTGGTTATATTGTGATTTGCTAACATTATATTAGGTTGAGTCTGGACATCGTGCTGTAGCATCATTGAGCATGATGAGAATGAGTCCCAAGGAGACTGGGAATTTCTGCTTCTGTTTCAGATTATCCATAATTTAACATTGCATCTAAACCTCACACCACAGTTATTCTTAGGTATGGGTGGTAGGAACAGGCTTGTCAATCCTGGTTGAAGTTAGCCAATTTGAAGATGACTTGAGGTTTGGATGATGCAATAAAGTGTAGTTAATGCAAAAGGGAAAGCAGAGTTTCCAAATTCCTCAATCATGGTAGAGAAGAAGGAGAAAAGGAAATTCATGAACCTAAAGTTCCCATTCTTATCCTGCTAAAGTGGTTTTGTGTAATATCTGAATCGTGACGTGTTGAACTAATTTATAAAAACAAGCGTTTTTTGAGTACACATTTTAGTGTGCTTTTAAAATTAGTTCTCTCTATATATTGTTATGAAGCATTGTGCTGCTTTTTCTTACTAATGGCTTTTCCAATTTTTCAAAATAACTAAATAACCTTTACAGAAGAAGTGTATATGCAGTTTTGCTTATACTGTATATGCATTACATGTGTATTTTAATATTCTAAAGCATTATTTAACAGTGCAGAATATTATGAGGATTTGGAGGGTTGCAAGATTTTAAGTTGTAGATTCTCAGATTTGTGTATCTCACAATAGTGAAGGTAATAGTAATAGTTATGGTAGCAGCCTTTTAAAAATCTGGTCACAACAGATAATATTGGTACTTCTCAATAACTTTCTGGTCATGCCAGTTTAGTGTGTTAGAATGCAGTCCTCCAGAGTTACTAAAGGCCATTGGGAAATGCATTGCATACCTAAATTTCTAGCTTGCCTCTAAGGTTGAGAGATAGTGCAGGTTTTTATTCTTACAAACAAATTTAGTACTTTAAACTAATGTTTAAAGTACTAAACTAATGTACTTTAAACTACTTTAAACTAATGTTTAAAGTACTAAATTCTGGCCCCGTTTTTAATACCTAAACAACTCAAGTAAAATGGAAAAGGTTACAGGCAGTAAAGGGGAAACCCCATAATTAGTATTACTCCCAGTCCAGTTAAAATTTATCTTGAATAAGCTACATAGAAATCAACTGGTTTAACTTGGTTGTGATTAGCTTGCTCTATTAATCTCTCTTGTACTTCAGAGAATTTCATTGTTCTCTCGGAGAATTGGAATTGGAGTCATTTTAAACAGCCTAGAGCCATTTAAGAATCATTGAATCTTAAGACCTGGTCATGAGAATAGAAGATTGCTCTGTTTATTTGGAAGACCACTAATTGCCCTCCATTCACACACCCCTCCCCAGTGCACATAGACACTGGTCGTATATTTCAGGAGTGCACCAAGGGCAACAGTCTTAGCAATTCCTTCTTTTCATGTGACAAGATATTTATATCAAGGGAAAAATACAATTATACTATTGTGGTAAACCAGGAAACTTTCTAGTTTTATCTTTCTATTTTAAAAATGATAGAAACCTTTGCAGTTCAGTAGATAACCTTGAAATCCTATGTGGAGGTTCAGTAGACTTCCCTATTATAATAAGACAAGGCTCTCTTTTGATTGTGGTGGGCCATTAACTTCCAACTAAACATACATAGAATTGTATTTCATAAATCTTTTTTTTCTTTTAAATTAATGTGACAGGTATTTCCAAGTTGAAGAAAAATAACTTACCGTATATATGCCTACTGAACTTTTAAAGATAGTACACAAGATCTTTCAGGTTTATTTTTAGCTTTCACTTAATGGGGAAATGTGCATATTAACATTTGTTTTTGATGCAAAAATAATCAGTTTTATGTTATAAATATATCTGTATTTCATATGAAAATTATTGGATCTGAAAAGGAATGGTATGTAGACTTCTACATACGTTCTATGTATAGTCATTGCAGTTTTGCTAATGTGCCAATTTCCCTTGCTTTCTTTGTTCTTTCTCTAAAGGTTCACATGGGAACTCATATGTGGAATAATGCCCCTGCGCGGCGTGGCCGACGACTGTCTGTGGAAAACCCCATGGCTTTGTTAGGTGGCGATGCTCTCAAGTTTTCAGAAATGTTCCAAAAGGATTTGGCAGCTCGGGCAATGAATGTTGATCCAAATTTTTGGAACCAATATGCTGCCGCTATTACAAATGGACTTGCAATGAAGAACAATGAAATTTCTGTCATACAGAATGGAGGCATCCCCCAGCTCCCAGTAAGTTTAGGCGGAAGTGCCATTCCGTCTTTAAGTAACATTACCGCTGGAATGGACAAAGCCCGTACTGGCAGCAGCCCACCCATCATTGGTTTGGACAAAGCGAGTTCTGAAACTGGAGCCAACCGCCCATTCACAAGGTTTATTGAGGATAATAAAGAGATTGGCATAAATTAAGAGCATTCAGTACAAGTAACTGCTGGACCACTACTCAACACACCATTTGTTCTTTCATGTACAGTTTTGGGAGTTAAGCATTAGTTTCATGACCTAATTGCCTAGGTTCTCTTTAAGATTGTATCCCATAGCAGAAATGCATAACTTTGTGTCTGCTGAAAAGTTGTCTTGCAAAATTTGCATGGTACTACTTTCAACAGTGAGCTGACTGTTAGCAAGAACTTTGGAACCGTTTTAATTTAAGTAAATGATAAATCATGGCATCACTGCATTAGGTGGAGGCTAAATTGATTCAGTTTTTGTTCCGTGACAAAACAAAACGCTACCAGCCGAGTAAAAGGAAGCTTCACAATGGCATTTCAGTCCAGCTCCTCCTTTGCTGGTTTTGTTCCTTTCTGCTAGAAACTTGAACTATGTTTTTAGAAATCCTCTAACATTCAATAAGTGATTTAGTATCCTAATGCTGTGTATGATTACAGTATTCTTGTCTGTAGTATTTATAATGTAAAGATAATGCGGGTAACAGACAATATACTAGCCCCATCCTTAATGAAGCTTTTGTACTGCAAAATACACCTGGCTATGTGATTTTTTTAAAAGCAAGTTTTGTTTTATTATAAATAAGTGGTTTATTTCAACGCAGGCAAAATTGTGAAATTTTATTGGGAAAGATAGCATGCTTTTCATGTGCAAGTACCTGTCAGTAACAAACCATTTTAATTTAAATATTTGTAGCTGCTATGTGGACAGTTGTTCTATTAAATGAAAAATGTAGTGTGGACTTCAGTTCATGGTTGGAAAACAAGTTACAGACAAACCTTATCACTATAGATTATTCACAACATTATAAGCAGTTGTGAGTAAAACATTTCATGTTATCAAAGGCTGTACAATAAAAAAGGCAGTGTTTGTATAATGTGGTTGCAAACTCTTAATTTATACTATTGCACTTTTAGTACTTTATATTTAGGGAGGTTTGTCTATAATTTGAATCTGAACAAAAGATGTAAACTATTTTATAAATAGTACTTTGGTTTGAGGAAAAGGGAAAGATATTTGTTGTGTTTGTCTTTAAGGTCAAACAGGATGAGAGATCTATGCTCCTTTTAACAGGGAAACCACTAAGAACTGTCAGATTCTTGAATATAATGGGGCCTGCCATTTCTTGAACTGAAATGATTCATTTAACTTTTCTATAAACCCACCCTCTAGCAGACCTTTGATATGTTAATCTTAGGGCTCTGATATCAGCTCAAGCCTAAGAGAGGCTAAAGAAAACATTGTGTAGGCTTAATTTTGCTGTAATCTGTTCTGTCTCTTTCCCTCCCACCCACAAGCTAGATGCTGACTGCTTAATATCACTGGTATGTAAAGCAAAAGAGGAAAGAAAAATATTAAGTATCTGTAAACCAATTCCCAATTCTGACTAGCTTTTTTTAACATTCTAAGATTTATTACAAAGCACAATGTACTCTGATTATTCGAATATAATTTTCAGTTGTTTTAAGCATTGTTTAAAATTGTGACTAAAGGGAATGTTTCCACTCTTAAGCTAGGGTGCTGGTGAGGCTGGAGCGTAATCAAAACTTGAACAGTAAATGTTTTGTGTACTACCTCATTTTTGTGCATTACAAGTATGGTGGAGTCTGAAACTATGAACCTCCATCCAACAAAATTGTCCAAGGGACATTATGGGTAGCTGGCAAACAGCACAAGATGTTTTATGGCCCCGAAGAAAGAATCAGACAGTATGGTCTTCTCAAGTTAAGACTGGGGAAAAATAGGACAATCTCTTTCTTGTGCAACAACAACAACAACAAACATTACTGTAAGAGGATGGACTGCTTCTGCCGTCGTGTCACTGAATGAAAAGTTCAAAAGACTTGTTAGTGGTTTGTTTCTGTTTTGAAATGAACAATGAACTTGCGGCTCTGTTTTCTACAGCAATGATACACAGAATATATATGTGCACATACACATGCATATATTAAATGTATATGTATGTATGTGTGTATGTGTTTACATCTATATGTAAAAATCAGACATTCTTATATTCTGACACCTACCACCACCAGTGACCACCATTTGTGTTTGGGGTGTTTCAAAACTGGGAAACAAAACTGAGGTGGCTTAATATTGCTGTTTTTCAGCAAATGAATGTGTTTATTTATCTGTGTCCATTTCTGGTGTGCATTTTTTGTTTAGTATTTGGTACCATGTAGTGTTATCTCTTCTCCCTAAAGGATGTGCATAACTTAAAAAAGAGATGTAAAGTGTTGTAAATAAGATGGCTGATGAAGGTACAGTAAGACTGACCCAATTTTGTATTCAGGGTTAGGTCTTTCCTCTCTGCATGGTGAAGAGAGACACTATTTTTATACTGCGATACCATGTAGGGCTAGGAACCTCCCTGAACCAGCTGGGAATTGTTACCTAGATCCAATATTTTTTATTATTAAATCTTGTTGGCTCGACACATCTACTGATTGAAATGGATGTCTTAGTCTAGGTTACTATTTTTGTCACATGGAATTGAATAAAATGCAGGATGTAATATTATCTCTGAATTGTGTTCCATGATTATTCTAATAATTGAGTGAGATACAAGAGTGAGCCTGTTCATGACAGATGTCAGTGATTTTTAATTATCAAACCAGATAGTTAAAAAAAGGGGGCACCTTATATTTATATTGTTTGGACATATCTGAGTGGATAGATGTTGGGAAACTATGCAGTAAAAATCACAGTGCCCTGCAAAAAAGAAAAATGCAGTAACAGAAGAAAAGCTGTACCAAAGTGACTGTGTTCTGAAGCAATCTTCTTTAGCTGCCTACCTTTGAATTTATCATTTTATTAAATTCAGTTTACCCAAACTACACTTTTTGTCCTGTGAACCAGAGATTCAATTGTACACACACAATAAGTAGTACACATCCAGATCCTACCCCTATTTGCATTTCTGTTTTTGTTGTTGCTAAAGTGGTTACTACTAAAGTAAAAAATATAGGAAACCTTGCACAGATCTGGGATGTATGAACTGTTTCTCAGTGAATATCTGAAACATGCCACATTTCTTGTTTTATTTTAAGCAGGGGAATTTCTGCATTGAGACATTTTGTATATGTGAGTGTGTATAGGATTCAATTAGTGCTAGTATAGTACTGGATTCCAAATATAGCTCTTTTAGTTCAAACAGTAGATTCTGATTTGGACTCGTATAGCTGGAAAGATATGTGACCCACTGTAGTCACAGACAATGGAACCAATGCAAATCCCACTGAATGAAATATTCTTGCACCAATGGAGCAATTCAACAATTATACACCAACCTTTTAAGCTTGAACATAAACATTTAGCACGTAGCAAAAATTTTCTGTAGCTACAAACAGAAACATGATTTTACTTCACTGAGTTTATGACAAATGCACCAGTTGTACTAATACAAGAGAATGTAAGGCTGGTTTTACAACTGCAATGCTGAAGTGTACATTTTGTTCACATTGACTGCATATCACTGTAGAAGCTGTTGAAGGTGGAAATGAAAACTTGATGGAAGCGGGTTATTGGGCACTGGAGGCCAGAAGACTACAATAAAATACCTGTAGGTTTGTGTGGAATGGAGCCTTTCCTTAAAAATTAGTTTTCATTTATGATGAATGGAAATTGAATAAAAGATCATCTTGGAATAAAATAGTTACATGAAAGGTAGCCTATACAGTAGTTGCTTAATGAAAAAAATGCTGGAGACTAAAATAGTACTGTTTAAAATACATAAAAGTGTAACATACTACTTGCCACACAACAGAATTATAGTGCTAACTTTCATTTTTATATTGCATTCATTAACAGTGTGACAGCATTAAAATGGACATTGGATACTCCAGCAAACATAATTGGGAGACCCCTCCCTCATTTTTAAATTCTTCATTGGTTCAGAGCAATTTCAGTGAGAAAAATCTTGATTTGTTAATATCTCAGAACCCTTTGCATTTACAAAATTATAAATCTGAATGTTGTCTGGAAAATTGCTTGTACCCAAAGAATCTGCTTAAGTTTCCCTCCCAGAGATGTATTTTCCCATCTTTCTTAACTGACCAGAAACAGAAAAAAGCTTGTTTTTACTCATGCAGATACTGCTTGTAATACGTTTTATAATGCACACTATGACATTAGAAAATTTCCCATTCAAATGTGCGTCTTGGCTCCTGTACTGAATAACTGCAAGAGAGGGATGGTCCAAGCATTAGTAGAAAAGTGCCTTTGGGGTGTGTGTTCTTATTAGCATTAATAGTTGTAGTTCTGCTGAAAGTGCTCATAAGAATCTAAAACCCCAAAATCAAAACTTCTAAAAGAGCATAATACCACTTATGAAAAGAGAAAATTAGCAACATTGTCACTTGTTCTTATTTTGGGAGTAGATAGCAGGAAAAAAATTACAGTGGAAATGGTTTGTAGTTGGGGACGAAGAAAACATTTCTAAAAATTCTAATCTGATAATGGTGAGAAGCTCTGTGAAAATACAAGATTATTTTTTCTTAGGAAAGTGAAATTGCTGTGTAAGAAACTGAGGAGCTATGGTGAACAATAAACACGAGATCAGTTTTCCACATCCTTAAGAAATAATATGGATGGGGCTTTGAAAACTGCCTTAATTCTTTTACCACGCTTTTAAAGGTTCAAATGCTCCATAGCCGGTCAGATTAAAAACTGCCAAACAGTGCTTTCTGAAATTGTCTTTCTGTGATGGTGAAATGGAATCTTCTCATGAGTTTTCCAGTTTGCTTGTGGAAAAAGAATGTGAAGCTATCCTAATTAGAATTAGTTTAATAAATAATAAACCAAAGCAATTTACATGGAAATAACGTCAAATTCAAATGTTATGGAACTGAATCCTGTAAACAAGTGAGAGGGGGGTCATGCCTGACTCCATCTCTCTTCTCACATGCCACCAAATGCTTATTGCTGTAGAGCAACACCAGGAAAAAAATAGAGAACCTTCTCTATGTAGGTTCTTCACATGATCCAGAACACTCTAAGATCTCCATGTGAGGTCATGTTGCCCCATTTCACATGTCTTTCAAAATACCAACACATTGTATTTAAGTCTCATCTATACGTAAATACGGTTAAAACTGAGCTGCCATGACCATACTATTTTATGTACTTTGCTCTCCCATTTGTTTAAGCCACCATAATGACAGCCACAGTCTATACTCAACTACATAAATTACTGCAGTATTATTGTACCATTGCTCTATTTCTGTAATTACATTGCATGACTGTCATTCCCACATTATGTACATTACTAAAATGAAATACACCGTTGGGGTAATTTCTTTCTGTTGTAAAGTGCACTGTACCTCATTATTAGTAAACGTTTATTCTTTTTCTCAACCTTGCATATGCAATTTTTTTTTAAAAGCCTAAAACCTCCCTTATGATGTGAGATCTCATTAGTAACCAAATGTGGACTGAGTGTAACACTCAATAAAATTAAGGTATTTGGATATAGATTTTAGGTTGCCAACTGCAAATATGCAAAAGGCTTTTAGGAGCTATGCAAGGACTAAAACCTTTTCCTAAGTGGCAGGCATGGTCCTAAAATCTGCATGTGTTCAATGCATAGTTTGAATTTGTATTTGTAACTAAAGAGCCTAAACATTTATCTAGTGGATTAAAATCCTATGAGAACTATTTGGGCACATCTTCAAACATCTATGTGAATGTCCTACACCTCTGTTTCACTTTCAAGATAAAAATAAATTCGCCACTTTAAAACTGGATATGTGCTGGAAGTCAAATATGGGCAAAATAAAATCTTCTAGATGGGATTGTGCCTCAATATTTTTGTATTCTTTGTTGCCTTCTCTCATGTCCAGGGCTGAAGTGAGTTGTAGTTTTTGCAACTTTAGCAGGAGCTGATTGTTTGTCTCCAGTTAAGAATTAATTCATGTTGGACTGAAATAGTTTAAGCCTCATTAAAATTCTCTTCTTTTTCAAGTCCAGTGTGATACTTTTTGAAAACCTTCATTGTTATGGTTT
Organism: Anolis apletophallus; assembly: GCA_030556195.1. NCBI lineage: Eukaryota > Metazoa > Chordata > Lepidosauria > Squamata > Anolidae > Anolis > Anolis apletophallus. Next base: position 62,835,318 of record JARBWK010000007.1, on the reverse strand, counting down.
GCAGAATGGAAAGGACTCTTGTACCTTTAACAACTGTGTAGAAGAGAGAATTTAAGTGAGTGTGGCGTTCTACCTCATTTCATGACAAGCAATGCCTGAGGAATTTCTTCTACCATCTACACAACTCTTAAAAGAATATATACCATCTCAGATTTTCACTCTGGCAACCTATTCATATAATTGAGAGAGAGAGATTATACACACACACACACACACACACACACACTGTATCTGCCCTTGGTACCTGGTTAAGATGTTGTTATACAAGATGCTAGGGGAACTTGGGAAATTTGTAAACAGAAAGCCTCGTGTTCTATCATTTCCTCTTACATGGATCAAATTAATATCTATAAAATATACCACTATATTCCTAATATTGTGGAATAACTCCAGAAAAAATACTGATGGCCTTGGGAGCTTCCCATAGGCGTCTAGTTTGCCAGCAGGAAACAGAATTGGTTGATCCAGTAAGATTAGATTGGTCAATCCAGTAAAGTTCCTCTTGTGTACTTATGCCTGATGAGATCAAAGAAACGTATATCTATTGCCAAGTATTCCTGGGACAGTAGCTCATGGGGAACCTTCCTGGAATCTAGCCAGTGGCACTTATAAAATCTGGTTAGGCAACTGTAAAGAATATTTTTTAAATGAGCATCACTAGAATTGCTATCCAAGAACTTTTTGTTTCCATGCAGACATAATGGAGACTTAATCATCCCTTAATCATCCCAATCAAGAAAGTCCACAGATTAGTAGAAGCAGGAGATTGGAGGCTGTAGTGGATACCCTTGAAACATGTGAATTTGTCACTACAGAGACTTGTCACTTTCAAATCTGATTCTCATTGATTCTGGCAATATTAGTGACATCTGTCTGTTTGGCTTTCTATGGCTCATTTCTCTAGAAGAGAAGCCAAATGACATATATTTCCATAGTGCATCTTTCTGAAAGGCAATTTTGTATAATGTGTCTGATGAGAAAGAAGACACAAATACTCAGCAAAAATTAGGCATAAAGGACCATACCTCAAATACTTTATGGAAGTGGGGACAGGAAAGAGTTCTGGTAGCATCCTTTTAACATGAGTGGCAGCAAGTAATTGGAGAAAGGAATATGTATTTTGCCATGTATTTTGCTTCTGGCATGAAATTACTTTTATATTTACATATGCACAATATAATTCCATTTTAGCATTTGTGGGAGCTGCTTCCCCCATAATTCAGATGCTTTGTGGTATTAAAGAGGGAAAGCAGTGGGTTGCAAGGATTGTAAGCTACAGAAGCAGGGGGCAAGGCCACCATTCCTCTGCCCAACTGAAATCCTTATCCCTGTTTTTCAGTCTTACACACATGAAATAAATATGTCTCAGGACTGCATCACGCTAGAGAGAAAAATCCACTTAATATCCGTTTGCTGCCCCCTGCAGAATTCTGGGGTTTGTAGTTTAGGGAGGAGCCTTTAACAACCTCACTAAACTACAAGCCCCAGAATTATGCAAGAAGCAGAAACGGGATTTAAAGTGGATTCATTCTCTAGTGTGATGAAGTACTCAAAGTCAAGATTCTGTGCTAGGCATGTGAACACCCAAACAACGTTGCCAATGGACAAATTTTCTGCTACCATTTGCTTGCAGTTCTATAGCTTGCCTTTTCCACCATTTTACTCATTTGGCAATTGTATAATTTTCCAAGTTGATTGCTAATAAGGTTAAGATGGATTGCTCAACACTTCAGATCCTTAGCTAATGCAGTTGTTGTCATTCCTGATAGCTTGAGCTAAATGAGACTGCAGTTACTATTAGTCTTTCATTTTACTCAAGGTGAGCATTCAGATTCTATGAAGAGTACAGAACTGGAGTCTTCTGTTCTTACAAAGGGATTATTTCAAAAACTATTTAGGTAACTACTGCCCTTGAATGAAAAGGCCAACAAAGTAATGACAATTGCGATATAGAGTGCCTGCCTATTGTTAAGAATGTAACTGATTACTCTGGTCTAATAAAATTTCGTTGTGCTCATGTTATGAAAACATCCTATGTGAAAAATAGGTTTCTATTAACCGAGACTGACAGAAAATACGAAAAGCCCCTTCTCAAGTTGTGGAGGTCTGCAGTTAACCAGAGAAGAAAATTTACATTTGACCACATCTCATGTTCCCTTAAATTATGTGGCAGTTATGTAGTATTTGGAGTCATTTAAAGAAAGCAGAACATGGGAATACTATTTTTTGGATTATGAATTCCAGAATCCTCCAGCCAGCATAACTGACTATAATATTAATAAGCTAAAATACTAGGATACAATTTAATTAAAAACCAGTTTAAAAGGGCACTGAAGTAATAAAAAATGAAAAAATACCCACCCATTATACACCATGTACTTTTATATACCTTGCTGTTCACAGACATTTCATTGCTGAGAACCCTATTCAGTAAGATCTTTGCTAATGGAAGGACAGCACAGAAGGAGACAACACAGCTTGGGACCAACCACTGAGATGGTCCTTGTGTGTATTCATGAAATTTGTTTCTGAGAGTGGTGGCCCCAACAGAAGGGCCTTCTTGCTCTCATGACCTTTTCTTATATAAGAAAAGGCCATTCTCTCTTACAACTGCTGTTTACCTTCATTCCAAATGTGTAAATATAGCAACAGGTTCAGACAGAAGCATTTCCTCCTGAATGGTTAGTTGTCCTCCTTGAACATATACAAAGTCAGACCACCACTAATCTTTAAAACTTAGTATTTATCTTCACTAGTTGGCAGAGACATTCCAGGGTGTTGGATGGTTCTTTCTTGTGACCCATCTGGATTTTAATATGAGACATTGTAGGCGAAAAGCATATGTTCTGCACTGAACTATGATCCTTCATTTAAGGAGTCCCCCCCCTCGAAAGTTCATAGAGTGAAAAAGCAATCTAAGGAAGAATCTTAGGTGAGAGATCACTAGTTCCCTAAAGGTAAAGGTTTCCCCTTGACATTAAGTCGAGTTGAGTCTGTCTCTGGGAGGTGGTGCTCATCTCCATTTCTAAGCTGAAGAGCTGGCATGGTCCATTGATGCCTCCTAGGTCATGTGGCTGGCATGACTGCATGAAGCACCATTACCTTCCCACTGAAGCAGTACCTACTCATATTTGCATGTTTTAGAACTGCGAGGTTGGCAGAAGCTGGGGATAACAATGGGAGCTCACCCTGTCCCGTGGATTCGAACTGCTAACATTCCAGTCAGCAAGTTCTGCAGCTTAGCGGTTTAACCTGCTGCGCCACCACGGCCCCCTCACTAGTTCCCTAAACACAACTTAATATCACGATTTGTCTTGGTCACCTGAAAGCAGTTCAGGAAAATTTTTAATATATAAATCCACACAGTACACAACAGAGGCATATCTTTGACCTTCACTAGTCTTTAACAAGAGTGTGATTCACACAGCTCTTGAACTCCTTCATTTAAAAAAAAATGAAAATGGTGATCGCAAAAATAGTGGACTTGGCCTATCTTTGTGTGTATAAGATTCCATAGTGTTTTCTTGGCCCACATTTTACTATGCCCTTTTCATTTTTTTAACAAGTTTGTTTCATGAGCAATTCAGATGAGACAAACAACGGCTTTGTTATGTTGTCAAAACACATTTTTTCATAAAACAATATGTCATTTAAGAAGAATCTGAGACTTATGATTTGATCCTCGTTTGAAGGTAAATGCTGGCTTATACACACTGTGCACAGTGTATTCAGATAAAACAGCAAAACTATGGTTTACTGCAAATTAGAAATAAAAGTTTGTAAAGTTATCCACTTACAGAAGAAATAGGCTCATTCTTGCTCACCTTCATAATAATGTACTGTCATATCCAAACAATATCTGTATGCATATAAAATGCACTTTTCTCTCAAAAGTCCTAAAATTAAAGGTTGAAGAGTTGGCATAAAACCACATGTTGTTCCCAAAGGAGTAGCGCCCATTGAATCAATTCCTGAATATTAAACATTGATTGCATTTATTCAATGAACTTACTCTGAGTCCTGTAATTGGATTTAGAAGCTGTTCCTTGAGCTGTATTTCTGGTTTTTTTGTGGATAACATAGATAATATAAAAAATTCATAAGCATGTGATCCAACCATCATACAGCAATTCCTTTACCATAAGCTGTATGATGCTAACAATTGCCTTTGTAATATAGAAGTGAGTTATTAGTTGGTTTTATAGACTTCTCCACTCGTAGAAGAGGTCTCAAGTGTAATTTTCAACAGTTTCCTTCTGATGCAATTCTCTTTACCCTTCAACTGTACAAGTGACATTTGAACAGCTTATAAATCCAGCAGTTTCTCTCTTGAAGTTCATATCTATCATAATTTAGAGGTCTTGCTAACATTTTAAGAGCCTGGAGACAGATTAGTCTATTCTAACTAAAATGGCTATGGAAACAATCCATATTTTACTTTATTCTGATTCCCAGTAATAAAACAATTGGTACATATTTCACCTAATGATCTTTTAACATGGCAGGCGCAGATGTTAACATTTTAATGATTTTTTCCCCTATAATGTAAAAGATCAAAGCAGAAATAAGAAGGTGCCTTTGGGCATCTGATAACTTGTGGGCACCCAAAAGTACTTCCTGAAAACCTGTAGCTTTGTGGGTCTTATGGATTTATGCATTAATTAAATAGATTTGTGAATATTCAATTCATTTGATTATTAGAACCAAGGGATCTCAAGTGATGATCCCAAAATGTATTGTCAACAAAATGGATACAGATTACTTGACATTTAGAAGACATGTACCATCTGCTGATGACACGCTCTTTGAATTTTTATTAAAAGGTTACAGTCCTGGGCCTGCTTACTCTTAAGGTTTGGCACGTGGTTTGCATGAATTTTCTTTTTGTTAAAGACTTAGCAACAATAAAACACCAGTGATATGTCAGGATGTTCTATAACTCTTGTTTCACAGAACTGGGTACATTCAGACAAGAGCTGTAACATGTAAGAAGGTCTGCTAAATGTTCTCAACAATTCCATCCATCCATCCATCCATCCCTCTAACAGCCAGAATGGTGTAGTGGTTTAACTGATGGTCTAGGACACTGGGGAACCAGGTTTTGAATGGAAACCCACAGGGTAACCATGGGCGAATCACACTTACTTAGCCTCTGTGGAAGGTAATGGCAACACCCCCACACACACACACACACACACCCGCTGAAAAATCTTGCCTTCAGGTCACCATAAGGCAGAAATAACTTGAAGGCACAACTCTATCTGTCTTTATTGAATGCTGGAGTAGGGAATTCATTGATATTGTGGAGGAATATTAAACAATATCTATTTTTGGACTCGGGATGATGAAGAATGTAAAAGAAATCTTAGTCCATTCAGACATAATCTTAAATGTAATGGAGTCCCAAATCAAATGCAATAGAGCCAGGAAAATAGTACTTTCTTCCTCCCCTCTTTCTCCTATAGCCTTCCTTGCCATTCCAAATGCATCAGTACTTCAGCCCACTGGAGCAGGTTTTCTTTGGGAAGTGAGAGGGAGAATGGGGAATTGTATCACATCTCATATAGAGTGCAGAAGGGAGCAGGTCTGGTATGCAGGAGCTACATCTGGATAGAGAAATGTCTTTCATGTTCAGCAGAAATAAAAACCAAGACAGCTTTTCTATTTAGCAGATATGTATGTCTGAAAATGATTTTTTTTAAAACCTCTCACTCCCACTTTACTAACTAAATATGCGACCTGGGCTCAAATTCTCACAAGGGCCTTCATTGAATTCAGTGTTTCCCACCATATTCTGGCAGGGTTATGCATTTAAAATGTGGAAAAATAATTTTAATACTGATTAAATTCCTCTGAAGTAAATGCAAAAGTAGGAAAAGTTTATTTCTTGAGACCAGGTGCTATTCTGATTGGGGATTTTTGGGGAGTATCCATCCATCATTCTTCCTTCTCTGAGTTCTATGAATCAGGACATTCTTATAGCCCAGTGTCTTGTGAGCTCATTAACAACCCAGGTCAAACACTGAAGTCTCAACATGAAGATACATTTTGATTTGAAGCCTGAGGCATTTTCAAACAAAATAAAAGATTTATTTATTTATTTATTTCGTATCAAAAGCTTTGCATAAATTAGTATACAACTGATAAAAATAGAAGGAGCACAAGCGGCTAAATATCTTTGGACCAAAAACAGGCAACAGTGACTACTTTGTCTGTAGCCTCAAACAATTCTTCCTCTATACATGAACCAGGACATTGCAGACAAGCATACAGACGCAAAGTTGTCTGTTCTGCTTCAAAGTCACACAAGGTGGAGGATTCTTTTAGGTAGTGCCATTTTGCCAGGTTGTCTTTTGATCTGCCCACTCCACTTCTGAGTCTGTTCAGGGACTTCCAAGTTGCCCATGCTTGATTTGCCCCTGGAGGAAGACCCTCGTGGGGGGGGGGGGGGCATCCAATTGGAATTTCCTGGTTTAGCTACCCAGAGGCATACTCTTGCTGTTGCTGGGGAAATGTTAAGAGGGGTGGTTGATGAAGCACAGATATAAGACACATACAAAAATGAAAAATGAACAGCAGAAAACAAGCTTGCTCCCTGCTCCCTATGACTTCCTCTCACATATGTATGCATGGCTATCATGTCTCCTCTCAGCCTTCTCTTCTTCAGGCTAAACATGCCCAGCTCTTTAAGATGCTCCTCATAGGGCTTGTTCTCCAGACTCCTAATCATTTTAGTCAACCTCCTCTGAACACATTCCAGCTTGTCAATATCTCCCTTAAATTGCTGTGCCGAGAATTGGACACAGTATTCCAGATGTGTTTTGATCAAAGCAGAATAGAGGGGTAGCATGACTTCCCTGCATCTTGACACTATACTCCTATTTATGCAAGCCAAAATCCCATTGGCTTTTTTTTTTGCCACCACATGACATTGTTGGCTCATGTTTGACTTGTCGTCCATGATAACTCTTCATACACATTATTCTAATACCTAAATAGAAATGGTTGGTGAAGCACTTATATGTTCTGCTGCCCAAAGCTTTGTTGTTCAGCTACCTGTGTTGGAGCAATACTGAAATGAAGATCAAGCCAAAGACAAATATTAAGCAATATGAAGCTCTCTGTAAGATAACTTTTGAAGTGTGAAGATAAAAATGTTATCCGCATCAGATGAATAGAACAAGCTGGGACTGGTAATATGAATGTGGCATTTGACTGTGCACCTAAATATACAAAGGCATTAGAAGGAAGATGTTGGGTCCCCCTGCAGTGCCGCTCCCCTCCTCCCCCCACAATCTGGTAGGAAGCTATTGATTCAAGACAATTTAGCTGCCCCAGTTGTTCTAGCATCTGCCAGGAGGTTTCTTGCTAAATAAACTTCAACTTCTGCTTTCATGTGTGCTGTGCTGGTGGGTTGTGTAATTATTTTTTTGTAATAAAGAGGCTCCTTAAAACATCAAGAATTACTTCTAATCTGAATTACCCAAATTCCACTCTGGGAATATATATCCAGATTACCCTATGTTACTTTTGAAGAGAGACAGATGTTCATGACTGTGAAACAGATATTTCAAGTTATTGGGTTGTGTTTTTTCCCTCTCATTCTGCCGCTCCCTGCTCAGCCAGACTTTGGATACACAGCGGTAGGCATATGGACAGTTTTTTAAAACTCTGATGAAGTGAATGTTTGCACATCCTCGGTGGCAGAAGAAGTTTTCATACTGACAGAAACACTGTACATACAGCCATAGTTCCCTATTTGGCTGGCAGTTCCAGAGAGAAAGCAATTTCTTGTCATAGCCATCCAATCATAAGGCTCAGAGGTGAAATTCTGCTTCTTACATGGAAGGTGAGGCTTTCAAATACCACTAGACAAAATGAGGCTGTGTTGAAAATGTAATAAAGTAACAACTATTGAGTTATTGGGGGACATAAACCGAATCCAACGATGATTGAGCACATTTTGAAAACATGTTGCCCCAGCACCTACTGGACAGGCTCACACAGTAGGTGTTTTGTCAGAGAGATAGATTTACATTCTCTGTCTTAGAAAGCCTTCCTCCTCCTTTGAAACCAATATGGAATGTACATCAATAAGCCTAAGGATTCTTAACATCTTGTCAGCACACACATATTAATCATTATTTTAAAAAATCCTTGAAAACAATTATTTCACAAATCATGCTTAGAGAAAGATTTTGCCAGATATTCCACAGAAGGGAATTCCATAATGCACAAGTCATTGTAGAAAAGAGTCCGCTTCTTATGTCCACTAGAAGTCTGACTGATTTAAAGAGGCATTACAAAGAAGAAGCTGTGATGCCACTATTACACCAGGTGCAGGTTCATATTAATGAACACAGTCATTTAGATGAGTAGAATCCAATCAGTAACACATTATGTTGACCCCAGAAACAAACTGGTATCCAATGTCACTGGTGCAAGCCAAGTATTATATGGCCCATAGCCATGGTTCTATTTATTATTCATTCATTTATTTGAGATATTTGTATACTGTCCTTCTCAACCCCGAAGGGGACTCAGGGCGGTTCACAGTGTTGGTAACAATTCAATGCCATTGATAAAAACAGTATAAAACATTAAAGTTGATCCTCCCCTAAAAGAACATTAAAAATTATTAAACACACCACATAAAATAACATCACCTATCACACAGAGACATGGCTGTTGTCGTAAACAGTCCTGGGTCATTGCACTGTCAACTTTCAGTTTAACTTTAAATATTCCTATGATGGGCTGAACGCTTGGTTCTGTAAGCAACCAACATTTCAAAGATGAAAGGCAGGAAACACCTGCCCAAGCAACATTCGAATGTGGACAGAATTGCAAGGGTTATAAACTATGAATAGCAGACTAGTTAGGAGCAACTGCAAAAATTTGCTTTTCCTATTTTGCGAAGGAGCCCCCAGTGGAACAGTGAATTAAACCAATGAAATGCTGAAGTTGCTGATCGAAAGGTCGGCAGTTCAAATCCACGGAGTGGGGTGAGCGCCTGATATTAGCCCCAGCTTCTACCAACTGAGCAGTATGAAAACATGCAAATGTGAGTAGATCTATTGATACCATTCCAGTGGGAAGGTAATGGCTCTCCATGCAGTCATGCCGGCCACATGACCTTGGAGGCATCTACTGACGCTAGCTCTTCAGCTTAGAAATGGAGATGAGCACCACCACCCAGAGTCAGACTTGACTAGATTTAATGTTGAGAGGAAACCTTTAAGTTTGTAAAGACAAGATTCTACCATCTTCTTGCCATTCACTGAGTTAATGGAACACAAATTACTTTGGCACTTTGAACTCAGTTTGATAAGTAAACTGAAACAAAGGAAGAAAGTGGGTGGAGACGAAAAAAACTGGGATTTTTTTAAATCAGCTGAAAAATAATGAATGTGGTAGGCAACAGAGAACTGTAATATTGACATATGTGACATATATCTTACTTTTCACCAATAGGTCTGGCAAATATATAATAATGCAGGTATCACATATATTTATATGGAATCAAACCCAAGTTATTTCTGAAAAAATGAGCTTATTTATTTGGCAGCTCCAGTGAATATAGGAATAGACGTACATATAGTTCTGTAAGCACTCTTACCTGGGAATAAGCTACATGGAACATGCTTGTACTTAAACCTATGTAGGTTTATGCTATCGAAATTGCAGAATTACTGACCTAAATCCAATTGTTAGTCCCAAAAGGAAGAAAATTAATCAAATCTATAGTAACACTTTAGGTAAGACAATTCAAGGGGTCTATTGCAATTAGGCCCAAGTATTGGATTTAGATTAGGTATCAGAATCATTCAGCATTTCTGATACTTTGGACTGCATATACCAGTCATCAGTGATCAGTTGTGCTGAGTATGATTGCTTTCTAACTGTAGCATCTTGGCGGTGAGTCCACAGGTGACTGTAGAGACCTATTCTTGACCTGCATGTTCTTCCGCAGCGAGGACATTGATTTCTGAGATAGGTAGAAGGCAGTGTGCAAGGATTCTTGTGAGGATTTTCCCAGCAGAGGTTAGAAGGGAAATACCTCGATAGTTTCCACAGTATGTTCTTTCCCCCTTTTTGAAAAGGATTATGATGGTGGCATCTTTTTTTTAAAAAATGTATTTATTAAAGATTTTTCAGTTGACAATGATAGTGGTAGAACAATTTTTGGTATAGAATAGTAGGAAACGGAGAAGGGGGAGAGAGGGCGTGGAGGGGGAAAGAGGGGGGGGATTTGACTTTTGGGTGGGGGAGGGGAGGCTTGGGGGGTAGGGCGGGCGAGGGATTGGGGGGGAGGACTGTATGGGACAGAGAAGGAGGGGAGGAGTTGTTGGTTTTCGGTATGTCCTTGCAGTTCCCTTTGTTTAGTTCTTTCAGTGTTCCCATGTGAAAAGATGTTGAGAAGGGAGGGGGATGAAAGGATGCCATTTGTCTCGTGCGGGAGGCGAGGAGGTGGGGAAAAATAACACTTGAGATTTCAAACTTATTGTTGTATTCTGATTTCTTTTCCCTATCAGACGTCTTGAGGGTGTTGATTTGTGGATCGGTTTTGTAGATAGGCTCTGAAGAGTGCCCAGTCCGTTTTGATCAGTCCGTTTCCTACCTCCTCGCTTATGTAGTATGATAGTTTGTCCATACTCATAATGTCCTGGACTTTATTTATCCAATCCTCAATCCGAGGTATTTCTTTCGACTTCCATATTTTTGCGTACACCATCCTCGCGGCCGTGGAGAGGTACATGCACAGACGTTCAGCATTTCCATCCGCCAGCTCCCCCTCATCTACCATCCCCAACAAGCAGGCTTCTGGTGTCTTTTCTAGTGTGGTCTGGAGTATCTTCTGAGTATGGATGTGTATTTCTTTCCAATATTTCGAGGCCTCCGGGCAGGACCACCACATGTGGTAGAAGGTGCCGACCTGCGCTCCACACTTCCAGCATTTGTTCTGTACGTTCTTGTCCATCAGACCTAACTTGTGGGGGGTCATATACCACCTGAAGAACATTTTGTACCAGTTCTCCTTGAGGTCTATGGCATATACAGTTTTTATCTTCTTCCTCCACATTTTTTCCCATTCCTGCATGCTGATTGTGCGGCCGATGTTTTGTGCCCATTTAATCATGCATGTCTTCACCTGCTCTGTTTCTGTCGACCACTCCAGAAGTTTTAGGTAAGCCTTTGAGATGAGCTTCTTCTCTTTAATCAGAAGAGTTTTTCCAGAATTGGTCGTCCTCTGCGAACCCCATCTGTTCATCTTTTCGGAAGCATGTCCTGATGCTTAAGTACTGGAGCCATGTGAGGGACTTATACTGTGATTGGATTTGTGTCTTCGATTTCAGGCACCTCTTCTTCCCCACTTTGACCGTCATGTCCTCGTATGTTGGCCATTTACTCCATCCTAATCAGGTCCTTTGGTGGGCTTCTATGGGTGATATCCATAGAGGTGTTTTTTGGTAGAACCTCCCCTTGTATTTTTCCCATATGTTCATTAGACTTGCTCTTATTGGATGTTTTTTGAAGTCTTCTTTCGTTCTTCTCTTTCCGTACCACAAATGTCCGTGCCATCCTGTGTGAAGATCAAAACCCTCCAGAGACAGTAGATCTTTGTTTTTTAGGTTGATCCAGTCCCTTATGTGGACCAGGCCACATGCCTCGTAATACAGCTTCAAATCCGGTAGGTCCAGACCCCCTCTCTCCCTTCTGTCCGTTAGTGTAGTGTATTTTATTCTTGCTCTCTGAGTCCCATATAAATTTGAGAATGTCCTTTTTCCAGTTGTCAAGAGTGGTCGTGGATCTAATAATTGGCAGGTTTTGAAACAAATAGAGTAGCCGGGGTAACACATTCATCTTTATCACCGCTATCTTGCCCATGAGCGAGAGATTGGCCCTTCTCCAGCTGTCTAGATCCTTTTGGATCTTCTTCCACAGTGTCTCATAGTTGTTTTTTTCCAGATGACAATTCTGAGCTGATATGCGGAATCCTAAATATTTAATCGCTTGTGTGACTTGAAGACCCGAGGCCTCTTCCAGCTCGTCCTGGCGTTTCCTGGACATATTCTTCGTCAAAATCTTCGTCTTTCCTTTGTTGATTTTCAGGCCTGCCAATGAGCCAAATCTTTCTATTTCTGTTAGCCAGGTCTGGATGGTGTCTACTGGTCGTTCAATAAAACAGATTATGTCGTCAGCAAACGCTTTGACTTTGATTGAGCGGCTTCCAACCGTTGGGCTTGTGAGTTGGTTGTTGGCTCTGATGGCTCTTAAAAGGACCTCCATGGAGAATATAAAGATCAATGGGGAAAGGGGGCACCCCTGTTGTGTTCCTTTTTGGATTGCGATCTTTCCCGTTGGTTGTCCATTGATCCAGATCCTTGCCGATTGGTTCTTGTAGATTGCCCCGATGGCTCTTTGAAACTGGGGGCCCAGGTCTGTCTTTGACATGAGGAGCTGGAAGAAGTCCTAGTTCAGGTTGTCAAAGGCCTTCTCCGCGTCCAGGGCGAGGAAGGCCACTTCCCTTCTGGGATTTGATTCGTAGTACTGGATCAGATCCACGACCATCCTGGTGTTATCTTTGGGCTGTCTGTCGGAAAGGAAGCCATTTTGATCTGGCGCAATCCAGACATTTAGCCAGAGCTTCAGTCTTTCGGCCAGGATGGCCGCCAAGATCTTATAGTCTATGTTGAGGAGTGATATGGGCCTGTAGTTGGCCACATTTGCATCTTCCGTGCCCTCTTTGTGTATGAGGACTATATTTGCTTCCCTCCAGGATTCCGGTACGACTCCCTCTGTGAGCACTCTATTGTAGATCTTCTTCAGGAAGACAATTATTTCACATTTCATGGACTTGTAAAATCTGGCCGTTAGACCGTCCGGTCCTGGGCCTTTGCCTGTGTCCATTTTCCCGATTGCTACTTCTATCTCCTTTTCGGTGATTCCCCCGTTCAGTGTATCTCTGAAGTGTTTTGGTATCTTGTCCAGCAGTTGCGTCTCCAGATAATGTTTGATGTCGCCTGTTCTGTCTCCATCCTTGGTATACAGTTCTGAGTAGAAGGTTTGGAATTCCCTCATTATTTCTTCTTCCCCTAGGACCATTTTATCGCCGGCTCTGAGTTTTGTGATATATCTCATTTGTTTCTTCTTTTTAATCCTTCTCGCCAGCCATTTGCCCGGTTTGTTGGCGTTCTGGAAGTGTCTTTGCTTCAAGAATTTGAGATCGTTGGAGATTTGTTCAAGTTCCAGATGATGTTTCTGTTTTTTAAGGGAGGCTAATTTGATGCTAGCGACTTGGTTTTTTGGGTTTTTTTTCAGCCGAGACTCCTCTTGGGCGATTTTATTTTGAAGATCTTGGATAGCTTTTCTCTTCGCCTTGTTCCTGCCCGCGCTATGTTGAATAAAATGCCCCCTGAGCACTGCTTTGCAGGCATCCCAGACCACCTATGGCTTTGTTTCAGGGATGTCGTTGATCCTAAAGTAGTCTGATACCAGCGCTCTGTATCTCTGCACGTCTTCCTCTTTTTTAAGCAGATTGTCATTAAGCCTCCAGCGCCTTGTTGGGGGTTTGTGATTGAGTTCTACTGTGATCGGGCAATGGTCTGATATGTCCCTTGGTTGTATCTTTATCTGGGATATTCTCGGCACTAAGGCGTTTGACATCCAGACCATGTCTATTCTGGACCAGCTCTGATGCCTGTAAGAGTAGAAGGTGTAGTCTCTCTCCCCTTGATTGTGAAGCCGCCAAGCATCCTGGAGAGAGTGGTCTATTTTGAGCTGTAAAAAGGCCTTGGGGAGAGTGCTGGAGGGGTCTTGCTTTGCTCCCTTAGGTTTTTTGCCTGGATGCGTTTTGTCCAGTTGGGGGTTGAGTACTCCATTGAAATCACCCATAACAATCAAGTTGTCGTATTCCTGTTCCTCTAGCAACTTCGAGAGGGTCTGTACAAAATCCTTTTTAGGGCCGTTTGGTACATATATGTTGCAGACTAGTAGACGGGACATTCCCACCTCTATTTTCACTCCTATGATTCTCCCCTCCTGGTCTGCAAATGCCAGTTTGGCTGGTAACTTGTCACTGACGTATGTCGCTACTCCTCTTTTCTTCTCGTTAGCTAGTGAACAGAACAGGGTTCCCATGCTTCTGTTTGTCAGATGATGTTCGTGAGTCTTTTTGATGTGAACCTCTTGTAGGGCCAAGATGTCATATTTGTTCTTTCTCAGTTGGTTGAATGTTTTTTTCCGTTTTACCGGCGAGTTCAGACTGTTGACGTTGTTGGAGTAACACCGCATTTGTAATAGGGGATCATACATCCTGCATTTCCTCTGTGCGATTCGATTCGCCATTGTTGTTATCTGGGTTTGTTGCCGTCGCGCCTTTTGTCAGACCTCGAGGTTCTCGAGCCGGCAGAGCTGGCTCACCATTCGGGGAGAAGAATCGTCGTTTCTTTACTTGTTCGTTTTGGCCGGATCTGGTAGGTGTCCTCGAGCCAGGTTCTTCCCGGAGTTTCTTATAGAATTCTTGTGCCTTGGGTATTGAGGTCAGCCAGTGTTTTTGTCCATCAAAGGTAACCATTATTCCTTCCGATTTCTCCCATCGGAATCTAATTTTCCTATTTTTTAGTTCCTCTGTTAGAAAGAAGTAGTTTTTCCTCTTGGTGATGGAGGATGCTGTAAATTCTCTCAGAACAATTACTTTAGGGCCCTTATGTAGTATTTGGTGTTTCCTTTTGCTTCAGTAGTACCTCATCCCTGACCTTTTTCCTACAAAACTGAACCACTATATCCCGAGGCACGTTGTTCCATCTCGCATATGCAGAAGGTACCCTGTACGCTTTGTCTATTTCTTGATACATCTCACCCTCCTTTTTGCCTATGATGATGGAGGAGAGTTTGCTGATGATCGCTTGGATATCCTCCTGCGATTCTTCCTGCAGTTTTCTGAAACGGAGACTGGCCTCCAGGGAGTTTTGTTCCAGTCTTTCCTGGACCAGCTCTAGCTTTGCGCTTCTTGCTTCCAGACTTTCTATTCGCTTGCGCATCCCCTCTTGTGTCGTCGTGATCTTTTCATTCTCTTGTCTGGTTGAATGTATTTCGTCCCTCATGTTGGACAATTCTTTCGTTAGGTCTGACTTGATGTCCAGTAATTGTTCCTGCACTGATTTGTGTTGTGCTTCTTGCTTCGCCGCTGCAGCATCTACTTTCCTTTGCGTCGTTTCCTGTTTCTCAGAGAGATTTTGGAGCTCTTTCAGAATGTCTTTTAGGGTTGACTCTTCGTTGTTGGCGAGTCTTTTCTGAACGCCCTTGGCGTCTTTAAATGTTTTCGGGGTTGTCATTTTCCCTTGTTTTGGAGATGTTTGTCTTGATGTCAGTTATCCGGACCCCCTTTGTTTGATGTCCGCTGTGTTGTCTTGCCCTCTGCGATCTCCCGAGGCAGAATGGTCGCGACGTGCCTTCGGTGTTGAGGTTGTGTTGGGTGAGAGAGCCTGGCGCCTCCGAGTGCCTCTCCTTGTGATCTTGTGACTGCGGACTGCGTTCCGGCCTCCTCTCTACCTCGTCGGATCCGCTTTGTTTTTCTATGAGTAGAGGGAGATATAGTCACTCCATGTTCCCCTTTCTAAGGAATTCTGCTGCTTGAAGATTTTGTCTTGCGTTGTGGATCCCTTTTTATCAGCCAGAGTCACTGCGATGGCTGATTCCTGTTTGCTGTAGTAGGGGGAGGGGGGGGGGAGATAAAGAGGCGATGTTGTTTGCTCTTTTCCTTCCTCCTCTTTGTGCAATCTTTGTGTCTTACGCCTCACCCGGTGGGTTGGCTCCTTCTCTTTGTCTTTTACTGTCCTGCTCGTCTTGTCCTCCTCTCCTCTCTTCTGCAACAGGTGTTTGGGTAATTTCCACCTTCAGTCTCTTCTATTCTTTGCCTCCCCTTTGAGAGTGTGTTCTTGTTCTCTTTTCTTGTCTCTTTTTCCCTTCTGTTATTTTCCCTTCAAAGTGGCGCTCCCGCCAAAAAAAAGGATCTTGTCTTCCTCCCCTGATCTAAGGCTAGGAAGGGATGTCTGCCATATTGGTTCCCCTGGGGTGCGGGCAAATCCCCCCGAACTGCTTCTGTCTGGGGCGGTTTGTTGCCCCCAACTTGGTCCTCTCCCCAGGGATCTGCCCCTCTCTCCACTGGCCCCGATCCCTACTGTTATGGGGAACCTGTGGGCTGTTTGGCTCCTTGTTGTTGGGGAGGCACGCTTCTCTCGCGTAGCGGCCCGAGGATCTCCTGTACTTACAGCCGCTTTCTCCTTGGTCTCTTCCTCCTCTCCTGCCCTCGGCTCGTTGGTGGGTGGGGGAGGCCGGACTGGGCCGGCAGTACGTGCGGGTCGCCGCCCGCTTCCCGCTCCTCGGCCCGCTCGTTGCTGCGGCGGCGATCCGGGCTCCAACGATCTCCCCCTCTTGAGGGGGGAGAGATCCCTGGAGCCTGCGGAGCCTGCCCAGCAGCTTGCCCAGCAGCTTGGCGAGCCTGCGGAGCCTGCCCAGCAGCTTGGCGATCCCACTGGACACTTCTGTGTCCGTGGGAGGAGGCGCAAATCGCCCTCCGGCCGGTGGAGTAGGAGACACTTCAGGAGCCCTCAAAGTGCCCAACCTGCCGCCATCTTCGTCCGGCGCGACTCCCCTGATGGTGGCATCTTTGAAGTCTGCTGGGATTTTCTCAGATGCCCAAATTTCCACCCTCTTTCAAGATTTCAGCAGGGATCTCATCAGGTCAGCTGGCTTTGTTATTATTTAGTTGACTGATGGCTTTGCTGGTTCCTCCAAACTTGGCAGTGCTGCAAGTTCAACCCTGGTTTTTGGTTTTTTTTGCGGGATTTGTGAGAGAACCTCATCGACCATGTTGAAGCTACAATTAAGAAGGTTGTGGTAGTTGTTTTCCAATGTAGTGTATTTTGATTGTTTATCCTTCAGAAGTTTGGTCCCATCCGATGAGCGTAGAGTGTATGACACGATTTCTTGGTCCACAGATGATCTTTGTGGCATTAAAGAATCCCTGTGCATCATGGACATCTGCATAATGTTGGATTTCTTGAGCATTTTTTGTCCACCAGATGTTCTTGAGTTCTCTGATCCTTCTTTGGACCTCACCTTTTGCACTGGTGTAGATCTTTTACGTAACAGTGCAATTGGTGTCTTTCTGCCATATTTGGAAGGCTTTCTTTTTCTTATCAATTAACTGTTGGATCTTATTATCATTTTCATCAAACCAATCTTGATGTTTATTAATGGTTTCTTTGCAGGCTATGTGAAGATGGAGGTTTTCAGTTTATTCCAATGTTCCTCAACATTTCCTGGGTGTCCTATGGGTAGATGATCATTGAGTGTTGTTTGGAGAAGGGCTTGTTTAGAGGACTCTTGAATGGCTTGGGGTTCATTTTATCTTTCTTCCTTGAAGTCTGCATTTGAGGGTGATCTTGATGGCTATCATGGAGCAGATTAACCTGTGGTCTGTCCAACCGTCATCAGCATCTGTCATGGCTCTTGTGGGGAGCACATTGTGGCGGTTTCTGGCACATATAATTACACTAGCTGTACCCGGCACGCATTGCTGTGCCCTATTTAGGAGATGCGAGAAAGTCTGAGTATGTAAGGGTTGGAAATGATGTTACTTACGGTCTTGGTGGGGTCATGGCTGTATTGTTGTGGGTTGTTTTGGTGGGTGGGATGTTGGAGTCCTGTGGAGTTGTTGTTGTGTGGTGTTGCTGGCGTTCTGCATAGCTTGTGGATATACAATGTTTTTTGTCTTTCCGTCTGCTGTGTTGATGTAGAGGTTGATGCGTGTGTGGGTGAGGTACTTTGGAAGTGTGTGGAGGTACTTGAAATCCCATTATCCATGGTGTGTCCTCCTCTAATCTGCAGTTGGATGGAGTGTGGGTCATGGGGGGCATTGTTTGCCAAGTTTGGTCTTTATCGGTCTTGGTTCTGGGACACAGTGGTCTGTGGGGAATGATGGGTTTTGAAGTACTACAAATCCCATTATCCATGGAGGTACTTCAAGTCCCATAATCCATGGTCCACCCTCCTCCAAACTGTAGTAGAATGTAGCGTGGGTCATAGGGGCTCTGTGTGCCAAGGTAGGTTACTGTAAATTCAGGCCATACACAATGTCCCATGAGCTGAGGCCTAGTCCGGAACAGCAAGTTAATGAAGCCTTACTGTCAATTCAGGCCATACACAATGTCCAATGAGCTGAGGGCTAGTCGGGAGAATCAAGTTAATGAAGCCCTACTGTCAATTCAGAGCGTAAACAGCATTCCATTAAGTGAGGCCTAGTCAGGGAAATTAAGTTAATGAAGCCTTACTGTCAATTTTGGGTGTGGTCTGTGATTTGTACGGGTGTAAATTTTCTGTGGGAAGTGAATTGGGTGTTTGTGCCTCAGCCCTTTGCCTTATCCTCCTCTGACAGTTTATTATGGGTCAGAATGTTCATGTTGGCTGGCCAGTACAGGAGTTATGCAAATCCGCCCTTATTGGCAGCCAATCATGTGGTCAGAATGTAGAGACTGGGAGAGTTGTTGGCAGCCCCGGAGGATGCTGGGAAATGTAGTTTTTTACTCGTTGTTTTGGGGGCCTTTTAGGTTTTGGGTGGGAAAGTTTCTTTGCTACAAACCTACCTTGTCTGAGGCTTATTTCTGTTGGCAAGTTTGGTGTCTCTGCGTTGTAAGGTTTCTCTGTTAGGGACGGTCATTCCATGACGACTCTTCCTTTATATATATAGATAGTCTAAGCGGTGTCAATACTTTGACCAGGTGTGCTTCCATGGCATCTTAAGCTTGCTTTTCCGGCTGAAGAGTGTGTTTCCACACATTTCGTGAGAAGCAGGATACCATTCAGTTAGCTGTTTCCAATCCCATCATTTCCTATGGTCCCTGGCCACAGGTTGAAGTCTCGTCCAACTCTGGCATTAAAGTCACTAAGGAAGATGATTTTGTCCTCCTTAGGTATCCCCGACAGGATAGTGTCCAGCTGACAGTAAAAAAAAAATCCTTGATGTCTTTATCAGCATCTAGTGTTGGTGCATAGGCACTTATGATGTTATCTATTGGGTTTTGGCAAGGTTAATTTGGAAGGTTGAGAGTCATTTGTTAATGCTGATGGGTGCTTCAGAAAGATGCTTCACCAGGACATTTCTGATAGCAAAGCCAAATCCATGTATTCGTTCCTCTTCAGGCAGTCCCTTCCAGAAGAAGATGTAGCTTCCTTTTTCTTCCTTCAACTATCCCTCTCCTTCTATACCAATGCACTATAATCATTGTGAGGATTGCTGAAAGTTGCAGTTTAAAAATAATTAGAGCTGTGTGTCTCAAGTGATATGATGTGGTGGACCTATAATAATTATTTGTTCCCATTGTGCCAGCCACTAGAAGCACCATATTCATGCCCATTAGCTACAATTGGGGATTTTTTCCCTGGAAATTCACCAAAGACTGGTAGTTGGTGGCTCAAGACCTGGCACTTGTCCAAAGACCAGGACATTGAGTAGTACTGATGTATAAGTCTACATGACCCCTGCCATCTTTACATCACTGAATACAACAGGCTATATTTCCAAGTAAACAGGGATAAGTAAACATGAAAATGTTCTAAAAATGATCAATTGTCTGGGTAAAGTTCACACCTATAATGTAAAGGATGGATTGTTGTGTGGTACATTTGATGGAACACAACAATAATATAATAAGCAACATGCGAGAATAGGGTTGTCAGGTGTCATATTTATGGGATGGAAATCTCCTCCCTTGGGTTGGCTTGTGTTCCTTATTGTGAGAAATAATCACTATTTGAGGATTGGAAAGCTTTTCCTTTTATAATTTTAATAAGATGCCAAAAGGTCCTGTCTTTTGTGGACCCTTCATAAAGTAGAAATGTGTACATCATAGAAATTATACATGTACTCATGGTATCATTTTTGCAGAAAAATACATGGCTAGTTTAACTAAAACCACTACTATCATTTCCTATTAATGCAGAGAACAAACTTGTTAATAGCCACTGTGTGACTATCAACTCACTGATCATGAATTTTGACTGTCTCTTATTGCTGTTTTGAAAATTTGGCAACACTAGCAGAGAATGAATCACAGCTGAGCATACTTTGCATAGTATTATCGACTTTAGCATGGTCTGATAATTGTATATATCATATGCTAGAACTCAATAGTAACTGGTGATAACCGTAAAAACTACCAATTTTTATTTTGGGGAGGTGTGACTGGTATAGATTGCTTCTAGCTATATAACCCATTATACTGTGAAGTGAAAACATTCCTGCTGACACTGCTGAAATAGAATAATAATCTCAGAGTTTAACTTTGTATCCTGCCCATATCTTGGGAAACAGACAACATCTGGAATAAGTAAACATTATGTCTAGTCTTGAAATATTTCAAAGACTGCATGCCAGACTTTTAGTATTAAAAATAATGATAGCTGGCAGAAACATTTGTGTTGTGACACAAAGGAGAACTTGTTAATGTGTTTGTTCAGTTAGCTATTAATAATGACTCTTGTGCCACACTTCAACAATATTCCATACAGATTTTTTAAAGTATTGGCAAATATTGGAATAAACTACGAATTATATCCAACAGAAAACATTTCAATCATATATTCCAATATGACACTCACTTATATGTTAGTGAATATTTCCACGTTGGCCTGAGAAAGTTTAAAGAACTGCTCAGAATAGCAACTTTGAAAGGCTTCATAAATATAAATTTTGTAACATTGCTCCAATATATATATATTTCTATCACTTCAAGAATGTGGCTTCCAAAGATACTGTATGAGATACTAAAGTCAAATTTTTTTGGGCAACGCAGGGCTGCAAAACCCATATAGTAGGGATGTTTTGAGTTGCCCCAGTCAGCACTGCTGACAATGAACAATTATGGAAATGTTGTCCAAAACATCTAGCAGGCCAAATGTTTTTAACCTCTATCTTAGTGAATAGTGTGGAATGTTAATTTGTAAAATGGATTATGTTACTCCAGAAGTGAGCAAAGGACAGACCACATGTAGCCCCCAGAATGATCCCAGGATTCAACATTTGTTTGTTTTAGAAAATGTCCCAAAATGCCCTCTAGATGTGGGGAGCATACGTGCCATACGTGGAATTGAGTAGGGGCCATTAGGTCATTTAGTAAAGGTCTTTTTTTAAAAATACCTAGAGTAAACCTTTTTGAACCCATGTTTCAAAAAGAAGCCCTATATTTGATCTAAAATAGCTTTGGGGAACCTAAAAGCATAGCAAAAATGCCTCCCATAGCCCCTAAATGCCATTGCAGTGGACAAAATCTCTCTCTCTCTCTTAGCAGAGGGTTTAGTTGGGATGCACCCTAGAATCACACAGTTGCCCATCCACTGTTACTCACTGTTCCAACCACCCATCAGTTTTATACTATTACAATAGCCTGAAAAGAAATTTGGTAGATTACTCATTTTTAATATTACTGTTACATACCATTGTGTCACCAAAAATATACTGTGAAATGTGGACTGTCTACAAGCATCACACTCAACTCCTAGAATGATTCCATCTGCACTGCCTCCGAAAAATCCTGCAAATCTCTTGGGAAGACAAGTGGACAAATGTCAGTGTGCTGGAAGAAGCAAAGACCACCAGCATTGAAGAAATGATCCTATGCCATCAACTGCGCAGGATTGGCTACATTATCTGAATGCTCGATCACCATCTCCCAAACAACTCAAGAACGGACAATGTAATGTTGGTGGACAGGAAAAGAGATTTAAAGATGGGCTTAAAGCCAACCTTAGAAACTGTGGCATAGACTCCGAGAACTGGGAAGTCCTGGCCCATGACCACTCTAACTGGAAGTCAGCTGTGACCAGCATTGGTGCAGAAATCGAAGAGGCATGAATGGAAAGGGAAAAACATGCCAAGAGGAAGGTGTGTCAAGCCAACCCTGGCCAGGACCACCCTCCATCCAGAAAACAATGTTCTTACTGTGGGAGAACATGAGGATCAAGAATAGGGCTCCACAGCCACCTATGAACCCACTGCCAAGACACCAGACTTGGAGGACCATCATCCTCGGGCTACGAGGGATCGCCTAAGTAAGTAAAAATACAGGAAAATACCCTTTGATTCATCTCTCCCCATCTCTCATGAGCATAATAATGAGTGTGCTACCATAGTTGAGCACTTTCCTTACATCTATTCCTGATCCTGGTTTACAATTTTACAGGGACATTCAGCTGCATAATGGCTATATTATATGCTGTATCGTAGGCAAGGCTTTAGCACAGCAATAAATCTTGCCAACCGGAAGGTTGACAGTACGAAGCCCAGGTCAGGGTGAGTGCCTGACCTTTAGCCCAGCTTCTGCCTACCTAGCAGTTTGAAAACAAATGTGAGTAGATAAATAGGAATCCCATTAAAGCAGAGGGGTACTTTAGGCACAGCGTTTTAATCAGAAAAAGGAGGAAGATTACAAAGAAAGCTCTTTGGCAAAGATATGGAGTGACAGCACCCCCCTGTGGCTGGAAGTGAGCACAGCCTTCAAGGATGCCAAAAGATGGGAAAGTCTGTATATACCTCTATTTGTTGTCTGTCTTGTCACTGTATAATTGGCACCGAATGTTTGCCTTATATGTGTTCTGTGATCTGCCCTGAGTCTCCTTTGGGGTGAGAAGGATGGAATATAAGTACTGTAAAATAAATAAATAAATAAAATTTTGAAACAAAACATAATCCTGAAAACTAGGATGCTGTGTCCTTGTGTATGAGGGTTACATAACACCCTGGAAATGATGCCTCCCTTTAATTAGAGCAGCATGTTCTTGATGATTTTGCTTCTTAAAATCACTACAGGAAACTTAAACGGAAAACTTCATTACAGAAGAGTCATCCTTTTTTCACAAAAGAACAACATACATATATACATACATAGGCAGTTCCTGAGTTACAAACATCCAACTTACAAATGACCTATAATTAAGAATGAGGATGAGACAACAGGAATTGAGAGAAATCTAACCCTTGGAAGGGAAATTCACTCCTGGAAGAGTTATGGCAAAAAGATGTCTCTACTGAAACTTTAGTACCAACCCTTGTTTCCACAACCAGAATTATTATTCAAAATCCAAGTATCACAGGCACAGAAAGTGAAGTGAAATATTCTAAACAGGGGCACTGACAACAAAACAAACATCATCATAATAATAATAATCATCATCATCATCTTTATACCCCGCCACCATCTCCCCCAACGGGGACTTGTGGTGGCTTACATGGGGCCAAGCCCGAACAACAGATTACAACAAATGAAACCAAAAAGACAAGCAAAACAACAGCATCATAATTACATAAGAACATGTGAATATATTAAGCAATATAAAATTACAATAAGCAAGATCACAATGACAGTGGGCGGGCCGCATGTGCAAGATAAAATGTTAAAAACAAAGGGTGAGATAAAGGAAGAGCAGGTTATTTGCAAAGGAGAGCTCATAAAAGCGGGGTTGTGAAACCACTTTCCCATAAGGGAGGGGACGTGTACTCCAGTGACAGAGATGTTGAGGAGAGGTTGTGTGAGGCTGTGTACCTACTCACCAAAGGCACAGCAGAAGAGCCAGGTTTTAAGGTTCTTTTTAAAGGTTCCTAAGGTAGAGGCTTTCCTAATCTCTCCGGGTAATGAGTTCCAGAGTCAGGGGGCCACAGAGGAGAAGGCTCTCTCCCTTGTCTGTGGAACTGGCAGGGAAGAGGAGGGCCTCCCCTGAAGATCGAAGGGCCCAGACTGGTTCATGGAGGGAGATATGGTCATGAAGGTAGACGGGTCCTTAACCTGCACCTTGAATTGGGACCGGAAAATAAACGGCAGCCAGTGGAGCTCCATAAATAGAGGTATTAACCAAAACTTAGATAGATAGGGAGATAGGGATAGAGAAAGAGAGAGAGACAGGCAGGCAGGCAGACAGACAGACGTCTAGAGGTTCACTTCAAAATGTACTTGTTCTGAGTTAAATATTTATTATTTATTTATTGATTGATTCAATTTGATATACCGCTCTCTCTTACGCCCAGAGCGGTTCACAGGTTAAAACACATAAAACATATAAAATACAATAAAACAGATTTAAAACCCCCCAGATTAAACATGGAGCGACAGAACTACAGCAGCAATGGAAGCATACTAACAGCGGCGCAGCGAGATGGTGGGTGGTGCAGCATTGATTTAGACGGCAAAAGCCTGTCTAAAGAGCCAGGTCTTTACAGCTCTGCGGAACGGCATTAAGTCCCGGATGGCTCGTGTCTCTTCGGGAAGAGAGTTCCACAAGGTTGGAGCTGCTACCGCAAACGCCCTCTGCCGTGTGCTTGCCAGTCTACAAGCCCTAATGCCTGGTAAATCCAAAAGATTCAGCCCCTCTGAACGCAGTGATCTCCTGGGTACATAAGGGGTAAGCCGCTCCCTCAGGTACACTGGCCCCAAACCATATAAGGCCTTGAAGGTTAGAACTAACATCTTGAAGGCGACCCGGAATTCAATTGGAAGCCAGTGCAGTTCGCGCAAGAGTGGAGTCACGTGGTCCGATCTTGATGCTCCGGAGAGCAGGCGTGCTGCAGCGTTCTGCACCAGCTTAAGTTTCCGGATCGCTGACAAGGGTAGGCCAATGTACAGCACATTACAGTAATCGAGCCTCGAGATGACCATGGTTTGGATCACCGTGGACAGGTCACAGCGGGAGAGGTAAGGAGCCAGACGTCTTGCCTAACGCAGGTGGTAGAAGGCTATCTTGCAGGCGCAGGCAATCTGCGCCTCCATGGATAGCTGGGCGTCCAGCCGGACCCCTAGGCTCTTTACAGACGGTTGCAGACAAAGGGCCACACAGTCGAATGTCGGCAACTGGGTCTCTACCCCCTCCGGGCGGCCCGGCCACAAGATCTCCGTCTTTGCCGGGTTCACCTTCAACTTACTCGCAGCCATCCAGTTACGGCTTCTAGGCAGAGATGGAAATTATTGGGTACAGAGACAACCCCGGGGTCCATCCTCAGAATGAGCTGGGTGTCATCAGCGTACTGATGACATTCCAGCCCAAAACTCCGTACCAATTGGGCGAGTGGTCACATGTAGATGTTAAATAACAGCGGGGAGAGAATGGCCCCCTGAGGAACTCCACAATGTAAGGGGGAGCCCTCGGAAACCACCCCTCCCCACTTCACTCACTGCAGGCGGTTTTGGAGGAAGGAGGACAGCCAGTTTAAGGCTGCCCCCCTCACCCCGCCACCGCCAGGTGGTGTGTCAAAAGTTGGTAATCGACAGTATCAAACACTGCCGTGAGGTCCAATAACACGAGCAGCGCCGATCCGCCTCGGTCCAAGTGGCAACGGAGTAGGTCTGTGATGGAGACCAGGACAGTCTCCGTCCCATGGCCCGAATGGAAGCCGGACTGGAAGGGGTCTAGCCAGGTTGCATCATCCAGGAATGTCTGCAGCTGGTCCATTGCTGCCCTCTCAATTACAAATACAAATGCAACTTAAGAGCAAACCTACTGAACCTATTCTATTCCTAACTTGGGGGCTGTCTGTATATGAGTTTCAGAATATTTATTTACATGCAGACACATGCAGATCGAATGGGTTTTAATTCATATTACTAAGCATTCTAATCAAGAGATACTCCTTTTCCTTATACACAAGCACATTCAGTACAGAGAGGCAAAAGTCTACACTCCTATCATTCATTACAAGATCATTCATCTAAGAATTGCTCAAATCATCCATTATTAAACAACAGAGTAGGCCATCAATGCTGAAAGACATCAGTTCAGCTACTATTGTGGTTGTATTGATGACTAGATAAACCAAGATGGAAAATACAGATTATGTTGCAGGCACTGCGGCAGAATGCACACTCAAAAGGTTAATAGCTTTCATTTTCTGTACATTTGCTTCTCTTGGAGATTTCTGGAGATGGTTTCCCTCAAAACCAACTATAATACTAGTATAGTGTCGTCCAAGTAGCTTGAAACCAACTTTCATTTATATTTAGCATCTAAACTTCAGGGTTTCAAGTTTGTTTTATCTGCAAAGCACTTTTATTGCAGCTTAAAGAAAGCCTGAAACAGAAGTTGGAAGATGGCACTAGTAGATGATCAAATAGCATAGCTAGGTTGGTAAGGGAGTACATAAGGTAAACACATCACTGCTTAATAAACCTGAAGGATTAATTATAGTCACTATGTAAGATCATAACCAAGATTTTCATAAGAGTGAGCCTAGGCCAAATGCCTCTCTATTCAGGCAGCCATTTATAAACTGGCTGACTGCTAAGGATAGTCCTTTTGAATCATGTTGCAAATCACATTAGGGTTGGCATAAATCAGAAATGACTTGAAGACACACAGCAACAACAACAACAACAACTAATCAGCTCAATCCCAGCTCTGGGAGAAAGGTGGATGATACACAAAAAAATAAATTGAGATAAAATAATAAATAAATAAACTTTATATCCCATCACCATCTCCCCAAAGGGACTCAGGGAGGCTTACAAGGCACTGCAGGGTGCACATATAACATACAACAGGTAAAAATGTCACAAAAGTATAAAACAAGTCACATAAAATTATAACAACAACCTCCACCAACACATGTAGCTTAAAATCAAAATAACACAATTTTAAAACAACAGAAGATGAAACTAACTGCTCTCAATTCACAAAGTGCCAAGTGTCAGCTTCATATGGGCCCATTCAGCCTACTCAAGGTCAAAGGCCTGTCTGAACATCCGTGTTTTCAGGTTGGAACGGAAGGATTGAAGGGCGGGGGCTAATCTAATCTCTTTTTGGATGATATTCCAGAGCTGGGGGGCCTCCACAGAAGAGGCCCCCTCTCTTGTCCCCATCAACCCGCTTGAGACAGTGATGGGACCAAGAGATCTCAGAGCCTGCACCGGTTCGTAGAAAGAGATGTGGTCTTGAAGATAGGTTGGACCTGAAGTGTATATCCTTTCCCCTCAAAAAATCAAGATTATTCACTCCCAAATTAGAACTCATCCATGCCTGTCCCAATTGGTACAGTTCCTTACTTGAACATTTGTGGTATCGCTCAGGTAGCAGGCAAGAAGCAGAACATCCAGAGTTACTTGGAAGAAGAGCATGCAGATGTCGGCTTACGAATGCTGGTTTTTATCAATCCAAGGATGCAATTAATACTGTTTGTTTTAGGATGAAGCATAGCTAATTCTGCAGTGGAATGCAGCATATAACCTCACCAGCACCAGGACTACTAGCTGAACAATTTGAAACACAAGGCAAAAGAAAAAATACCATAACTTATCCTATTGAAACTACAGGGGAGATTAGGTAGACAGAGTAATTACCTGAGTTGGAATTCAGCCAGGACATTGGGTCCAAGCGCACATATTCCTGCACAGAGTAACACAGGGTGTTTAATGACTATTATGTGGCCAAGATCTGAGTTTCACATCTGCTACCACAAGATGTCATTTCTTTTCAGCCTTGTCTTAATTTAAGAATTATATATTACAGCCAAATCATAGACATGCATTAGCAACATTTCATAGAACCTTCTTCAGTGTAATCAATGTAAGTAATTTACTAGATAAAAGAATGTTAATAGCAAGGGCTGTATAATTTGTGTGGCTACAAATTGCACCTGTCTTTCAGGGAAAGAAAGAGGCACCGCTGTGCAGAAAGAGTGGATGGAGTGCAAGGTCAAGTGTAAGCACTTCTGCTTAACATGCAGCTCCTAGAAACATCCATCCATGCTTTCAGCAAGAACAGGAAATTATAGCTAACAAAGTTATTATAATAATTGTTGTGCCTTCTCTTCCCAGTGGGCTTGATAAGGCAGTCATAATTGAAACCTATAAAATATTAATTGGAAGGTGTCTAAAATGAGCCTTTTGCAAGCGCAAAAGTTGGACTTGTGCTTTGTGACTTGGAGTACAAGCAGTGGGGGGCTGGCTAAGTGACTCGGCTTCAAATGCTATATTAATGTGCATAATATCCAGGCCTAGACGTCTCTTGCTAAATTGCAGTGAAAATGCATCAGAGATGAAATCTCAGGGTTTTTTTTTTCCAGTAGCGAGTGTGGTATTTTTTTTAAAAATGACCAAATTAGACTTGTTTGACCAAGGGAAACTTCAGTGTGAAAGGAATTGTGCATTTGGTCTGGGTATACACTAAAAGGGAAGATCACATTCACTATGCTGCCCCATAAAATGCATATTTTCTTTCATCTTATCAGGAATAACAGCAATAGAAAACATAACATAAGGTGAAACTGCAGGGGACCATTGTGTGTTGATTTGTCCCTCAGATAATGGCCCTTTGTTACACATATATGACTATAGATACCAGCTGATCATTCTTCGTCGTGCTGTTACTAATAGCTAGTAACCAAAGCTTTTCAGATTAGAACTCATAGAATCCCTCAGCCAACATGGCTGATAGGGGATTATATTACTTGAAATCCATAGATGCTTTACTTATAACAGAAAAAAGCACTCCTAAATGCCAAACAATCCTTTTCTTCTTGAAGGCATCTTGTTTCCACTGAAGAGAGGTGATAGGTTTTACTGTGTAAATATAGTATTAATGAATTCAAGAGGGATATTGATAAGCTAGAAATGTTCAGAGAACTGTGATGAAGACAAATGTCTGGAAACCAAACCTTATGAGGAGTAGCTTAGCATGCTGGGTATGTTTATCTTGGAGACAATGTCAAGGTAACATAATAATCTATCTATATGTATGTGTGTGTGTTTTAAAATATAAGTTTAAACATGCTTATAAAATAGGTTTTGTTGAAATGAACAGTTTTTATTTCTCACAAATTCTTTAATTTTAACAAATATACTAAAATTATATTCTATTATTAGGATGAAAAGTCATACATGGAAATTATAAATGTGACAGTTCCATTTATGAACAGAACTCGACAGAAAGGTATTAACAGAAAGTGCAACCTCTTAAAATGTGTCTTCTTTAAAAATGTAGCTTTCTGCAAGGAGTCATGGAGTTGGATCCACAATCTATGTTCCATCAATGGCAAGGCTCCTTATAGCCACATAAGACCTCTAATAGAGGAAGCTCCTTTGCTGGGTGAGTGCAGAATGGTATGTGGGATGATTTCTACTTCTCCATATGTCTTCTGGGGGAAGGGTATCACATAGGATCTGCATTGTCACACACTCTCAAAAAAACTCCTTGTGATGAAAACTGGGTTGTGGGCCAGAAAGGATGGGAAACAAATGCAGGTATCTAGAAATACTGTATGATGCTGTAATGACAGAGTATAACTGCCTCTACTATGTAAAAGTAATACTTGTTCTATTATCATTAATACATAGAGGGAACATATCAGGGACAAACATATTTCCAGTTGCATAGTCTATATGTGGCTATTGCCTTTGAACATAGACAGAAAATTCAATCTATGGCTGCTCTGCTGCTTACCAGGACAGTTGAATTTGAGCATATTCTACTTTGCCATCTTTATCAGCTCCCTGTGCATGTCTAGGTCCAATTCAAAATGATGGTTTTGACCTTTGGGGCCTTCTATAGTTTTCAGACATTCTATTATACATCTTTCCTAATCTTGGAAACTCTGGAGGCATTCTCCATCAAGAGAATTATGGAAGACAGTTTCAGATGTTTCCAGTGGTAGTCAGTAGCTCCAAATGTGATTCTCAAAGAGGTTTGCTATGTTTTGATATCAAGCGGATTTTTAAAAATATTGCCAAACGTCTTAATGTGGCATATATTTTACACTTTCCAGCTGGCTTAATGCTTTCTTCTTTCATTCTCATTTAGTTGTTTCTATAGTTTAAATGGGTTCAACTTTTTTTGTCTGTTATAATGCAGTTTTGAAAGATATTTAAGATAAAGATTACACCATATGGTCAGTATCTAAACTATTTACAGTAATAATGCACAGTAACCTGCCTGTCCTTACTTACCATAGAGACCCACAGTGCCCATACCCCATTAGAACTTGGCCTTTCAGAAAACCCTGGATCTAATGGGGTATCTAAATAATTTGGGACAAATCGGGGGTTTTGTGCTTTGTCTCAAATTACTTCACTTTTACCTGAGGCATCGTTTGGACGCCTCAGGTAAAAATCCAACAAAGCCCGCATTTTGGGCCCTGTCTGGAAGGGCCCTGTGTCAAATGTCAATGGTGGGGAAGAGGCATACTAGAAACTCAAATGATCCATTTGGTGTATTAGGTACATATCCAGGCATCACTAAAGTAGTGTTTGCAGCATTCATGAGGCGAAAATCCAAGAAAGGGCTACGACACTGCTGTTAAGATTCCTAGAGGCCACATTTGGTGAAAAAAGGAGCCTTTTTCCTTTTAGCACTTCCAGCAGAAGTAGTTTCTATTTTTGTTTATCTTGGCCAGTTGACTGGGAGTGACATACCATCTGTATATTGTTTTATATATATTTTCTTTTAAGCTGTAGGCATAAGTATATTTTGGAGTAGCTTGGATTAGCAGCCGATTTGTCCATGTATTCCTTGTTGGGCTTTTTTTGGTTTTCAATTTCTAAAAGGAAATTATATAATGAGCTCACCGGTTTTTCCCCCCGAGTAAAGCCAGATTTTCTTTCCTTTGGTATTTTTTCCACTCCCAGCCAAGTTGTCTGTCTATTTTGTATCTGTCCTTTAGTTGATTGTATTGGAACTAGTTAAATTTACAGTATTGAAGTTCTTCTACTCTTTTTAGTGAGACATTTGACCCTTCTTTTTTTAGATCTTTATATCTTGGCCATTGATCCAAATCCATTTTTTTTTATTTTAAAGGGCTTCAACAGGCAAAACCCACAAAGGTAATTTTGTATACAGTATTTTCGTAAATTTATTCCAAACTTTTAGAGTAGTTGATCTTATCATGTGGTTATTAAAAAATTTATCTAGATTTACTTTGTTATAAATTAGATATCCGTGCCAGCCAAATTTTTGCCATCCCTTCTAAATTCAATAATTCTTTATCAGTCAGCTTTATCCAATCTTTCAGCCCCTCCAATACATTAGCCTCAAAATATTTAATAAGATTGGGAACACCAAGGCCACCATTTTGAGTCTTCTCTTGTAAGTATTTGGCCTTAATTCTGGCTTTCTGCCCTTGCCAAATAAATTTGGCAAGTTCGGAAATCCCTGATGAGAAAGAATGGCTGACTAAAATCCTAGAAATAGCCGAAATGGATAAGCTTACATTCCTAATACGGGATAAATCCTCTAAACGATTTGAAAAGACTTGGCTACCCTTTCTAAGTTATATTAAGAAGAAAAAATACATTAATCTGAAAGGTTTCAATTTATGATTTCCCTCCAACTTGGAAATCACTTTTGTTATGAATCATGGCTCTTATTCTGAGATGTTAAGTCAACATCACTGTCTTGTTTTTTCCTTTTCCCATTGTAACCACTCTGGGATTGCTTTTTGTCTCTTTGCTGCTTTTATATGTCGTCAGTACTAACTGACCTTTTTAATTGTTGTCTTATATGTGATTTCTCTGTCTTCTCAATAAAGTAAAATTTTAACTTAAAAAAAAAGATTCCTAGAGGTTAAAAAAGGGTGGGAAATCAGAAGAGGGTTGTTTAAGATACTATTGTCAGGCGTGTTATCAAGAAATTGTACCCCCAAATATGTATTGTAGAAAGTTATATGAATCCCCATGAACTAACAAAGCCACGGCCTTACAATGTTCAGCAGGCTGTGCCCCCTGCCTCACCTTTTTGTTGATTAAAACTCACTCTGGGAAGCAGATCAGCTATACACCAGAAGGAATTTGCACAATCTCTTTATTAAGCATATTGCTTTGGGGAAATCAGCCTTGAAGAAAATGGCTAAGCACCCCCAATCTCCTTGATACAATCAGAGATGAGTTAAGCCCTCCAGAGTCTGTCTCGCTTCCTGACACTTATTCATAAATTCCAGGGGTTCATTCATATATTTCTATTTAATATTTTTCTTGGAATCCCAAAATGCTGGTGGATTGCCTTTCTAGACCCCTCAACCCCAAATATGGCAAACAAGATTCTCCCCTCTTTATTTCTCAAGTTGTAGCCTGGAATGTGTGCCTAAATGCACCTGGATGTGTGTATCCAATTTGCATAATCTCATGACAATAAGACAGGGAAGGGATGCTTAACGTATGTACACAAAAGTGGCCTCCATTCTCATAGATCAGTGCTGTCCAACTTCTGGCGGGTCCAGGGCCGGATAAGAGGTCACTGATGACCTGCGGGGCCGCTCGGCCCCGCCCCAGGCCCCCCCAGCCCAGGCCCCGCCCCCTCCTAAAGCCGCCGAAAAAGGAGGAGTAGGCGGCCAAGAGCAGCGCGTCACAGGCCTGGCGTGACGCGCTGCTCTTGGCACCGCCTACTCCTCCTTTTCGCGCCCTCCCCTTCCTAGGCGGGGAGCCGCCGAAAAAGGGCAGAAGGCGGCGCCAACGGCAGCGCGTCACAGGCCTGGCGTGACGCGCTGCCCCTTGGCACCACCCACTCCTCCTTTTCGGCGCCCCCCCTCCCTTCCTAGGCCGGGGGAGCCACCGAAAGGAGGAGTAGGCGGTGCCAAGGGGCAGCACGTCACAGGCCTGGCGTGACGAGCTGCCCCTTGGCACCGCCTACTCCTCCTTTTGGTGCCCCCCTCCCCTTCCTAGGCCAGGGGCCGCCAAAGGAGGAGTAGGGCGGTGCCAAGAGCAGCGCGTCACGCCAGGCCTGTGACGCACTGCTCTTGGCGACGCCTTCTGCCCTTTTTCGCGGCTCCCCGCCCTAGGTAGGAGGGGGCGCCGAAAAGGAGGAGCTAGCTCTCTTCCTCCTCCCTGCCCCGCCACCCCCTCCCCCCCCGCCATTTTTTTAAAAAAATCGATTAAAAAAAATAATTAAAAAATGGCGGCTGAGGGCATAGGTGGGGCCGTGTCCAACAGGCTACGGGGCCGGATCCGGCCCCGGGGCCGCCAGTTGGACAGCCCTGTCATAGATGATATCTGTACTAACTCAATTGACCAAAGCTTTTCCCACAAATATATTCCCATTTCAGTTATATATTTCCTGCTATTAAGAAGTTTTTTCTGTCTTTCATTGATATCCACTGATGAGGATCAGTGCTCAAGTTGAGAGGCTTCAACCACTGTACAGGTTATAATTCATAATTACTCATTGTTTTTGCGGACTCCCCCCCCCCCCCCTTTGTGCATACCCAAACTGAATTGTTAAGTCAATGAGGAACTCATGTACATGTTGCCACACAATAATCCTGGGATTGGCACCTCTCTCAGGGGCGGAACAATGAATGGACTAATATGTTGAATCAACTAATGACAGCTGTTTATTTCTCTTGCCACTGGAGAACACTAACCAATGATGTCATCAGAGAGAATCCCCAGCCAACGGGAGCCCAGATCCTAGCTGGGCCATTTCTCAGTCAATCAGGGGCTTGCGAGGATATTCCAAATGGCTGTCAAAAAGAAATAAATATGCTTTGTATTTCTCAATGTGGGATGTTAGATCTTTGGGAGCACAGACTCTATTATCATATCCCTTTGGATCTGAAAGAATAAACTTCTGTTCTTTGTGTCCTCCACCCGGTTCATGTCCTGATTTAACTTTTGGGGTAGTGTGGTGTGCTGGGTTCTGGACTCACCATTTTAGTAGTTACTGGAATCACTCAACAGATTGTTTAGGTTAAAAAGAGAGGAAGAACAATTGCATACTCAATGGACCTCTTGGAGGCCTCCACCATTTAGGTACTAATCCAGGCAGCACTAGATACTCTTCAACTAGTACTATGAAAATTGTTTCCATTGTAAATATTTCAGTTTCACCTTAGATTGAACACTAGCATATAGGAAACACTGCTTGAACACCAAGCACCAAGTAGCTGCATGCAATAACATCCTGCGAAAACTTACTGGCAGCACATGGGGTGCAGACCAAAATTATTAAGAACATCAGCCCTGGCCTTGTCTTACTCAACTGCTGAATGTGCCTGTCCTGTTTGGCATTAGTCTGCCCACGCAAAACAGGTGAACATGGCATTGAACGAAACATGCAGAATAATCACAGGATGTCTTAAACTTACACCTCTTGATAAACTCTACAAGCTAGCTGGTATGCCCCCCCCCCCCCGATGTGCGATGGGAAGTTGCTGCTAAATGTGAGAGAAATAAGGTTGAACACTGTGAAAGCCATCCACTACAAGGCTACCAGCCTCCTCCCAGTAGACTCAAATCAAGGAAAAGCTTTACAAGAACTACCACTCCTCTTGGCATCCCCCCAGCAACAGCAAGTGTATCCCTCTGGGCAGCCAAACCAGGAAATTCCAATTTGATGGCCCCTTGCGAGGGCCTTCTTTCAGGGGCAAACCAAGAATGGGCAACTTGGAAGTTCCTGAATAGACTCAGAAGCGGAGTCGGCAGATCAAAAGATAACCTGGCAAAATGGCACTACCTAAAATAATTCCATACCTTGTGTGACGGTAGAGCAGAACAGACAACTCTGCACCTGTATGCTTGTCCACTGCCCCCTGCCTCATGTACAGAGGAGGAATTGTTGGAGGCTACAGACAATGCTGTTGCTGTTGCCCTTTATTCCCCTTTATTGGTCAAAAGATATTTAGCCGCCTGCGCACCTTCTATTTTTATCAGTTTTATACTAATTTATGCAATGCTTTTGATACAAAATAAATAAATAACTAGTACTTACAATAAACTATACAAATGGCATAATATATTGCAAAACGTACTATAATACAGTGTTTCCCAACCTTTTTTGAGCTGCGGCACACTTTTAACATTAAAAAAATCCGGGAGCACACCACCAACCAAAATGACACAGAATGACACTCTAACACAGTAAAGAACGGCTGGGGGTTGGTGGCCTGCTGGGAGCAGCTGCTGGGAGCAGCTGCTGGGAGTGCCAAGCCAGGGACCCCCGACCCCCGGCTTCACCTCTCCCAGCAGCTGCTCCAGCCTTGAGGGGCAGTGCCAAGCCAGTGGTGCCAGAGCCAGCACAATGCTGGCTTGGCACTGTCCCCTCAAGGCTGGAGCAGCTGCTGGGAGTGCCGAAGCCGGGAGGGGCAGAGCCAGGTCGCGCCATGCCCGCCCCTCCCCCGGCTTCAGCTCTCCCACAGAGGAGGAGCATGAGCGGTGGATGGGCTTCAGTGGGCGGGGCTCCTCCTCCGCGTGGCTTCAGCGAGCGAGGGGCGAGAGTCATGGTGGGAGTCATGGCGGATTGGAGGCTGGCTGGGGAAACGGCCGAATAAGGCGGTGCCCCGGTCCCTTCTTCTTTTTCTTCGCCACTGCCTGGCCCTTCCTCCTCCCCCAAGCAGCAGGAGTTCAGCAGGAGGGGGGAGGAAGGGGGGCAGAGAGCTTTTCTCGCGGCACAGCAGGAGGTCCATCACAGCACACTAGTGTGCCACGGCACACTGGTTGAGAAAGACTGCTATAATAGACCATAGAGTTAATACTATATACTGTAAACCAGTGCTACTCAAAGTGGTGGTCTATGGGCCAGTGCTAGTCTGCAATCCAACTGCTGCTGCTACATGAAGCGTTTCTAGTAAAAAAAAAAAAACAAAAAAAAGGGAAACAATTGCAACCAAAAAGGACACAAACATGGTGCTGGTCCTTGTTACATTAGAGAGGAAAAAAAGTCCAGTCTTCTATATCAGTAACCTGAGAAGCACTGATGTACGCTATAATGCCAGTACCATATCTTAGATGTTGTATATCTGCTGAGAAAATGGTTTCAATCAGCACAACTGGACCAGGGGACTGATCTCTTATTGCAGCCAAATCTTGCTTCTGGAAGCCCTCTGGGGCAAGTTTTAAGATAATGCTGACAGCTGAAGGGACTAAACAAAGAAAAAACCCATTACACAATGCTGGCACTGCATCATTGGCTATAGGTTGCTGATTTTCTTGCAGAGATGGTACAAATAATAGCATGCTTGAAACTGGAGAACCCTAGCAAGCGTTAAGAGAATTCACAACAGCAGATTGGTAAGGAAATGGAGACTTCATGGAGACATTTTAACAAAGGCATTGTGGTTTCACAGACCTTGTATACACATACAACATAACTGGATTGTATAATGCTGAGATAGTACAATGGAGAAAATGATACCATTTCAACATTCCTCTTTCAGCAGCTGGAGCAAAAAACAATAGACAAAAATACAGAAGAATGGGACTTCCTACCTGTAGCCCAAGTTCATACAGTTGTTCTGTGATCGCTTTTAGTTAATGCAAATATACTCACTAAAGATTTCTGCATTCTAGGATCTCATCCTATTATATATGCTGACCCAGTAAAGGTGCAGTTTAATGAATACATATAGAAAGCAACCTAGAAGGACAGTGTTGGCTCTAAAGAGGAAGTAGCAAAAGAAGTTGATTTTTCTGAGCTGCAGAGGTTGAAAATTGATCCTGCAACTAGTAGCACAGAATCTATTTGGGTTGCCTGAGGAAATACTTCAGTGGCTGGCAAGCAAGCTTTAGCAGTGAATTAGAATTACAAGTAACTGCAAATCTAGAGCCCTTTAAATTCTAGGAACTGTAATGATGTGAAAAGCAGGACAAAATGTCACAAGAAATGAAAAATGTTTGGAATATGTTTTGCAAACAGGAGCCACATTTGGTCTGTAAATTATTACTATCTAACACAATCATTACCTACACCCACCTTACCTTAACTGTATAGTTTAAAAGTGAATGGGTAAGGAAGAGGGTAAAAAGTGGAATGAGGGGGAGAAAAAAAGGAGTGGGAGAAGCCAGGAGCAAAGCAAAATAAATGGGAGGGGTGGGAGGGATGGCGAAAATAAATAAAGAACAACACTCAGAAAACAAGGGAATTCCAGACAGGAAACAATCAGGGCCAGCTAACACCTCCCAACAAAGGATTCCCCCAGGCAGGAAACAGCAAGGCTTTGAAGCTGCAAGGCTATTCAATGCTGATCAAGCTGGCCAATTCCAACCTTCACACTTGCCTCAAACAGACGAGTTCTTTCTCCCACCCTGGACATTCCACAAATATATAAACCCCACTTGCCTAGTTTCCAACAGACCTCGCCACCTCTGAGGATGCCTGCCATAGATGTGGGTGAAACGTCAGGAGGGAATGCTTCTGGAACATGGCCATACAGCCTGGAAAACTCACAGCAACCCAGTGATTCTGGCCATGAAAGCCTTTGACAGCACAGCTTACTACTTACTGTAATTGTCATAGTGCAGACCTTGTCTAAACAACAGTAAGGTTAGAAAATAATTTATTGTAGCTAATTCCAAATGACATTGCACAGGAGTGTGATATTGGCACAACAATATAAAAAAGAAACAAGCCCAAAGTATAAAGG
This sequence comes from Anolis apletophallus, assembly GCA_030556195.1. Taxonomy (NCBI): domain Eukaryota; kingdom Metazoa; phylum Chordata; class Lepidosauria; order Squamata; family Anolidae; genus Anolis; species Anolis apletophallus. Next base: position 62,797,934 of record JARBWK010000007.1, on the reverse strand, counting down.
AAGCAATGTTACTGAATAGAACCACGGCATACCTCCACACCACATTTATTTATTTATTTACATTATTTCTACCCTGCTCTTCTCAACCCCCGAGGGGGGACTCAGAGTGGCTTGACAAAAGGCAGCAATTCGAAGTGATATACAATACACAATATAAATCCATAAACATTCAGCATTGAAATACAGTTAACATTGAACACATTAACTTGAGTTAAAAACAGTGTTCCGTCCACAACATAAGCATTGAGCCATATCCATCAACTTGCCAGTACAATTCCAATCCAAAGTGCTGCATTGTGCTAATGTGCAAAAGCCTGGTCCCACAGCCAAGATTTTACTTTTTTCCTGAATGCTAGGAGGGATGGGGTCGATCGTATTTCACTTGGAAGTGCATTCCACAGGCAGGGAGCCACCACCAAGAAGGCCCTATCCCTCGTTCTCACCAACCGCATTTGAGAAGTTGGCGGGAGCGAGGGCAGGGCCTCCCGGATGATCTTAAATTACGAGTTGGGATGCAGAAGCAGATGCATTCGGACAAGTAAGCTGGGCCAGAACCATATAGAGCTTTAAAGGTCAAAACCAGCACTTTGAATTGAGCTCGGAAGTGAATCGGCAGCCAGTGGAGCTGACACAACAGAAAGACTTCAAACATGTTCCTGTTCATTTTAGGTCAGTCAATCAAGATGTGGCGATTGGGGGGGGGGGCACACCGACCTAAAAAGCTTAATATTCTAAAGCGATTGTGGCTGCTTGAGGTCTTTGGTCTCCATTACATCCTCACTTATTTTATTTCAAGACTTTTCTTTACCATTATTTGCTTGATTTCCACCCTCCATAAGCGTCCCCCCAATTCTTTCTTCCTTTCATTCCCCACTTTTCTGCTCCACAGAACAATATTATTTATTTCATTCAGTCATAGAATCATACAATCATAGAGTTGGAAGAGACCTTGTGGCCTATCCAGTCCAACCCCTAGCAAGAAGCAGGACAATCACATTCAAAGCACCCCCAACAGATGGCCACCCAGCAAAAGAAGGAGACTTCAGTCCTAATATTTCCTCTGAAGGAACAGGCTTTCTAATTTTACTGAATTTGGCAGACAGAGAAGCACCTCCGATGAATCTTAGCAACACATTTCACTAAAGCATTAGCTTAAAAGGGAAAATCTTTGTAGCGACTTAGGCAAAATCTTCAGGAAATCCAATGAAATATTAAATTAATAAAAGTAAGTAGTTATTTCCTATCTCCAGAAAGTAATAGTGCAGGAATAAGTTCAGAAGTGAAGATACACTCAAAGAATAGCTGCACTTCTTTAGCTTGAACTGTGTAAAAAGGTTATAAGTAGCTTGAAATTGTATACAATAGAACATTCTCAGTATTTCAATATTCAATTTCAATTGCTGCTTTGTGTTTTTGTGATGGGAGGAAAAATGGGTTATAAATGAGGTTAATAACAGAGACTTGCTTATTTGGTTTATCAAAAATCAAATCAGTTTTGCAATATAGCAGTTAATAGAAAAGTATATTTATCAGTTAATGGTGATACCTTACTGTCTTGATACACGTGTTAAGAAAATGCATGCAACATGGTTACTGAATTAGTGAAGGGAAGGAGGAAATTCTAAATATATTGATTACCAGCAATAGAAGATTTGTGGTACAGATAGTTGAGATAACCTAAAAATGGTTAAAGTAACTAACAGAGCAAGAAAAAGAAAAGAGCAACAGTAATGACATATGCTGAGTTGTTGAATATAGTGATGTATGTAAGGATGTGTAGATAATTTTGTCCCCATGAAAGCTGGTAGCGGTAAATATCACATTGTTATGTTCTCCTTGCCTGTTTCACTATCTACTAAAAAGTTGGAAATAAAGCTTTAAAAATAAAATAAAAAATAAATTTTAAAAAAACAAGTGAAAAGGAGGAAAAGAAGAAATTACATTTTTTACAACTGGAAGAAGACTAGAGAAGTATGTGGATTGGCATGACAAAATGCCAGCAATGCAAGGGATACCACCACTAGAATAAAATTTGTCTATACATTTTGGAGTGATCTTACCAGAAGTCTGCTTCATCTCCTGATTAAAATGATATGTTAATTTTATGGCCTGATAGCACATCAAATGGAAAACAGTGTCAATCTATTCAGGTTGGACTGCATTACAAAGACAATAAAATGTATATTGAATATTTGTAATGGTGAGTGAAACGAAGTTTGAACATAATTGTCAACAGCTCTTTTAAAATGAAGTTGGGTGAAAAGTACCAAGAAAGACATTCAAAGGACAGACACGGTTGGTGCAGATGTTGCTCAGGGACTTGCAACCTGGTGAGAATGGCCTACAGGAAGAGATTTAGATATCAATAAATCCTGCAAATCCACAACAAAGTGTCATTTACCAAATGAAAGTCCTTGAAAGATACTCTGCATAACAGCAGTATGAATATCAGCTTAATGGTCAAATGCTCAACCCTGTGTATAAGAAAAGCGGTACAAAACTACATTTCTTTAGATTTATTTTTAACCTACTTTATTAGAAAGGAGTTCAAATAGAATTTACTTCTAGTTACATCATTAGGATCAGAACCAAAACTAAATCACATTAACACCTGTAACATCTTATAATTCTGGGATTTATTTTTCTTTATAATACTGGTTTTTTTATATCCCCCCAAATGTATTCACCCTTAACAGGATTAACATTTTCAAATAATACAGAAGTATTGCAAAATTACAAGTGCTTTGACAATATGACAATATGAGCAGTGCATTGCTGAACAGGGAAGGCCCTTTGAACACCTTACAGAAAACCTGTCATTTAAAATGGAATCTGTTATTGATTAAATCACTATTATAACATTTATTCTTCAACACAAATGTATTTACTTAGCTGTCACATGATTACTACAGCTACTATTGACTGTTAACTATTAATTCGGAGGTTTTATATTCAAGTTCTATGTTAGTTATAATTTTCAATTTATAATTTTCAATGTTTTATTTAAATTATAGTTGTTAAGCATAAATTGCTCTTTATGTGGGGTTATTTTGGGTTATTATACTTGTTTTTACTCTTATTGAGGCATTGAATGTTTGTCTTTTTGTTTGTTGGAATCTGGCCTGAGTCTCCCAGGAAAGCTAGGGCGGAATATAAAGTTGTTGTTATTTTACTGACACAAAAACACAGTATGTCACAGCAAATGAGATATATATGCTGGATTTTGTATCACAAAATCACAAGTTGAACACTTCCCAAGTGTCTAGAACTGAGTGATGTATTTTCGAATGATGCGCGCAATCCAAGTAAGGTGGCTTTTTGCAGTTGACAGATCGTGATTTTGTCAGTTTATTGTTTCCAAATGCTGGTTGAGATCTTTTGGCACAGCACCCAGTATGCCAATTACCACTGGGACTACCTGTACTGGTTGTTTATTATTATTATTATTATTATTATTATTATTGGTGTCTATGTTGCTTTAGGACACTCTGCATATACAGACAGCCTCCAAGTTATGAACAAGATAGGTTCTGTAGGTTTGTTTTTAAGTTGACTTTGTGTGTAAGTCAGAACAGGTAAATTTTTATGTGTAACCCCAGCCAAAAATATATATCTTTTAGCTTTGGATAGCATAGGGAAGGGTTAAAACCCCTGTGGTGATTGTTTTGCTGACTGTCCCTGTGACCATTGGATTTTGAAAAAATTGGGCTTGTTGTGGAAAGAAGGATTGGTGAGAAAACTTCTGTGGAGACACCTTTCCCCCAGGATAACTCTTCCAGGAGTGAATTTCCCTTCCGAGGGGGGAGATTTCTCTCACTTCCTGTTGCCTCAGCTTCGTTTTTAATTATGAGTCATTTGTAAGTCTAGATTACTGCAACACAATCTACGTGGGGCTGCCTCTGAAGACGGTTTGGAAACTTCAATTGGTACAACGGGCAGCAGCCAGGCTACTAACTGGAGCGACATACAGGGAGCATAACCACTCCTCTGTTGTGTCAGCTCCACTGGCTGCCGATCCAATTCCGAGCACAATTCAAAGTGCTGGTTTTGACCTTTAAAGTCCTTTATGGTTCTGGCCCAGCTTACTTGTCCGAACGTATCTCCCCTTATGTCCCACATCAAAATTTACAATCTTCCGGGGAGGCCCTGCTCTTGATCCCACCTTCGTCGCAGATACGTTTGGCAGGGACGAGGGACAGGGCCTTCTTGGTAGTGGCCCCTCGCTTGTGGAACTTGCTCCTCAGAGAAATAAGATCAACTTCTTTCCTTTAGAAAAAAACCTAAAGATGTGGCTTTGGGACCGGGCGTTTGGTTGATGTGGAGCAGTGGACAGACGTTTCATTGGTGACAATTTATTTTACTTATTTCCAACATTTCTACCCTGCTCTTTTCAACCCCCGTAGGGGGACTCAGAGCGGCCTAACAAAGGCAACAATTTGATGCCGAAACACAGTATAGATACAATATAAAACCAAAAACATTGAGCATTAAAATACATTAAAATACAATTAACATTAATACATCATATACATTCACTTAAGTTAAAAACAGTGTTCCATCCATAATAGGAGCATTGAGCCATATCCATCAACTTGCCATTACAATCAATCCAAAGTGCTGTATTGTGCTAATGTGCAAACGCCTGGTCCCATAGCCAAGATTTCACTTTTTTCCTGAATGCCAGGAGGGATGGGGTTGATCGTATGTCACTTGGAAGTGCATTCCACAGACGGGGAGCCACCACCGAGAAGGCCCAGCTGAGAAGTCGGCTGGAGCAAGCACAGGGTCTTCCCGGATGATCTTAAATTACGAGGTGGGACATAGAGGCTGATGCGTTCAGACAAGTAAGCTGGGCCAGAACCGTATAGAGCTTTAAAGGTCAAAACCAGCACTTTGAATTGAGCTCGGAAGTGGACAGGCAGCCAGTGGAGCTGACACAACAGGGGGGTGGTATGCTCCCTGTATGTAGCTCTAGTTAGTAATCTGGCTGCCGCCTGTTGGACTAGTTGCAATTTCTGAACTGTCTTCAAAGGCAGCCCCACATAGAGTGTGTTGCAGTAATCTATTCGGGATGTGACCAGAGCGTGGACAACCGTAGCCAGATCAGACTTCCCAAGGTACGGGCGTAGCTGGCGCACAAGTCTTAACTGTGCAAAAGCTCCCCTGGCCACCGCCGAGACCTGGGGTTCCAGGCTCAGCGATGAGTCCAGGATCACTCCCAGACTGCGAACCTGCGTCTTCAATGTTGTGACAATGTTGTGGAGGCGGACTGCGGATTGGCTTGGACAGGCTATGAATGTGGAACGGGGATTATGTAGTTGTTCTGATATTTAATTGATTTTAATCTGTTGTTGTATTTGATGTGTTGTAGTTTTGTACTTATGTATATGGCATCGAATTGTTGCCTTTTGTCAGCCGCCCTAAGTCCCCCTTCGGGCTTAAAGAAGGGTGGGTTATAAATGAAATAAATAAATAATAAATAAATAAGTCGGATGTTTCTAACTCGGGAGCTGCCTGTTTATGTGTGTGTTACAATTACAGAAGAAACTTTAAATGAGGTTTGCCACTATGCTTTGACAAGGTGAATACTACACTGCTGTGAAGGAACGACTGCACATAAAGGTATTTAATAGCAGTAAATAGCAACATAAAACTAATTTAGGATGGAATTTGTAACTTTGATGAAATCATAATTGTATTATTTATTCTTCCATACAATTGTATTTACTTATTCCTGAAATAATCACTATTGGTATTATTAGCTGTTAAAGGATGTATACATTTTGGGGCACCCTGCATTGTGTGTGTATGTGTGTGTGATACAATTATATGGGGAAACTTTAACTGAGTCAAGCAGTACATTTGCACCACTTACAATGGAAATTATATTGTATGAATTCATTATTATAACATTTATTCTTCAATACAAATGTATTTAATTAATTTTGCATTGCTAGCTATTAAAGGGTGCATCCAATTTTGGGACACCTTGTGTCTCTGTGTTACAATTAATTACAAGGGAAACTAAGGCCCTATCTACACTGCCATATAGTGCAGTTTCAGCATGCAGATTGACTGCATTCAACTGGATTAAATGGCAGTGTAGACTCAGATTATGTGAGTCTACATTGATCATTATGATGAAGTTATAAGTGAGTTTTAACAGCCTGTGATCCAACATGGTGAGCGGTACCTTTGCAAACCTTACATAAAACTTCAATCTAAGAAGGAATTTGTAACTTTGATTAAATCATTATTATAATATTTATCCTTCAATACCAATGGATTTCTTACCTTTGGATTATTAGCTATTAAAGGGCATATACATTTGTAGGAAACATGGTATATGTATGTGTCTGTATGTTACAATTACACAGACAACCATAAGTGAGGTTTGCCACTTTGTGCTCTGACAAGGCAAGGAGCACATTTGAACACCTTCTGTGCAATTGTAAATTTAAGATGGAATTTATATCTTATGGAATGATAGAAAGCATTTATGCTTCAACACAAATGTATTTCCTCAGCTTCTCATTATTACTTGTTAAAGGAGGTAGACATTTTGGGACCACATAGTATTTATGTGTATAGATACACACACACAGGTGTAAGGGAAACTTTTAAGTGAGGTACTCTGTGCCCCTACTGAGCAAGCAGTACATTTGAAAGCTTGACATTAAAATTGTCATTTAAAATGGAATGTGTCACTCTGTTAAATCCTTATTATTGAATGTATTTGTTAGAATACTTTACTATAATAGTATGGTATACTACAGGGCTGTCCAACTTCTACCGGACCTGTGGCCGGAATTCCAGTTACTGATGACCTGGGGGGCCGAAGGGTCTGCCTCCGCCCCCGGCTCTGCCCCTCCCCGGCTCCACCCCAGCTCCGCCCCCTCCCCAGCTCCGCCCAGGCTCCGCCCCCTCCCTGGCTTCACCCCTGCCCCACCCCCTCCCCGGCTCCCCCCTCTCCCCGCCTTGGAGGTGTCTGTGAAGGACACCGGGGCTTTGACTTGGAGATAGAGATGAACACCAAAATCCCAGTCTCAAGTCCCAGTCCCTGCTTTGAACTGGATTATATTGCAGTGTGGACTCAGGGCCCTTCACACAGCCATATAACGCAGAATATCCAGGCAGGAAACCCCACAAAACCTGCTTTGAACTGGATTATATTGCAGTGTGGATTCAGGGCCCTTCCACACAGCCATATAACCCAGAATACCTGCTTTGAACTGGATTATCGGAGTCCACACTCATATAATCTGGTTTAAAGCAAATAACATGGGATTTTATTCAGATGTGTGGAAAGGAAGTCAAATAAGAAGCCAGGGCCCTTCTGCCATAAGGGGAAAACACAATCAAAGCATTCCTCACAGATGGCCATTCAGCCTCTGATAATAATAATAATATAATAATAATAATAATTACAATGGGTTCCTAGAATAGGAGACCTCCAAGGGCCATCCAGTCCTACATCCTTCTGCCATAAGGGGAAAACACAATCAAAGCATTCCTCACAGATGACCATTCAGCCTCTGATGATAATAATAATAATAATAATTACAATGGGTTCCTAGAATAGGAGACCTCCAAGGGCCATCCAGTCCTACCTCCTTCTGCCATAAGGGGAAAACACAATCAAAGCATTCCTCACAGATGGCCATTCAGCCTCTGATGATGATGATGATAATAATAATAATAATAATTACAATGGGTCCCTAGAACAGGAGACCTCCAAGGGCCATCCAGTCCAATCTCCTTCTGCCATAAGGGGAAAACACAATCAAAGCATTCCTCACAGATGGCCATTCAGCCTCTGATGATGATAATAATAATAATAATAATAATAATAATTACAATGGGTCCCTAGAACAGGAGACCTCCAAGGGCCATCCAGTCCAATCTCCTTCTGCCATAAGGGGAAAACACAATCAAAGCATTCCTCAGCCATGTTGAATCAAACCTAAACTCTCATGAGAGCAATAGAAAGTACTGAACCTTGAGTTTGGGAGTTGTAGTTCTCCTCCATCCAGAGAGCACTGTGGACTCAAATAATGATGGATCAGGACCAAACTTGGCACGAAGCCTCAGGAGAGGAGGAAGCCGGAAAGGAAATGGGTGAGCACCCCCATGCTCCGAACTCGGCCCGCCCCTTTTCGCTCTGGCCACGCCCCTCTCACTCGTGCACTCTCTCTCTCCTTCCCTCTTTCCTTCAGGTGGTGGAAGGGGGAAGGAATGAAAGGGGAAAGAGAGAAAGAAGGAGGGAGGGAGAGGGAGAGGGGGGAGGGAGGGAAGTAGGAGGAGGAGGAAGAGAGCCTGCTCCTCCTCCCTGCCCCGCCCCTCCCCCCCCCCCCGCCGCGAAAAAAAATAAATAAAAAATATTCCGAAAAATATTCCAAAAAAATATTCCAAAAAAATATTTTTTTTATTTTTTTTAAATCTTAAAAGGCAGATATCTTGCAGGAGGGTAGGGGGCCGTGGGGAAGGGGCTGGGGGGCCAAATACGGCCCGGGGGCCGCCAGTTGGACAGCCCTGGTATACTATATTGCTAATAGCAACCACAACTTCAATAAGCATACATTGCTTTTGCCCCTCTGTAGATTTTATACTTGATAGAATATTTATTGTAATAAAGTGATTAAATTATTATTATTAATAATACCCCACTTTATCTCTCCAAAGGGGACTCAAAGTGGCTTAACTTAAAGCATCCGCATAACAATTTAAAAGATACAAATAAATGTATTTGTCTTTGTTGCAGTCCATGCTGTTCCTAGAATTCTTCTCCAGAACATTTTAAATGAGTTGGTTTTCTTCAATAGTGTTTAGCATTTCACATTTCCTAAGTCATAAGCAAGCAGGGATCACCAGCATTGAGGCCATGCTATTGAGAACACAGCTGCGCTGGGCAGGGCACGTCTCTAGGATGGAGGACCACCGCCACCCAAAGATACTACTCTATGGTGAACTCACCACGGGTCAGCGCAAGAGAGGCGCCCCCAAAAAGAGATATAAGGACTCCCTGAAACAACACCTCAGGCTCGGCCAGATTGATCACCAACAATGGTCCAGCCTGGCCTCGCATCGGGAGGCATGGAGACGCACTATCCACAATGCTGCGGCCTCTTTGGAGAAGACACGCCGAATGGGTCTCGAAGAGACACGACAATGCAAAATGAACTGCAACTTGGAAACGACATCACCCAAGGAGACTTTCTGCTGTGCTTTCTGCAACCAAACTTGCCTATCTCAGATTGGCCTTTTTATTTATTTATTTTTATTTCGGGATTTTACCCCGCTCTTCTCAACCCCCAAGGGGGGGACTCAGAGCGGCTTACAGTACGGCACAATTCGATGCCCACATAATAACAATATAAAACCCCCAAACCCTTCAACAATTAAAATACATTAAAAATACATTAAAATACAACTACATTAGCACCATACACATTCACTCTGGATTAAAACAATGTTCAGTCCATAAAAACATTGGCTATAATCACCCACTTTCATTAAAAACCAATCTAAAATGCTGCCTTGTGCTGGTGTACAAATGCCTGGTCCCACAGCCAGGATTTTACTTTTTTCCTGAAGGCCAGGAGGGATGTGGTGGATCGTACATCAATAGGAAGCGCATTCCACAGGCGGGGAGCCACCACCGAGAAGGCCCTATCCTCGTCCCCACCAGCCTCATCTGAGACGTAGGCGGGAGCGAGAGCAGGGCCTCTCCGGATGATCTTAGATTACGAGGTGGGACATAGCAGCTGATGCGTTCGGACAAGTAGGCCGGGCCAGAACCGTATAGAGCTTTAAAGGTCAAAACCAGCACTTTGAATTGAGTCCGGAATTGGACAGGCAGCCAGTGTGTGAGAACTCCCCAATGTTCTGTAAGGACCAGGCGCAGACGGCAAATCGATCCCACTAGATTTATTGAAAGTATAACACTATTGATGCCAGAACTGGCATCACAAGGAACAAACACACCTTATATACAAAACACACCCCCATCACCTGTCCATCATATCAAAGCCCCACCCCCATGGCTTGCAATGTACAGGAGAGGTTGCATCATATCCCCTCTGACTCAGCAGTCCCAATGTCCAGAGGATATTTCATCATATCCTTCCTGAGTCAGCAAGATGCAAGTCCGTGCTACTCATGTTGGTGTGGTGTGACCCAAGGCTATCCCAGGCCAACACCTGGAGCTTATCTTATCTACGAGCTGAGCAATGCAGGCAGCCCAGGCATTCAGTGAAATGCTGGCAGGTCAGGAAATCAGAGCAACACCAGCTCTGATCTTCACTGATCCTGACACAGTGGAGCTGACACAACAGGGGGGTGGTATGCTCCCTGTATGTAGCTCCCGTTAGCAATCTGGCTGCCGCCCGTTGGACTAATTGCAATTTCCGAACTGTCTTCAAAGGCAGCCCCACATAGAGTGCGTTGCAGTAATCTATTCGGGATGTGACCAGAGCGTGGACGACCGTAGCCAGATCAGACTTCCCAGACTTCTTTTTAGTCATCAACGCGCTTGTAAAAAGTGTGGGGTGAGTCCTTTCTAAGAATCTTCGTTCGCGAAGTAATGCCGAGAGAGATATCACTTGATACCCAATGGAGAGGGTTAAAAAAAACAACAACAACAACAATTAATAATCGGACTTGGTTAAAATATACAAATATATGAACACTAAAACAGGACGAAATATATATTTTAAAATCCCCTATTAAAAATCGTGAAAACAAATCCCAAAGTTAAAAGCCACAGGGTTAAAAACCTTCACCTTGCAATGCTTGGATTGTTTGGAAATAAGTTGCAACACCTCTGTTCTGGAGGTCATCAGTGAACAGCTGAGAGAGATATCCTCCATATACACCAGGCGTGGGCAAACCTGGGCCCTCCAGGTGTTTTGGACTCCAACTCCCAGCATTCCTAGCAGCCTCAGGCCCCTTCCTTTCCCCCCTCAGCCGCTTAAGCGCCTGAGGCTGCTAGGAATGCTGGGAGTTGGAGTCCAAAACACCTGGAGGGCCCAGGTTTGCCCATGAGCGGCTGAGGGGGGAAAGGAAGGGGCCTGAGGCTGCTAGGAATGCTGGGAGTTGGAGTCCAAAACACCTGCAGGGCCCAGGTTTGCCCACGCCTCTCTTTCAGCAGCTCAACACCCCAAGCCATTGGTGGCTTTCACTTTCCTTTCTCAGCTGCCAAACTCGTCCTTGGGAGGAGGAGGAGCGCGAGCGCTTCTCAGGCGCTGATTGGCTACGGCCTTCTCAGACACCTCCCCCCTTCCCCCCCCCTTCCCGGTTTCTCCTGCTCACTCGCTGGCTCGCGCGGCGGCGTGACGTCGAGCGCGCGCCGCTGATGACGACTCAGGCCGGTCCGCGAGCGGAGGGAGTGAGGGAGAGGGCAAGGGAGGAGGAGGAGGAGGAGGCAAAATGGCGGACCAAATCCCCTTGCACCCGGTCCCGCGCAGCACCCAGCGCAGGGCGGCTTATTATACCCAGGCCTCAGCCGCGCAGAGGCATAACAGGTAGGGAACTGAAACAGCGAAGGGCCCCCGCTTTCCCTTCAGGGACTTCAGGCTGTTGGGAAGATGGGCAGGCCCAAAGTAGGCCCCCCTCAGGGCAAGTTTGAGTGCCCCCTGCATCCCTGGGACCCACTGGACGCCGTTAGACACCACTTGGACCTGCCATGGAGTCAGTGCTCTGGGGTCCTGGGGTTTGTGGCTTGATGGGGGGCACTAACACCCTTTGGCAGGCAAAGCAAGCTGGAGACTTCGTCAACCCACCACAACTCTCTAGACTGCATAGCACCATGGTTCCCAACCTTTTGGGCTTTTGGGTGTTTTGGACTTCAGCTCCCACAGTTCCTAACAGTTGATAAACTGGCCGGGAATTCTGGGAGTTGAAGTCCAAAACACCTGGAAGCCCAAAGGTTGGGGACCTCTGGCATAGCACTCAGCCGTGGCAGTTCCAGTGGAGTATGGGCAGTCCCCAAGTTAAGAACAGGTTAGGTTCTGTAGGTTTGTTCTTAAGGCGAATTCGTTTGTAAGTCAGAACAGGTGCATTTTTAGTTAACTCCAGACAAATATGTGTGTGTGTGTTAATATTATTATTATTATTAACTCTATTTATACCCCGCCACCATCACCCCAAGGGGACTCGGGGCAGTTTACATGAGGCCAAGCCCAATAACACATAATAACAACATAACAGTGTGTGTTTATTATTATTATTAAAATAATAACAATACACCATCAATATGGCAGTGAGGCCAAGTGTGTAATTTACAATTATTATTATTATATTATTATTATTATTATTAACTCTATTTATACCCCGCCACCATCACCCCAAGGGGACTCGGGGCAGTTTACATGAGGCCAAGCCCAATAACACATAATAACAACATAACAGAAAATAATAACAATACAATCAATATGGGTGTGTGTGTTTATTATTATTATTATATTATTATTATTATTATAACTATTTAATCAATATGGGTGTGTGTGTTTAACAGAAAATTATTATTATTATTATTTTTTATTATTATTATTAACTCTATTTATACCCCGCCACCATCACCCCAAGGGGACTCGGGACAGTTTACATGAGGCCAAGCCCAATAACACATAATAACAACATAACAGAAAATAATAACAATACAATCAATATGTGTGTGTGTTTTTTATTATTATATATTATTATTATTATTAACTCTATTTATACCCCGCCACCATCACCCCAAGGGGACTCGGGACAGTTTACATGAGGCCAAGCCCAATAACACATAATAACAACATAACAGAAAATAATAACAATACAATCAATATGGTGTGTGTGTTTATTATTATATTTATTATTATTATTATTATTAACTCTATTTATACCCCGCCACCATCACCCCAAGGGGACTCGGGGCGGCTTACATGAGGCCAAGCCTAATGACACATAATAACAACATAACAGAAAATAATAACAGCAATACAATCAATATGTGTGTGTTTATTATTATTATTATATTATTATTATTATTATTAACTCTATTTATACGCCGCCACCATCACCCCAAGGGGACTCGGGGCGGCTTACATGAGGCCAAGCCTAATGACACATTATAACAACATAACAGCAAATAATAACAACAATACAATCAATATACTTACACACATAATAATGTCTTGGCTTTTCTTCGCGAACGAGGATTCAGGAAGGACTCCTCCCACACTGTACACAAGCACGTTGATTCTTTGGAGGTTGGATGTGTCCTTCGAGCCTGTGCAATGGATTTTTCTGGTGGAGCGCAGCATGCACAGAACTGGCCTCACCCTTTAAACCAAAGGTTCGTCTGCTGGGGCCTAGCAAGCTTGAACGGTGGCAACGAGGCCCTCAGGTCGTAGGTTTGGTTCGAGTTTCCTTCTCTAGATGGTTGACCTTACAGGGTTGGACGAGCACCATCTGCCCGGGTTTGAAATCAGAGTTTTCCTTCTCCTAGGATGGTTGCCAAAAGGCTAGGTAGCCCATCCTGCCCATTGACGCTCTTTGTCAGACCCTTTGGTTGTGACCTGTCTGGCATGGGAGGCCCTACCGGTGGCTATTATGCCACCGCCAGCATAGCTCACAACTTCATTAGGATACCCAAGCCTCTCCCCCACAACAAGGGGGCGCCAACGGAGAGGACACATAATAATAATATACTTATGCATAATAATAATAGCTTTATTTGTCACTCGCCCTATCTCCCCGAGGGGACTCAATGCAGTTCCCAACGAAGTGGAAACACATTCAACGCTGCAAAATATAGAAACGACAAATCAAATCAAGGACAATAAATTGAAATAACCGCAATATGAAGTAATAATACAAAGGTAAAAGTTTCACCTTCACATTAAGTGTAGTTGTGATCATTTTATTTATTTATTTATTGTTTGGACTTGTACGCCGCTACTCCCCGAGGGCTCGGAGCGGCTCACAATCATGTAAAAACACAACAGAAGTAAAACAGCATATTAAACTAGACTAAAAAGGTTTTCCAGCTTAGCAATCAAAGGCTAGCCGGAAAAGATGGGTATTGCAGGCCTTGCGGAAAGAGAATAGGTTCTGCATGGCCCGCACATCACTTGGAAGGGTATTTAAGGAGTGCCCCCCCCCCCCGGAATTTCATAGAGTGAAAGAGCAATCTAAGCAAGAATCTTGGATGAAAGATCACTAGTTCCCTAAAGGTAAAGATTTCCCCTTGACGGTAAGTCGAGTTGAGCCTGACTCTATAAAGAGTGGTGCTCATCTTCATTGCTAAGCTGAAGAGCCAGTGTTGTCCATAGACACCTCCAAGGTCGTATGGCCAACATCACTGCATGGAGCGCTGTTCCCTTACTACCTATTGATCTACTTACATTTTAATGTTTTCAAACTGCTAGGTTGGCAGAAGCTGGGTCTAACAGCAGGAACTCGCCCCGCTCCCCAGATTTGAATCACCAACCTTTCAGTCAGGAAGTTCTGTAGCTCAGCGGTTTTACCTGCTGCACCACCGGGTTAATAATAACAAACCAAAATAAGCAAACTTGGATAACCATAATATAACAAATCACATGCATACCACCTGATAAAATCTAGCAGCTTAAAAAGCAATTAAAACGTGAGGTGGATTTACAGCAACCGACAGGACTCAATCCCGCCACTCTCACAAATGTGGTTGGTGGGAATGAGAGGCAGGGCCTTCTCAGCAGTGCCCCCCCCCCCTGTATGTGGAACTCCCTCCCTAAGGACATCAGGTTACCCACCTCCCTCCTGTCCTTTAGGAAACAATTAAAAACCTAGCTATGGGCCCAGGCATTTGATTAAGGTTATGTGCAGTAGATGATGGCAGTTGGACCTGAATTTTGGTGATATGGAGATACTGGAATTATTGGATGAATCCTGTCTATAATGGCATGTTAATTGTGATAGTAATTATTTTATCTATGATTTTATAATATTCTGTATTAATTGTTTTTATTGGATTTATTTTATATGGCATTGATGTATTTGTGGGAGAAGGGTGGGATAGAAATAAAGTTAATAAATAAAATAAATGATGAAGGCTTCAAATATACAGGCGAAGGAGTATGTAAAAATATACTGTATGTGTGTGTGTGTGTGTACACACACACACACACACACACACACACTCAAGCTTTGGACAGCACCCCTGTGGTGTTTGTATTAGTGTCAGTGCCCCTGTTCAGAAGATTTCGCCTCACTTTCTGTTCTTGAAAAAAATAGATTTTGAAAATAATCTATGTTGAAATAAGGATTGGTGATAAAGGTTCAGTGTAGATGCCTTTCCCCCCTGGTAATAACTCTTTCTGGAGTGAATTTCCTTTCTGAGGGATAGATTTCTCTTACTTCCTGTTGTCTCACCTCCCCCCCCCATTCTTAACTACAAATCGTTTGTAAATTGGATGTTTGTAACTCGGGGATTGCCTGTAATTCTGCACTGTGGGTGCACCCCAAGAACCTTAAGTCCAAACTAACTTTCATATCTGCTCAAGTTCATTTCTAGAAGCAGTTACAGCACTTTCCAAACATTTCATATTGGTGACACACTTGTAGGCATGCATCATTTCACAACACAGTAATTCAGTTTCACTAGGAAATCGGATGTTAAACCAACCCCTAATAAAAGATATGGACACACACACAATTCCATTTGTCGATTCTTTGGAAGATTTGGGTTTAAAAATGAAGTGATCTATTGTCTTCCCAATTTTGTTTGAGACAGAAGAAGATTAGAACATTTTTGCAGGCCTTTGTAGTCACAATTTCTACACTACTCTGACTCATGCCTTCTTGAAGATCTAAAGGACAAGGTTATGGTTGACATTACAATATGCTTGCGGTGTTCCTGAATCTTAGAGCTATTGTAGGAACCAACGTCTGTCCTGATCCCAGCATGCAACAAAGTTTCCTCATTGCCATGGTCTGGCATTTGCAGAGGCTGGAGTTCAGTAGAGCCACTTGACTCTTATCCAGAAAGAGTTCAGTGGCAAAGCTATATTCTGTTCACTTTTGATGAGATTTTGGAATGCATTTTAGGTATGTGTTCCTGACTCTTCTATTTATAAAAACACATAAGAATGGTTTACTTATATAAAACTTACACTTGCTTGCTTACCTAAGTTTATCAGATAGCTGGGAGTATGTTTAAAATGCAATAAAACAGGAAGAATTTATGTTAGAATCCTTTACTGGGCATGCTGATTTTCTTTTGTGAATTTTATACCTGTCGATAAAGACGAGTAGCACTAATGAGGGACAGATCTTTTGTTTAATAACTCCATCACCATCTTCTGATATTCTACTTGTTGGGTTTTTATTGGTTTTGCTGGTGTCTTTTAAAGACATTATGGATTGATCAGTATATTGGTGAAGCCTGTCTTTAAGATTCTTATCAGTCCTTGACTGCATTCAAGTGTTCCCTTCCATATATTCAGTTAACATAAGAAAAACTTTCAGGATATACCTGCTGGCCACAGCCCTTGTGTCATTGTGCCTACACAGATTTACTGATGTTTATTCAGTTGAATGTAGACAAACAATATCCATTAGACCTCAGGCTATTACATTGTTTCCAAAAGACAACAGGGTAATTTGCTTACTCAGTAGGAGTATCTGAATTGCCCTCCCCTTGCAAGCCTTTGCTTGACATTGTTGCTCCTAGAACCTTTGGAAACAGCCTGGAAAATGAAACAGGGTACAGTGGTGCAAGAGGACAAAAACTCTGGTGAGATTATTAAATTCTGGTTTCTGAGTAAATTTTCAAAAGAATATCAAATTAAAGTAAAATATTAATGCTTTTGGATAGTCAGAAGGACCTATTAGATGGAAAATATAGATGGCAAAGAATCCTGGGACATTAAGAAATAACTTTTAAGTAAATTATGTTAGCTATTGATAAAAGAAACTCAAAAAAATAAAGTGTCCCTCTCCCCACCCCCGGTTTTATAACCACTAGTACTTAGAAATATTTTAGTATGGAAACATCTAAAAACTTGTGGTATTTAGAGACTAAATTTCATTGCTTTTATAGAATAAATAGGCAATTATCTAATTCATTAGAAATTACTATGAGGCAAGTATTTGAAAGCTGTTGGTATATATTACAATCAATGCCATTATTCCTTAATGCATGGGATTGTACCTGTACAAGATCTAAAATATTTCTCCCAAAAGGGGAACCTTCAACAGTCCATGATTCATTTTGATAAGAATGATGATTATTTACTGTGACATTTCCTTCAGAGTAGACATGAAGAATTGTGCCATTTCTCTCTCTCTCTCTCTCTCTCTCTCTCTCTCTCTCTCTCTCTCTCTCTCTCTCTCTCTCTCTGTGTGTGTGTGTGTACAGAATCACAGTTCTGGATAGAGTTTTGTTCTGCTGATGTTTGTATCTGCTTACTGGAATGCATGTTTCAGAACAGTCCTAGCTCTTAGATCTTTGATAAAGGGGAAATGTTTTGTATTTGCTTGTGCTAGACACTACTACTACTACTACTCTCTCTTTTTAAACCAAATATAAACCTATCTGATTTACATAGACTCCTGACAAATTTACTAAGTATCTGTGAATGTATGTACATAATTACCTTAATTTCTTTTATAATGATTACCAGTTTGATGATAATGTTGGTTGGATAGCTGTAGTGACACATTAATTCATAATGTATGGAGTAATGTATGATTTGTTTGAAGTACATCTGTAGCTGTAGTTAATGAGCAGAGGGTTAGAAGCATAATTTATATTGTCCTTATAAATCCATGTTTGAAAATGTATTTGTCTGCCATTTTGGATTGGTATTGGTGGTTTAAGAAAGATTTAGTTTTCTAAAATGTCATAAGATGAGGATTCAAGATATGTCCATAATTTATAAATTTCATCATTCAGGATGTGAGTGAATAGTGGCTTTCAAAAATCTGTTGTGTAGTATAACTGTGGTCCTCTCCATTGGCACCCCCTTTCCACGGGGGAGAGGCTTGCATACCCTAATGAAGTTGTGAGCTATGCTGGCCCTGGCATAGCCACCGGTAGGGTCTGACAAAGAGCGTCAACAGGTAGGATGGGCTCTCTAGCCTTTTGGCAACCATCCTAAGAGAAGGAAAACTCTAATTTCAAACATGGGCAGATGGTGCTCATCTAACCCTGTAAGGTCAACCATCTAGAGAAGGAAACTCAAATCAAACCTAGCCTTTTGGACCTGAGGACCTAATTTCAAACATGGGCAGCCTAACTGTAAGGTCAACCATCTAGAGAAGGAAACTCAAATCAAACCTACGACCTGAGGACCTCACTGCCACTGTCCTAAGCTTGCTAGGCCCCGGCAGATGAACCTTTGGTTTAAAGAGTGAGGCCAGTTCTGTGCATGCTGCGCTCCACCAGGAAAATCCATTGCACAGGCTTGAAGGACACCTCCAAACTCCTTAGTCATCAACGCGCTTGTAGAAAGCATGGGATGAGTCCTTCTTAAGAATCTTCGTTCGCGAAGTAATGCTAGAGAGAGATAACTGTGGTATTGAAATAAATGTATATATATACAACTTATCCTATCAGTGTGTACTCAAAAGCAAACCTGATTAGATACATAGTATTTGGGATTAAATTTAATCATTGTGTATTTAATAAGAAAGCTTGTAAACTGTTGATAAAATTTATTGAAAGGGGTGTTTGTGAATCCCAGATGACTGTATAATCCATCAGTCTAGAATTCAAATTGGTGGTTGTCTAGAAACTGCTTCCATAATCCACATAGATATATCCCCATTCTTTCTTAAGTAATGTTGTTAGTTGTATGTTTGGAGAAAAAATGCAGTTACAGTAGTCTCACTTATCCAACATAAATGGGTTGGTAGAATGTTGGATAAGTGAAAACGTTGGATAATAAGGAGGGATTACGGAAAAGTCTAATAAACAACAAATTATGTTATGATTTTACATAACATCATGTCTTACAACAAATTGACAGAAAAAGCAGTTAATACACTGTAACACTATGTAGTAATTACTGTATTTACAAATTTGGAACCCAAACATTGCAATGTATTGAAACAGCAGTGGATTCGGGTGGGAGGCAGACTGCGTTGGATAGTACAGAATGTTGGATGAGCGAAGGTTGGATAAGTGAGACTCTATTGTACATACAATTGGAGTTTTTCAAACTTTGTTCAAGCAGTTCTTTCTGTTACATATGGTTAATTGAGATGGAGTGCGTGCTTGACTTTGTGAGCTTCTTAACTGTCCAAATACAATGTGCTTGCTCCAGAGCACACACCTCCTACTGGATTAAAATTACATAGAAATAGCAATAGTAAGCAAGCTATTTTCAGTGACAATTGTTTACTATTATATGTCCCCACTGAGGATTTTCTCACCTGATAACTTTGAAAGATTCTCAAATACATGACTGAAAATTTGCTAAATTATGCCATTGTTCTTAAGTAAGCATTGACTTTTTGAGATAAGGGATTTTGCATAATTTATCTAAGGGCCAACTCTTGGTGGACTGTAGAAGAGTGACACAGCAGTTAAAACAAGCATAGTTAAAATTCCACAGAACTGCATACCAACATTTAAAAAGTAAATGAACTGTCAAAATGTAAAAACCCGTTAAAATACAAACCATTAAAAGGAAAACAACAAAAATATAATCTAGCACATTGTGCAAGGCCTGCTCCCCTTGAGCAGGCAGTCTTCCAAATTCTATTAAAATAAAAAAGTCTTTAATTCCTTGCCGAAAGATAGCAAATAAGGCGCCAGTCTAGCTTCTTTGAGAAGGGAGTTTTAGAGCCTTGAAGCAGTTCTCAAGATGGGCTTTCCTGAAAGGTCTCAGTAGCTAGGCAGGTTTGTAAGGGAGAATATGACTCTTCAAATAATCTTAGATTGATCTACAGCAGGCTCTCAGGTCCGCTGGATCCAAATCTGTGATTTCCACTAGTTGTGACCATCACACCCCGTATCACACTCCTGTGATATGAACTGAGACATTCTGGAGTGTACAAACTCACATTGTTATTATTTCATAATGTGAGGCTTGACCATCTGCAGTTTTTGTATTTGTGGAGGGCCTTGAAAGAGAACTTCTATGGATATGAAACATGTGGCCTTCCTTTGAAAATCTCCTGGAAACATACGAGCTAGTTCAAAATACAACAGTGATGTCATTATTGGCGGGTATGATATATTAGGTTTTATTACCAGCACTTGTTTGCACTATGTTTCTGGGCCTATTTAAGGCTCACATAATGGGCAGCTTGAAGGATCACTTCTTTGTATAACCTTTTAATTATGTAAATAATATAATTAATAAATCTTTAAATGCTAAATACTAAATCTTTTTTTGGTGCCTTCTCTGAATGGCCATACTCATGTCCCATGAAAAATGGGTTTTCAGGGATGCCATTGTGGTTGCCTATTATTATTATTATTATTATTATTATTATGGCACAAGGTGATGACTTTATTTTTCTGAGTTTTCAGCTTTAAAATGTTTAATTTGTAGATTCTTTTGCTGCTTTTTGAATCTGAACATTTCCCACATTTTTGGTACACCTTTAAACTTTAGTCATTGATTTTTATCTTCCATTGCTTATTATATTTGGTATTTGATTGTGTGATGTGGTCTATTTTTATACTCATTAACTTTTAATGGAAGATGCCTATGAAACTTATTTTATTGTATGAGATATGAAAATAAACTAAATAAATGTAAACTTAAGTACGAATATGATATTTTGTTTGTTTTATTCATTTCATTATTTTAAATATAGCTGCAAAATATTTGCGTTCATAACTTAATGTGCCAGTTAATTAATTTTCTGTATTGTTAGAATTGTTGATGAAGGGATCTTATGCAGATCTTTCATTAATAGATCAAAGTTGACCTGACAACAAATAAAAACAAATTGTTGCAACAAGAGACTTTGCTGAACTTTACCAAAATACTGAACATTATGCGATTTTAAATTAATATTTACAATGCCAGGTCTTCTTACCCATTTAGTATAAATCCCATAACTCTCACAAATCTTTTTCTATAAACAAATAGTTTCGGTGTGATCACTCTTTAAAAGCATGGGGAAGTGGGGCAAACTGAAGTTTGCTTTTATTTATTTTTCATATCAGCCTATCTGTTTGTCTGAATCCCAGCTTAAGTAGAAGCTTTTAAAAAGTTTTGCTTTCAAAAGCTCATTTTTGTTTTTAAAAAGATTGTTCTTCAGATTTCTGTCGTAGTCATGTTTATCTAATCTATGCTCAAATAAGGTTTTTTGATACAAGTTCAGGACTTATATGTGTGACTCATGCTCATATCTACTGCCTGGCCTTTTTGTTATCTCCCAGCACCCCTAAAACATCTTTATGTTTTTGTACTTCTGTCTGATAACAACCTACTTAAACCTTAGACAAAAATAGTACACATTCTCTAGTTTCATATAGTTAAGCTTTGTCAATGTCTTTGTATTAATATATCAGTCAATTCTCATGGTATCTTTATTTTAAGATCAGGCTAGAGATAGTGTCTTGTTTTCTCCAATGCTATCCAGAAAGGCAATAAAACAAGATATATCAGTTTACTATTTCTGTCAATCCTTTTGGCCGGTCCTATGAGACAGAATTACAGCACATCATTCCTGTTAAGTAAGTCATGATCAAATAAGGGGAGTGACATTGATTTTTAATATTAATGGCAATATAGTAGCTACAAAGCTTATTGCTAAAAAAACTAGAATAAAAAATGACATTGTTTGCAGTCTTCAGTGATACTCACTTAATAATCACTGGTAGAGTTCCATCAATGTAGTATGAATTTCTATTTCCTATACATGTGGTCCATCTGGTCATATATTCCTGGGCATAACCAAGGATTGTATGTTATACTTTGAAGATCACAATATGCTGTTTTCGTGAGTAAGTGATATATATATATCACTTACTCACGAAAACAGCATATTGTGATCTTCAAAGTATAACATGCAATCCTTGGTTATGTTACTGACAACCCGTTGCTTATAATGCATTACTATATAAATATCTCTCTATGTATATATATATATACACAGTCACACGTGTATGCATATACACACACACTGTATATTAATATGGTCAAGATTCATTGGTGTATTTAGGTTTCCAGTGCAAGTGAA
Source organism: Anolis apletophallus (assembly GCA_030556195.1). NCBI lineage: Eukaryota > Metazoa > Chordata > Lepidosauria > Squamata > Anolidae > Anolis > Anolis apletophallus. Next base: position 62,775,767 of record JARBWK010000007.1, on the reverse strand, counting down.
ATCAGGATTTTCTTTCTCTCACACTGTAGCCTTTAACGTTACCAACTTTTCCCCCGGAGGTGTTTTTTAGCCCTTCAGAGGTATTTTAGGGGCTGCATAGAAGTGTAGAGAACTGTTATCAGAACTCCATCATCCCTTCTGACAAATGTAGGAGACTCAAGTAAAATATTCTATTGAATTTTGAGAAATATGTGAACTGTGAGAATGTATTGGCTTTGAAAACAAATTACCATTTGATAGTAATATAACTGCCCTTTCATTTATCATTCCCTTTGAAATAATTGCAAGGAGGTTATAAGAGTTTTTACTGTTGCTAGTTAATTCCACAGAGTAATACAGGTTAATGCTGCTCCTGGGCAAAGGAGGCAAGCACCTGTAATATAGAAAGGTAGATATAGATAGTGCAGGTCTGTAAGATACAGGCTTTTGGTGCAGTCTCTCAAGATTCTGTCTTGTATGTGCTAATTAAATCAGGAATATAGTCAGGGTGGAATCTTAGCCAGAGATTTAGCTGAGTTGGAGTAAGAATACTGGCATCTGGAAGGGAGCACCTTTTATTTGCTGGTCTTTTCAAGACTGAACCCATAAAATGGCATCTGTATAATTTCACTTCTATTGCTGTTGAAAAGTATTAAAAGATTCCCCAATGGCACAGTGGGTTAAACCACTGAGTTGCTGATCTTGCTTACCAAAAGGTCACATGTTTGAATCCGGGAGTGGCGTGAGCTCCCACTGTTAGCCCCAGCTTTTGCCAACCTATCAGTTCGAAAACATGCAAATGTGAATAGAGCAATAGGTACTGCTCCAGCGGGAAGGTAATGGTGCTCCATGCAGTCCTGCCGGCCACATGACCTTGGAGGTGTCTATGGACAATGCCGACTCTTCGGCTTAGGAATGGAGATGAGCACCAACTCCCAGAGTTGGACACGACTGAACTTAATGTCAGGGGAAAACCTTTATCTTTACCTATAATGTCACTTTTATTGCTTTTTAAAAGTATTAACTATACTCAAATTGCTTATAGATTTCTTTGCCACTCCTGGATTTGTACTTTTAAAAATCTACTGAAGTTCAGGCAAGGAAATAATGACCAGCTGATAGCTTTATGCAGAAAAAAGTAAGTTTCTTGGGAGATGATAACTCCTTGAATTCTCATTCACCTAGCAGTTGCTGCATAGACCAGTCCCCACAGTATTTATTATATGCTATTGCTTCAGATAGAAAGACATAAATTGCCTTGAACATACAGGATTATTTTAAATATATATACGTGCTATTGCGATTTTTTTACACTTATATTGTTTTGTTAATTTTCTGTTTATGTTGTTTACTGTGTATCTATTGATGGTGTTACTTGGAAACCGCTCTGAGTCCTCTCAGGGAGATAGAACACTATATAAATAAAGTTTTGTGGTTGTTGACATAGCTAGGGAAAGGCAATCACTATAGTAAGGAAACAGTGAACATAAAGGTGAAGTTCCAGAAATTCAGGGATGATATGGGACAGCAGTTTGATTACTTCCTTGTAATGTACAAAGAAACAAAAGATTTGAGTATTGTGATTGCTCGGGCAGTGGTATGCAGTGCTTCTATTTTTCACAGTTGCTCTGAACTTATTGGTAGAAAAAAATGGCGTTTCAGTTTAAAAATAGTTCTGTCAGTAGTGGATTGGAGCAGTAGTCTGTTGCTCATGGAGTTTGTGTTTTGATAATGTGAAAAGAACTTCCAAAATGTAGGTATGATTTAAGTAACAGACAATATAATACAGCTTAAACTTAATGCAGTCTGTTGGTTATTCATTCCTTTTAGCAGCCATCAGAGTTTGAATAGAACACAGTATAATTTTCACAGCAGATCTTATAGAGAAGTTAATTTTGAAGTATAATTTCTTTCCGCTTTTCTCTGTTTTTGTTCAGAAGTCGTTTAATATTAATGTGGTTAATGTTTAGGAAGCCATTTTCCCCAACTACCTGTCTTATATCTTATTTAGTATCAGTATTTTGCATTCTTTCTCATCTATTCAGGCTACTTTCAAAGATTTATTTTATAAAAAGTTTTTGGCACTTAATTAGTTTGTCACATGTGAAAAAACAGTGCTTCACTGACAATTACATGTACATAACACTAGATGACAAAGAAATTGAGATTTCCCCCCCTATGAATCATCCATTATTCATAAGTTTTTCAATACTGGGGTAAAAATTTTAGCACAATAGAAAAATTGCCTTTTGAATTGGTATAAATTGCTTGCCAGTTCAGTGGCAAGCTTTTGAAGTCAAATTGCTAAATGTGATTCTTATTGGTTATTGTTGTACTGTATATGGTGTGTTTGAATAGTTAACGTCTATATTTAATTTTGGGGCAAGAAAATAGATAATGTTTTGTGACAGGTGTGCATGAGTTTTATGCAATAACCTTTCACATGATTACAAAACAAAATACTGGAATGTTATTAATATGTTTTGGACTTCAACTCCCACAATTCCTAACAGCTGATCGGCTGTTAGGAATTGTGGAGCTGAAGTCCAAAATCTCTGTAGGGCCGGGTTTTTACCCGTGCCTGCTTTATACCCACAGAATTAGATTGCGGCAATGAGTCTTCTATATTTTGGTAGAGCTATTTGAAAAAGACTCGCCAAGAAAGACAAATTCAATAGAATAAATGCTGAAGTTGTTACAACTTTGTACAGAACAAAATTATCCCAATATAACTGAAGATAATCTACACATATAAATATGAACATTAAGCAATCATTATTTTGCTGTTTTGGGATTTACTTGCATCTTTTTCAAGTTTGTAAAAATATTTACAAAAGGCATTTTAAACATCTGCACTTTTTAGAAATCTTCTTACTTAGATATTTGGGTTTTTTGTTGTTGTTGTGGATTATATACATAATTTTCTCCAGTTGAAAATACCCAGTATATTCTGGGAACCCCCAAAATACAAGGTGTATAAATATATATGTTAGAAGTCTCCAAATGAATTGCATTTCTTCATTATAACTAATAATAATATTGCCAGCTACTTGGATTATATCTAGCAGTGTAATTGTGCAAACAGGTTGAACTTTCTCATGGATTATTTAAGAAGCCTGTTTTCATTTTAGTCCTCCCTGTAGGAGATGAAGGAGGGATACCCTTAATCCTTTAAGTAATATATGAAGACTTTGAAATCTATGCTGGACAAGCGGAAAAATGATAGTTCACACTCACAAACCTGCTATTCAATAGAATATTTTATATTTATTCTTAATGCTCTTATTTGTTTAATGTCAGCAGGTACCAGATAGAAGATGAATCCTCTCATTTGGATGAAATGCCATTGATGATGTCAGAGGAAGGTTTTGAAAATGATGAAAGTGATTACCACACTTTACCAAGAGCCAGAATTTCTCAGAGAAGAAGAGGTTTAGAATGGTTTGTCTGTGGTGGCTGGAAATTTCTTTGTACCAGGTTGGTTACTAGTTCTATTGTTTTGTTGTTTTATATGATAGCTAAATTGTTATATTGTTACGTAAAACAACTTATCAGAAAACCAAAAACAGAGACTCCGGCGGGCAAAGATGGCGGCAGGACGGACACTCTGAGGCTCCTCAGAGTGCCAACTGTCTCCTCGACCGGAGGACGATTTGCGCCCCCTCCCAGAGACGAAGCCACGTCTAAAGGGACTGCGAAGCCGTAGGGAAGGTGCCGCCGACTCCAGGGATCGCCCTCTCCTCAAGAGGGGGAGATCGAGCGAGTCCGGCCTTCAGCCGTGGCGGCAAGCGGGTCGAGGACGGAAGCGGGGATGACCCGCAGTAACTGCCACCCCACCCCACCCCACCAAGATCGGGGCAAAAGAGGAAGAAGAGACGGGCACGAACAAATGTGAGTGCTGGGGAAGTCAGAGAGGGACAACCCCCCACAGGAAGACCTCACGGGGGGCAGCCAAATTCCTCAGACAAAGCCAATTCGGGAGAGATAAAAGGACCCCAGAGGACCCAAAATGGCGGAGAAGCTGCCATAGATCCGAGAACAGGGAAGAAGAAGAGCTTTTGGCGGGAGCGCCATCTTGTGGTAGGGAAAAGTAGAAGTAGGAATTTCCAAGGCCTCCCTTATATGCAACAAGGGATCCTTGCTGCCAAAGAGCAGAACAAATCCTCCCAGCGAATGGAATAACCGACAATAGAGTATGCCAACATTAAACGAATCAAACACAGAAGTAAAAGACCAAGAGAGAATGCAAGGAAGGTGGTCAGAGGAGGAAACAATAACCCTAAAGGACATCATTAATGAACTACAAAAATTAGGAGAAGCACAGGATGGGTGTCTACAGAAGATCGATCTAACGATGGCCCGACAAGAAAAGCAATTTGAACTCATCCAGCAACAGCCGCAATACGCAAGGCTAGATTCATCCAAAGAAGCGACCCCCACAAGGCTGGAGCCAACAATCACATATGAGGATGGAAAAGAAACCCCTGAGGTCAAGGGAAAAAACGCAGCAGTACATGCAGATCTAGAGAAGAGAGTAGAGGGGGTCACTAAATGGCAGAAAGCATCAGGAGAAAGAGAACTTTATTGCAAAGAAAGGGTGGAAGCCACACTGGGAGTTACTCAAATGACTAATAAGAATCCAAGCCTCTACTCCCCAAAAGAAAAAGAGGAAAAGAATCAGGAGGTTGATTCATTGTCCAAAAGACCCACTCGGGTACAAATAAGAATAAAGCCAAAAGGAGTGGGGGCAACTTAATAGAGAGAGAAGTCGGAGGAGAACAACGCAACAAAAAAGAATGAACACCTCAAAGAAAAACCATCCTTACTTTCCAGGGATGTTCACAAAATATGGCCCCCAAGTTGTGACGATCCAGAGGCGGATGAAGAAGGTCTAAAATCTCCCAAAGAGTACGGCTAGAAAGGAGGCCATGGCAGATGAAAGGGACGGATACGACCATACTATAAGACAAGGAACGGACAACAGAAATGGACACTCTTACCAAAGAATTGAAGGATCCTAAAAATTAAGAGAGGATGACAGCAGACTGACTGCCCTGCAAGAAGGCGCCTGACGGGCAAACTGATCCATTCAACAATGTAAAACTGAGAGGAGCTCAACATAGGTCCGGGAAGAAACTACAACGGAGAAAGGAGAGCACCCACCCAACTACACCCGACCAACACCAGAAGAGAAAGGACTTTGGGCTCCCCTAGAGACTGCTTTTTCCCTGTCGTGGTCCCTGTGAATACGTACATATGGTAATTCCTGCGCCTGCGCAGACAGTTCGGAATCTTTTAGAAAGTTATTATCACTTTAAATGGTAGACCCCGCCCACTCCCCTTGAGTATATATAGCCAGTGGGAGGGGCTGCCACCTCAGATCCTTTTATCCGCCGCGTTGCGACAGCTAGGAATCTCTCTCTCTCTTTGACTAGCATTTTGGACTGCATAATTTTTATTTTATTTATATAATTAATAATTAATTTTATAGTGTTGTATTCTGTTCTGTCTGTGATGTTGATACTTTTATTTTTGTACCTTATGTCATCACTGGCCACCAATGCCTGAGATCCTCCATGGCTGGCTTTTCTTCCTTGGTTTGGTCTTCTCTTATCACCTAATTTCTCAAAATTGTAGAACTGGCAGGGTTTTTACCCGCAAGCAGGATTAACAGAGAACCCAAGCCCACCCCATCCCACCCCCTGCCTTCTCAGGGGCGTTGGATTTTTTATTTTATTATTTATTTTTTTTATTACTATTATTTATTTTTATTTTATTTTATTTTTGACTCCCAAGATGGCGGGCTGCCGTTGAATAAGTTTAAAAAGGGCTGAGGCAAAGGGCTACCAAGATGGCCGCCAGCCTTCTTGACATTTTAGCCCTCAAAAAAGGCGCGAGAAATTCTTTCGTTGGGCTGCTCTGCTGTCATCCTCCTCTTAGATAGAGAGGCGGAGCTCCCCCTTCTGGTCATTGTGCGGACGGCTTGTCATCGCAGTGATCGCGCCTCCAGGCTTCACAAGGCATCGGGGCCAGATGATGCAGGAAAGCCCTCTATGCTGGAGGTTCTCCTCCTGGCGCCGCCACTCCATAGGGGCTGAAGGATGTGGGAGTGCACCCTCCATACCGGAGGTTCTCCTCCTGGTGCCACCCTTCCTTCGGGGCTGAAAGATGTGTGAGTGCACCCTCCATACCGGAGGCTCTCCTCCTGGCGCCGCCCCTCCATCGGGGCCGAGCGATGTGCGAGTGCATCCTCCATACCGGAGGCTCTCCTCCTGGCGCCGCCCCTCCATCGGGGCCGAGCGATGTGCGAGTGCATCCTCCATACCGGAGGCTCTCCTCCTGGCGCCGCCCCTCCATCGGGGCCGAGCGATGTGCGAGTGCATCCTCCATACCGGAGGCTCTCCTCCTGGCGCCGCCCCTCCATCGGGGCCGAGCGATGTGCGAGTGCATCCTCCATACCGGAGGCTCTCCTCCTGGCGCCGCCCCTCCATCGGGGCTGAAAGATGTGGAGTGCATCCTCCATACCGGAGGCTCTCCTCCTGGCGCCGCCCCTCCATCGAGAGATCCGAGTGCATCCTCCATACCGGAGGCTCTCCTCCTGGCGCCGCCCCTCCATCGGGGCCGAGCGATGTGCGAGTGCATCCTCCATACCGGAGGCTCTCCTCCTGGCGCCGCCCCTCCATCGGGGCTGGCATCCTCCATACCGGAGGCTCTCCTCCTGGTGCCGCTCCTCTGTCAAGGCCGGAGGATGTGGGAGCGCTGGAGGCCCTGTTGGCGCTGCCCTCCATTGGGGGCCTTGCGCGTTCCTAAGTCCGATCCCTCCCATAAGGAGGTTGAGGGCTGCACCAAGCCCAAGGCGCAGGAGGACTCAGCTTCACAATGCCGGTGCTTTCGGCTCCAATGCTGCCTGTGCCTCTGAGCAGGCTCAGTTGCCTACCCCCCCCCCCTTCCAAGACAAATGCCTACCTGGTGTCTGTAAAGACTTGCGTATCATGGTGGTATTGTGGTGCCTATCATGGACGCAGGTGCCCTTGTCTCGAAAGAGAAAACTCATTGGAGGCTGAACCCAGGAGTGCTCGTGTGGTGTAGAAGCTTCGCTGGGGCGAAGCACGGGGAACGTTGATGCCTCGGCTCTGCCTGTTTGCAGCCACTCCACTCCTTTCAGGGAAGGGTTGAGCCCCCCCTGCTGTCTGGCCACAGAAAAGCACTAAACTAGCACTGGAGAATTGACGCATGTATAAGGAGCTGAATACTCCCTCGACGCTGGCCCAGAAAAGAGCAGCTGACGCTCTCCATGCCGGCTCTGCCGGAGGCGGCAACCCCCGATACAGGGAGTGCAGCTCCCATGCCGGAAGCCTTCTCAGCGGACCTTGCATCCGCTCTTGCTGCTCTGTGAGGCTTTTCCCCTCGCAGTGGAGAGGCCAGTTTCAGGGCTCAAGGCTCGAGCAGTCATTTCAGAACTCCTCCTTTTTGATCACAGGTTCGAATCCGGGGAACAGGGTGAGTTCCCATTGTTTGCGATAGCACTTGCCAGCCTAGCAAGTGGGAGTAGATCAATAGGTACCGCTTCGGCAGGAAGGTATCAGTGCTCCATGCAGTCATGCTGACCACATGACCTTGGAGGTGTCTAAGGACAGTGCCGGCTCTTTGGCTTAAAAGTTGAGATGAGCACCAGAGCTTGATGTCAGGAGAAACCCTTTCCTTTTTCTCACATAACACTGATGATGGGTTTACTTGTTCCTTTTGGTACTAGAATTATGGTATGCCTTATATATCTGGTATCAGCCAGGGATTGAGATGCACGGTTTTGGCCTGCCACTTCTGGACTCTGGCTTGCTGAGTTATTTTTTATTGGTGGTACAGGAACAGGCAATGTATTTTAGGAAACACGGAGTATAAGACTTGGCATTCTATTGGAGTATCCTTTGTCTAGTAGCTTGCAACTTGGAGTGTTGCTATAAGGATGTCCTCCATTGTGCATTACAGGACTCGGGTTGCATTGAAATGGATGGTCTCTGGTTTGCTCTTCTCCATGCTTGCATGTTTCACACCCCAACTGGCTCTCTGAAAAACACTTCAGAGACTGTGGACAGTCCACTTAGGCCAGAGCTATCCACTTCTGCTGAGGCTGCCGCCTTTTCGACTCATATAGTGTATATGGCAAGGACATTGAGCTTAGCCACATTGGAGACATATACCCCAATGAGTGGTCCCATCTGTCTTTTGGAGCAGTACCACTTGCTGGCTCATGCAGTATTACCCTTCTTACCTTCCTTCTGTAACTAGCTAGATCACCAGATCTTGTGCTGGTGTCCGTCCTTTCGGTCTCAAGTAAATAAACTCTCTCTAGTACATCGATCTCACCTCTGCCAAATGGGTGGCCTACTGAAAGAAAACAAAACCAAATTCAAGGTGGTAGGCATGACTTAACGCCGTAAATCTAAGAAACCCGTGTCATCTCCACTGGACACGGAGAACAAGAGCATTGACTCTATAGGCGAACAGGTGCATGTTCCATCAAGCTTATTCACTGGCCTGACCCACTATCAAAAGTTGATGTGCTTCAAGATTACCTTCCTCAAGATAGATATGAGACTGAAACATGAGTAGGGAAGGCATCAGACAGCCCATAAATGTTGGTTTGACCTGAACAACCCTGAAATGTCCATGAGGACGCTTTCAACTCTTCTTATACTCTTTCACTCTGAGTGTCTCCTTTGTGCAGCTATTATTGGGTGTCCTGTATTGGTTTTTGTGCTGTTGGCCTAGGTCTCAGTTGGACATGGGATAGCCCCTGATGGTTATCTCGTCAAGCTTTTATAGTTGACCAACAGTGTGCTATTATCACTTGACATCTGCCTCCCTTCCCTGTGGGGGGGGAGTTCTAGACAGGGAAGGGAGGAAAATTGATGTAATGAGGGAAAAGGTCCATGTGACTGCAGGATTATTCAAGTGCATGGCACATTATGCCACTTACATGAGTGGTTATCAAACTTTTTATGGGAAAAAAAATCCTGCCATATTTCGATCTCCTATCCTTTGAGCAATAGTCCCTTCCCGGAGCTTTCCTGGCCGAGGCCGTGGCTCTCACCAAGTTGCAGGAAGAATTCGCCAAACACATGGCTGAAGGGGTTGGCAAGCTTTTTGCCACTGCGACACACGAAGGTGGTGGCCACTTGTATCCTTCAGTGTCCTTCTATTGCTTTTCTCCTGTTGCGCCAGAGTACCTAGGAATAACAGTGACTAACGTCATTTTCCAGATGTAGGGGACATCAACCGATCCTTCCGTTCTCCCACGTTCAGATGATACAGTTTTTCTATAGTCAATATCTGTATATTGAGGGCTGGCTGCTATTACCTATATCAAACCCTACTTCCTTCTCTTCCATTCTATACTGTAGTTTCTCCAGCCACTAGATCTGCTAGGTCACCTATGACCACAATGCCTCATGCATGGCTCCAGCTCCGGCCATAAGTGCGTGTTTTCATTTGCCGCAGGAACCTTTCTCATACATTCCTCAGACCCACAACAGGTGTGCCATCCTCTTGATGGCCGTTCATCTCAGCGAGGTATGGGTGTTTTGCCCTTCAGACCCTATTGTGAGGACTGCCTCTGTAGGCAAGAATACGTTAATTGACCACTTTCGTAGGACACTAATAATTTCTTACCCTACCTTGCTCATCCCCACAAGGGAGACTCAAGACACTTTTACTTATATGCATTTATTTGTTGGCGTACATTTAAGGCAAATTTTCTAAATAGAAATTTTACCAGAATGATCATTGAAGAACATTACCTCCTCTATTAACTACACTATCTACATTCGTGTACGGTCAGTCCCGTACGCAGTGCACATAATTTCATGTTCTCTATTATGCTACAATTTGGAGATAGATCTAGTCGTGACAGATGACGTTATCACCTTCTCTTTTTATTTTTATTTTTTTCAGCCCTTAAACCAACCACAGGTTTTTCGAGGCGCTTCCTCCCTGTGTTCCTTTACCGATTCTCTTCGCAATCAGGTGGTGTCCAGTTTACAAGTGGGCTGTACAGTCTGTACCCTCATTGCCTCATGGTAATTGGGCTAACCGGGTTCTCTCTCTTTCTCAAGATGTCCTGAGACGAGTTGGCGCACATCTTGAATTATTCAAGTTTCCTCACGCCTCAAAAAGACCAATTCCGTTTGGGAGTGATTTCATTCCATCATATTTCTCAGATCGCCTATTTAGGTTGTTCTGTGAGAGTTTATGATGATGAACCACCAGTTACCCTCTTTACCTCGTCTACGCGTTGGAGATTGTGCTTTTTCCTCGATTAAGCTTTAGTTTTGGTTTTAGCTTCTGCGGACATGTTCGCTTAGGTGAACATCTTCTTAGCTCTATACTGTGTCGTGTGAATATCTTCACTTCGTCTGGGCACATGATGCCCGTTATTATTAACTGAGACAAGGTTGTGACACGTACTCTTAGGAGGACTCCTACTTGTATCGAAGGTTAGGAGGGCTTGGGCCTTGATGCTCGTAGGGCAACAGGTCTCGGGAAGTCTCCTACGCAATTTCTAGAGTTCTGGGAGGACGCCAGTGGCCTCCCGTGTTTCTGCAGCAATTGTCTTGTTCAATCATCTTGATGACTCTTCTGTTTTACCAAGTGATTGGTCTCACTCTACATAACAGGTTAAGGATCACTCCACTAAACCTGCGGTACCTCCACTGACTTCCGAGGGGCTTTTTTGGCTAAGATCTCTGTGTAAGAGATGCTTGGTTTATTATTTTCACCATCATCATGTATATGGATGCTTGATCTACTATGTTCACCATCATCTGGTATAGCAGGTTTGTTACCTCTTGTTGGTAAGATGTAGCCTGTGTCAGTACAGTGTATATAGATGCTTGGTCTACTATGGTCACCATCATCATGTATAGCAGGTTGGATATCTCTTGTCGGTAAGAGGTAGCCTGTGTCGGTGCAGTCCTCTTCTTGGTGATGGCATGACGCCCACCAGCCGCATTATTAGCTTGCTAGTCTACTACCATATGTACGTATTCACAGGGACCACGACAGGGAATTATTGGTTGCTTACCTGTAACCGTAGTTCCCTGAGTGGTCACCTGTGAATTCGTACATCCCCGCCCATCCTCCCCGCTGTTGTCATGCCTCAGTCCTTCAAGCTGCTACGGGCGGCGGAGTAAAGGATCTGAGGTGGCAGCCCCTCCCACTGGCTATATATACTCAAGGGGAGTGGGCGGGGTCTACCATTTAAAGTGATAATAACTTTCTAAAAGATTCCGAACTGTCTGCGCAGGCGCAGGAATTACCATATGTACGAATTCACAGGTGACCACTCAGGGAACTACGGTTACAGGTAAGCAACCAATAATTCTTTCAGTGGAGGTTGAGCTACCATCACAGCCAGCTAAATGTATTACAGTCCAGTGACAAAGGAATGGCCGCACATACAAATATTGCCTATGACTGTCATTGTCGAACCTGGAGCCAATATTGACTAATTGATTCCTAGTTTGTGGGAAAGAGGTTAAGAAATAAAGGAGCTCTTTTCATTCATTGTTTTCTTTGTCAGGCCACTGTCATCATCCTGCATTCCTGTCTTCCCATTAGTTCTTTGATGTTTCATTTCATCCTTGAAACAATCACTGGCGGGAAGAGGGATTTGCACTTATGGTGCCAAGTCTCATTTCAATTGTGTTGACTTGGTGATATATGCTGTTGCTGATCCTGTGTTGTTTTTTTTAGTTGCTTTTGTGCCGTAAAAAAAAAGGCATACGACTTTCCCTGTTTTACGGGGAAATGGGAATTTGGGGTGTGATATCTTGGAGACCCAGCAGTCTATCTTTCAAAGGGGCTAGAAGACTTAAATGTCCTTATTCTCCTGATCTCATTGCTGAGGGGAGTAATTTATATTGCTTTGTATTTACTCAGCCAGCACAATCTCCTAGGGACTCTATCTCGGAATCTGAGGGAAGTGCATCTCACTAGCTGATGATGATGATGATAACAGTAATAATAATAATAATAATATATTTATATTCCACCCTATCTCCCTGAGGGGACTCAGGGCAGTTTGCAACAGATATCGGCAAACATTCAATGCCGTAAGAAGCGGAACAAAGACAAAAATACCCAATCCCCCCAAGAAATCCACATCTACATCAAAAATAATAACACATTTTCAAAAATTAAATGATAAACATAATAAATGTACAATTTCACAACTAAGACTTAGGGAGACAACACAGAACTCTAAACAAAACAACTTAATTTTTTTTTACAAACTTAATTTTTTTTTACAACCAGCAGCTAGAGTGACCTATTTCCGCTCCATGGTGACTATGCATGATATTCTGGGCCTCCTCCTCTCTGTACGCTTGAAAGCATAAGAAAGTTTTTAATTGTTTATTAAAAAAGAGTGGGGAGGTGGGCATTTTTATCTCTTAGTGGAGTGAGTTTCAGAGGCAGGGAGTGATCACGAGTGATTATGGAGAAGGCCCCCTCTTTTGTTCCCACCAATCGTGCTTGAGGCGGGGATGGGATAGGGAGAAGGTGCCCAAACAGGTTTGTATGTGGAGATGCAGTTTACCAAATGGTCAGGGCCCGAATTGTTTAGGCCAGGGCTGTCCAACAGGCGGCCCTGGGGCCGTACATGGCCCCCCAGCCCCTTGGATACGGCCCCCTACCCTCCAGCAAGAAATAAGATGGTTTTTTAAAAAAAAAATTCAATTAAAAATATTTCTAATTTTTTTATTATTATTTTTATTACTATTTTTTATTAATTTTTTTGGTCCCGCCCCTTGGCTTTCCATTGGCCCCCTCCTCCTGAGGGAGGGAGGGAGTGATGTCTCTCGGGCCCCGCTCGTGATTGGAGGAGCGCTCCTGGAGGCGCAAAAAGCCTCCCCCGAGTCTTCTTGCGGCCTTGCGAGACCAAGAGAAGCAAGGAGCAGGGCTGCAGCAAGAGCGAGGGAGGGGCATCGCCAGAGGCGGCTCCAATTGGGGCTGCTTTAGCAGCAGCATGGACACGGAGCTCTTGGCAAGCAGGTAAAGGGGTTTTCTCCCTCCCATCCTTCTTCCTTCCCTCTTTCATACTTCCCATCTTTCCTCCCTTCTTTCCCTCCCCTCCTTTCTCTTCTTTCTTCCTCTCTCCCTCCCTCCTTTCCCTTTCTTGCTTCCTAATCTTCTCCCCCCTTCCTGCCTGCCTTGCCTTCTTTCTTTCCTTCCTTCCGTTCTTCCTTTCCCTCCTCCCTTCCTCTTTCTTTCTTTCTTTCTTTCTTTCTTTCTTTCTTTCTTTCTTTCTTTCCTCCCTCCTCCCTCCCTCCCTCTCCCTCCCTTCCTCTTTTCCCCTCCCTCCCTCCTTCCTTCCTTCCTCCCATCCATCCCTTCTTCGTCTCCTCCTTACTTCCTGTGTCACCCCTTTCTTGTCTGGCAGCAGCGCAGGAACACGGAGCAGGGGCCTCCCTCTCCCCCCATTGCCGTTTTCTTATTTGCTGTTGCATGTGGGGGTTTTGTGAGGAGGTTTACCCCAATTCTGTTGTTAGTGGGGTTCAGAATGCTCTTTGATTGTAGGTGAACTATAAATCCCAGAAACTGTAACTCCCAAATGTCAAGGCCTATTTCCCCCAAACTCCATCTATGTTCATATTTGGGCATATTAAGGCCAGGCTTGGAAAAATAATATCAATAATAATAATGGGTTGCCTTGACTTTTCCATATGGCTGCCTGGCCCTGTTCAATAAGCATTCTCCCCTGACGTTTCACCCACATCTATGGCTAAAAAGGCATCCTCAACTTTGATCTGGGTTATTTGAATCCACACTGCCATATAATCCAGTTCAAAGCAGAGAATCTGGATTTTAGATGCAGCACAGAAGAGGCCTCAGACACCAAAGGTGGAATAAAAGGCTCCTTCCAGACAGGCCCTATATCCCAGGGTCTGATCCAAGGTTTGCTTTTATCCCAGATTATCTGGCAGTGGGGACTCATATAATCCAGTTCAAAGCAGGGAATCTGGATTTTAGATGCAGCACAGAAGAGGCCTCAGACACCAAAGGTGGAATAAAGGCTCCTTCCAGACAGGCCCTATATCCCAGGGTCTGATCCAAGGTTTGCTTTTATCCCAGATTATCTGGCAGTGGGGACTCATATAATCCAGTTCAAAGCAGAGAATCTGGATTTTAGATGCAGCACAGAAGAGGCCTCAGACACCAAAGGTGGAATAAAAGGCTCCTTCCAGACAGGCCCTATATCCCAGGGTCTGATCCAAGGTTTGCTTTTATCCCAGATTATCTGGCAGTGGGGACTCATATAATCCAGTTCAAAGCAGAGAATCTGGATTTTAGATGCAGCACAGAAGAGGCCTCAGACACCAAAGGTGGAATAAAAGGCTCCTTCCAGACAGGCCCTATATCCCAGGGTTTGATCCAAGGTTTGCTTTTATCCCAGATTATCTGGCAGTGGGGACTCATATAATCCAGTTCAAAGCAGAGAATCTGGATTTTAGATGCAGCACAGAAGAGGCCTCAGACACCAAAGGTGGAATAAAAGGCTCCTTCCAGACAGGCCCTATATCCCAGGGTCTGATCCAAGGTTTGCTTTTATCCCAGATTATCTGGCAGTGGGGACTCATATAATCCAGTTCAAAGCAGAGAATCTGGATTTTAGATGCAGCACAGAAGAGGCCTCAGAAGAGGCCTCCAGACAGTTCCATCATTGGTGGAGTTCAGAATGCTCTTTGATTGTAGGTGAACTATAAATCTCAGAAACTGTAACTCCCAAATGTCAAGGCCTATTTCCTCCAAACTCCATCTGTGTTCATATTTGGGCATATTAAGGCCAGGCTTGGAAAAATAATATTATTAATAATAATAATGGGTTGCTGTGAGTTTTCTGTATGGCTTCCTGGCCCTGTTCAAGAAGCATTCTCTCCTGACGTTTCACCCACATCTATGGCTAAAAAGGCATCCTCAGAGGTCTGTTGGGGTTTGGCCAGTGTGGGTGGGAGAAAGAAAGAAAGAAGGAATTCTTGTCTGCTTGAGTTGGGTTTGAAGGTTGCCCTTGGACACCTTGATCAGCACTGGATGGCCTTGCAGCTTCAAAGCCTGGCTGAACATTTTACAGAAATACCCATGCTGCCCTAGAAACACCAGGAGAGAATAATGCTTCTGGGACATGGCCAGGCAGCCTAGGAAACTCACAGCCACCTATTATTATTATTATTATTATTATCATCAATCTCACATAAGATATTATAATAATTATAGGGTGGGGGGCGGAGCCGGGGGAAGGGTGGGGTGGAGCCGGGGGCGGGGAGGGGTGGGGGTGGAGCCGGGGGTGGGGCGGGGTGGGGGTGGGCGGGGTGTGGCAGGGAGGGGGGTGGAGCCGGGGGCTTGGCCCCCCAGGTGATCAGTGACCGGAATTCCGGCCCAAGGTCCGGTAGAAGTTGGACAGCCCTGGTTTAGGTCTTTAGAGGTAATAACCAGCACTTTGTTTTTAGCCTGGAAGCAGACCGGCAGCCAGTGGAGCTATTGCAACATGGGGTGGTTTTCTCCCTGCATGGCACCTCAGTTAGTAATCTGGTTAGAGCTTCTGAACTATCTTCAAAGGCATCCCCACATAGAGAGTGTTACAGTAATCCAAACGGCATGCAACTAGGGCATGGACTACCTTGGCCAAATCTGGTATCTCAAGGTATGGGTGCAGATGGCACACAAGTTTTAATTGTGGGAAGGCATTCCTGGCCACCGCCAACACCTAAGCCTCCAGGGTCAGCAATAAATCAAGGATCACCCCCAAGCTATGAACCTGTGCCTTCAGGGGGAGTGTGATCCCATCCCACACAGGAAGTATCCCTATAACCTGATCCGCCTTCTGACTGACAGGAACACCTCTGTCTTGTCTGGATTTAGTTTCAACTTGTTGGCCCTCATCCAGTCCATTACTGATAACACGCACTAGTTTAGGACCAGGATGGCATCCTTGGCTTTCGGGGGAAAGGAGTAATAGAGTTGGGTCTCATCTGCATATATTTAATACTGAACTCCAAAACTCTGGACAATCTTAGTCAGCGGTTTCATGTAGATGTTAAACAGCATGGGGGACAGGATGAAACTTTGAGGGACTCCACAGACCACTGGCCAGTGGGACAAAAAGGAGTCCCCCTGCACCACCTTCTGGGTCCGGCCATCCAGAAAGGACTGGAGCCACTGTAAGACAGTCCCTCCTATCCCCATCCCAGAGAGACAGCCCAGAAGGATACCATAGTCAATGGTATCAAATGCCACTGAGAGGTTCAAGAGACCAGATTGGCAACACGTTCTCTGCCAACATTGCTCTAGTCTCCCATTTCACTTGCTTCATTGCTGCCAGTTCCCTGGAGATGGGGCTGATTTGGCTCTGCTTTGTGAGTGGAGACATTAGGGAGCGATTGTGACAACTGCCCTGGCAACCTCCATATTCCAGAGGTCTGCTAGAGCTTTGACAGAGTAACCTCCCAAGGTGGCAGTAAAATCCACAAGATCTGTCAGGAATCCATCTGGATCCATAAGCCCCCTGGGGCAGACCATCCTAATCAGTCCTCCACCCCTGTAGAGGTTCAGAGCCCCAGTAAGTCTAAAGCTGACTTTGCCAGTGATTGGTCTATGACAAAGGAACTGTAGACAGTTCTGTCGCACCCCAGACCTGAAGCCACCTTTGACCACAGCATGACACCAGAGTCCAAGATAAAAGCAAACGGTGTATTGTAAAAACACACAAAAGATATATACATGAAAAATCCAGATATAAGGAAATCAGGTGTATAATTCAAATAGTTGGTAATCAATTGTCTCTTGTGAATCCAAGGGTAAAATAAGCCAAATATAGTCCCAGAACACCAAGGCAGCTTAAGTCCATAAGCAAAACATGAGCAGGGAGGCAAAACATGAGCATGAAATACTTAGATCCAAAATCATGAACAAAACTTGAAACAGGAATATAAAACCAAGATGTGAAATGAGAGAGCCAGGTCTAGCTGTTAACTTGAACGCCACATTGCCTGAACTGAAGATCAAAATGCCCGTGCTAATAAACAGACATGAATTTCTGCTCCCCACACAGCCTTAATGATCTACGAAACTGGCTATCTGTTTGAATCTGCAGAAACATCCGATGCGTTCTCGTGTGAATTTGTCATCACTTCATCTTCACTAGATTCCTTATCTGGAGAGAATGATTCCAACTCCTTTCCCTGACCTTGAGTTTCAGAGGCAATTATATTCTCGGGCCTTGCATCTGTGCTGGCCTCTCTATTCAAAACAGTTTCACTTTCCTGGCCTGCATAAGAAGGAATCCCAGGAAAGCCCACAATCCCATCTGACTCTTAAGTCATCAGTGGAGCCATCAGCCCCTCTCTGTTGTGACTGCTGCTGAGATACAACAAGTTCCTACACAATACTGTCACCACCATCTTGTCCTGAACAGAAGACAAGATCTAAAGTGTGTCCATCACTATGGGTGGGGTCAGAAACCATTTGGGACAGACCTGATCCTGTGTTACGGGGAAATCCTTTTGTTCTCCAATATTTGCTTGCTTCATCTCCTGTTCCAGATAGTTTAATGGCATTGATCTGTCTGTCTGTCTGTCTGTCTGTCTGTCTGTCTATCTATCTGATTCATTATGTTCATGAATGAGTTGTTTTTTAGCATATGAAATAACATTTAGAGAAATATGAACTTTTTTGTTGAGTGTGGAACTTGTTGAGCCAATAATATTCATGTTATTTCTGAATAAAAAGGATAAAGATTTTAAGGCGAGAGGTGTGTATATTAAAAATGTGCATGCATCTGACGCTCTTTGATCATATAGAATGCCAGTGAGCCTTTTTCATGTACAACTCCTGACCGAATAGAAGCTCCATGATGTATATATGTGATAAAAATACACATATCAATGAGTAGAATTGGGTGTATACTACTTTATTACTGCATATCTTGCTGAAGTGATGTGCGAAATAATCTTCTGTCTAGGCCACTTTTCTGTGCCCCAAACATTTGAATCACTATTGTTAAGAGATTAGGATTGTGTTGTGGACTTGCATGCTTCCTCCCTGCACTTTTTTGGGGTGTATATGAATGTTACTATAATGAAACTGGGGGGAAAGTTGGATTGAATGCCAAATCTTTAGTACAATACGCAATGCAAGTTGTTCAGTTCCTTACTTTAGTGGTGTTTATTTATTACATCCTCTATAGTTTTTCATGTACCTGCTTTATACTAAATGACTATTTATAATCCACTTAGAACGGCCTTATAGAAAAGTCCACTTATCTTGAATGTTTTGGTCCTACAGATGATCATTAGTTTTGGGGATTAAAATGGGCCAAAATCCATTTATAGGACTCATTCCTGACTTTTTTTGGCCTGGAAAGAGAGATGGCAGTACCCTTTCACTGATGTTCCTGAGAGTCTTAACACTAATTCACTAACTGTGGGTAATATCTTGAGTTGATTGATGTTGGTGAAAGGGGAAACGTAAATTCATTAACTGATGATAGGTTAACATTTCAGCTTTAAAGGTTAAAAAGTACATGTAACAGATGACTCTAGAGTGAATACAAGTTAGAATTATCTCCTGGTACTCCGCTGCCATTTATAAAGCTCTTGTGTTGAACTCTCATGCTTGACTTCGGCAGAGTCTCTTGAGTAAATTACTCTTGCACTGTCAAGAGCCTCCTTATTTTAGGTTTATAGGTAATGTACTTTTCACAATAAAAAGCTGCAGTAGTTAGTAGTATGCTAAAGAATTGTATTATTATTGATCAATGTGTGTCTGGTGCTAATTTCCATACTTAATTGCAGCCAGATGCATTAAAGGTGTTTTCTAAGAGGGAGAATTGCATGTTTTCTAAATACAATCTAAGTACTTGCATACAATCTGTTAACGTTTATTTAGATTTTGGAAGAAAAATAATATAAAGAAATATTAAATGAACCGACTGTGTCGATGGAAGAATAGCACAGGGAACTCTTACACATATTTAATGTCCCTTATCCTGAAATCTGAGTGAGTGGCTGAGATAGTAACCTCTTTGTTTTCCGATGGTTCAGTTTACCACAAACTGTTTCATGCTAAAATTATCAAAAATACCTTTGGACTATGTGTATAGGAATCATTAATGAAATTCCTTTTTAGACTTGGGTCAAATGTCCAAGCTATCTCATTATTTACTTATTCACAAAAACAGGCAGTTCCTGAGTTACAAACATCCAACTAGCAAACAACTCATAGTTAAGAATAGGGGTGAGACAACAGGAAGTGAGAGAAAACTAACCCTAGGAAGAGGATTTCACTCCTGGAAGAGTTATCACGAGAAAAAGGTGTCTCCACTGAAGCTTTGTGACAAATCCTTGTTTCCGCAACAAGTCACCCCCCCCCCCCAATCAACATAATTATTACAGGGACAGAAAGTGAGGTGAAATTGAAGTGAAATCTTCTGAACCGGGTCACCGACAGTAAAACCAACACCTTTCCCTATGCAATCAAAATCATATATCTCTTGTTTATACTTTAGAGAATGCCTGTATAGGTATTCTAAACATGTCCTCTAACCTTTAGATGTGGTTTTATGTTTTTATGTTTTTATTATCTGTAGGGCCTCATGTTGATGTCACAACATGCCGCCCATGTATTTTTACTGTGATCCGCCCCGAGCCTGCTGGGAGGAGCGGAATACAAAAGTGAACAATAAATAAATAAATAAATAAATATTCCAAAACCAGAAAAAAACCTAAAATGTTCAGATTTAACTTCACTTATCCTAAGCATTCTGGATAAGGAATGTGAAATCTGTACAATAAGGATCTCTTGTTATTCTTTAGAATGTCAGGATTGCTTAGCAATACAGATGTACAGTTTCGATAAATTCTGAGGCTTTAGAAAAAACTTTTGTCCTCCATAACATGTGGTGGTCATATGAGAAAGGAAGAGGCTTCTGGAAAGAAATTCATGAAGTATGCCAAAAAATATTGAAGGAAAAATTCCCAATGCATCCTGAATATTTTTTTTACTAGGGATGAGAAACACAGAAAGGAACATAAACAAAGACAAACTTTTCACTTATGCAACCACGGCAGCAATGTTGGTGTACACCCGAGTATTGAGACAAAAGAGAGATACCATCAACAGAAGACTGGATAGAGAAAATGTTAGAGAGCATGAGCATGGATAAACTAACTTCATTGGTTTCCAAATCACAAGGCAAACATATTAAAACAACAGACTGGACACCCTTTACAGAATGACTGAAGGAAAACAAAATAAAAATACTAATCTAAAAAAAGAAGGAAGTAGAAGACAGGCCTTGAATGGGAACCCTCAGCTGGAGTTAAAAACCGAGGTGAGGGTGAACAGTAATGGCCTTAATGGGAAGAGTTATGGTTTCTCAATATCCCATGGAATTGGGACAGAATTATCCATCCATTACCTTGAATGGTCACCCTGGAATCAAAATTTTGTTGTAGCTGGGGACCATGGTGTTTCGCCCTTGATAAATGAGGAGTAGGTTTTGGATGGCCACTGCCTCAGTTGCATTACACACCAAGTTCATGCCCTTAAATTGGTTGGTAGTTCTCATAGAAATGAATGGTGACATTTAATAAAAAAGTTGTTCCTAGTTTAACAAAAAAAAAGGGGGAAAAGGGGGGAAAACCCCACACTTTTCCCCACAGGGATTGTGGGGGAAATTGAAATGTTTAGAAAAATGCAGTATTAGCTATCTTTATTTTTGAGTTTACTTTTATGTAGCAGGATCATAAAATACATTCATATAGTTTCTGTCATGTGACCCTAACGTAAACTAGTCATGGGGTTTTCTTGGGAAGATTTGTTTACACGAGTTTTGCCTTTGATTTCCTTTGAGGCTGGGAGATTGTGACTTGCCTAAAATCACCCAGTGGATTTCCATGGCGGAGTGGGGTATTTGAACCCTGGTTTCCACAGTCATAATAAAACATATAAACTACTATATTTGATGAGCTATGAAAAAAATACTAATCAACAACTTCAGAGCGTCAGTCTAAATGAAAAATAGCTGAATATAAATTTTAACTCAAATATGATCTTTATTGCATAACAAAAAATACTTATCCTGAATTTGTCTGTACAGCGTTAAAAAGATTACTAAAATCTCAGTTACGATATTTTCAGTATTTTGGACTGCACTACAGGGTGTCCTAAAAGTTGCCACACATAGGAAAAACAATAAATTGTAGCCAAGATATCTGTTATGCAAGTAATTGTGTTTCAAATGTGTTCCTTTAAATAATCCATGTTTTTAATCTTTTCCTTGTACATCACAGTTTTTAATTAGCCCCACAAGTAAACAGAAAGGTCATATAATATGAGTGTGTTACTTTTTCTGACTTATGTAGACCCTTGGGACACCCTGTAGTTATTTTGCTAAATATCTAATTCGGGGTTTTATATGGAAATCATCAAAATTGGCAATATAGCTGTCTCTTAATTTCAGTTGTCTGTACTACAGTTATGGAAGGATATTGTCGTTAGTACAATTATAGAAGGATACTTTTTTTTCCCATATAGATTTTTATTTGGTTTTATAGGGGATAGTGAGGGTAGGGAGGCATTCACATATACAGACAAGTGATATCACAGATCTGATCATGCTTATACCCGTGTCAGGGGATTGGGCTGGGGGCTAGGGATAGGGGGAGTGGATGGGGGTAGGGTGGTTGGAAAAGGCATAGGTAATATTGACTTCCCAAGGGTTTGGCCGAGAGCGTGATTCTGAATGTAACTGTTCTTCCATATCCAAAGGTTGTTTCGGGTGGCGTCGATTAGAGTTCGTTTAGATCTATTCTGATGTTATTTCCTTCCTTTTGTAGGTATATCCCAAAGTCCTTCCAGTTCATCTCTTTTTTCTTCTCTCCATTGTTTGTCCTTCGCCAGAGAGAGTCCATTTGTATTATCTCCATTATTTTTAGGACCCATTCTTCTACCTTTGGTATCTTTTCTGTTCTCCAGTGTCTGGCAAGCGTTATCCGTGCACATGTAGCTAATATAAAGAATAATTTGTCCTGATTTACATTCAGCCCCTTCCCCGTCATACCTAATAGGTATTCTTGAGGGCCTAGATTAACCTTTTCTCCCAGTATCTTTTGTATCTCCCTATGGATGTTTTCCCAAAACTTCTTCACCTTTTTACAGTGCCACCATTGGTGTATGAAAGTTCCTATTTCTTTGTTGCATTTCCAACATCTGTTGGACACCTAGTTATCGAATTTTGCTATTTTCGAAGGGTAAAGGTACCAACGATATTGCATCTTATAGTAATTTTCTACTATTTCTGTGGCCGGACTATATTTGAGTTTTTTCTGCCAGATTTCCTCCCATTGATACATTGGGATGGTGTGTCCTATGTCCTGCGCCCATTTTATTTGGCACTCCTTGACTTGTTCATCCTCCATCTTCCATCTCAGAAGAATTTTGTAAATCTTACTAATATTTTTTTTTTTTTTGTTTTTGATTATGGGTTCCCATATGGGGTCCTCCGTGAAGCCTATTTTTTTATCTGTTTTGAATCTTTCAAACACCTGATGGCACTGAAACCATGTCATCCCTGGGGATTCTTGTCTAATTTCTTCAAGTGTTTTTAGTTCTCTGTTGCCTGAGTTGGATTTTTTCAATAATTGTCTGTAGGTTAACCAAAGTGTTGCGTCTGCTAATTCTTTTCTTTGTCCTGCCTCTATCGGTGATACCCATAGTGGCACCTGAGTGAAGAGTCTGTCCTTATATTTCTCCCAGGTTTTTATCAGCGCCGCCCGGATGATATGCTGGTTGAAATTTTTCTCCGTCTTTTTTTTCTCATATATTAGGTAGGCGTGCCATCCTGAGCGGAGATTGTGGCCCTCCAAAGTTGCAATCTGGGAGTTTTGAGGGAAGGCCCAGTCTTTAATCGCCGTCAGGTTGGATGCTTCGTAGTAGCATCTAATGTCCGGCATTCCCATGCCTCCTCTCACTCTCTCGTCTGACATCTGCTTCAAACTTATCCTTGCTTTTTTGTTTTTCCAAATGAAATTTCTTATATCCCTATCCCATTTTTTAAACAGGAAGTCAGTTCTGATAATTGGAATGGTTTGAAAGAGGAAGAGGAGTCTTGGGAGCACCGACATTTTAATCGTGGCTATCCTTCCTAGCAGGGAGATATTTTTATGTTTCCAAGTTTCGAGGTCTTTCCTTATTTCTTTCCAAAGTTGTTCATAATTATTTTTTAATAGTTGGGTGTTGTTGGCGGTTAGTGTGACTCCCAGATACTTCACTTTGGTTGCTACTTCAATGCCCGTTAGCAATTGTAATTGTCCTTTTTCTTTTTTCCCCAAATTTTTAGTTAAGAATTTAGTTTTCCCCGTGTTTATTTTAAAGCCCGCTTTAAGTAGAAGGATACTTTTTAAATAGCCTGCATTCATAACTCTGAACACCTCTGAAAGTACCAGCTAGTTTTTAATTTCTCATTCTATAATTGTCTTTTTTATTAAACAGTAAAGAAGCTAATGTATAATTTTATTAATTTATTTATTTCATTTTAAATTTAAACATTCTCTTTTACTTTTGAAATCTTAATGCACCTAGTATTCTGGAGTTACTTGGTATTGACTGAGTTCTTTCTCATGAAAAGTGTTTCCCACTTAATTCATTCTTCATTATAGATAGACTTTGTACATAAGAAAATGGTGCTGTTGAGTTTCATTTCCATATGAAACGAACGGGATATCAAATACCCACATTAATTTGAGCTCTGAAAGAGCTTGTATACTTTGAATTAATTTGTAACACATTTGCAGAAGCATGGGAAACTGCTGATCTTTCAAGAATGATGTGACTACTGTGTTGCTATATCAAAGCTTCCTGTTGAGTACAATAATTACAGTATGTTTTCATGGCTGAAGCAGTTTTTGCTGTTTAGAATTTAATAAGGAATAGCTTATCCTTGTAGCCAATAGAGAGCTTTTGTATTAGCTTCTTTGTATGAAAATCCCGGTTTGAATAAGCTTTTTACAGTTAAGCAGGACAATGGGCAGAAAATAAGAAATGCTCTTTAAAACAATTTTTTCAAAGCTTAGCATTTGACCTGGCAGAAGCAATTTCATGTGAAAAGTAGTAAGATCTTATACAAAATTTTAAAAGCTCTAAAATACATTGGGGACCTTTTCATTCTGCATAATGCCATTATACTTATAAATTCTCTAAAAATACCAGAAATTAAACTTAATAAAACTTTTGTTTTTTAAGGTTAATTGATTGCTTATTGCACTTAGAATAGATAATATGCATATACTGTACATACAAGAAAAAGATAAGGTAGCTAAATGGTAAAACAAAAGAACAAGTAACATTACCCCCAGTGTTATTCTAGCAAGTTAAATGTCCAGTAGCTGCACATAAAAATATATTAAAATTGTTGCAAAAATATCAATTAATTTGCTTTTAATCTAACTTGGGGTAATAAAATTAGCTCTGTACCTACATGCTCTCCTCAAAGCCTTTTTTATCCTTCCCAATGTGAATTCCCAATCCTAAAAACCTCCTGAAATAGCAGTTCTCATTTAAAGTAAGTTGTAGCCCTATTTTGTGCACTATTTAATATTTTCCCCAAAACCAGAAGTAGATTTTGAGTTTTCTCCAGTGTTTTTTTTTGCAATTTCCACAAGAATTCACTGGGTAGAAAAATAACCTCTAGACCAGCTGAAATTGCTCATCACGTGTCTAAGGAGAGGTATTATTTCTTCCCAAGTGTGTAGCTTCTGCCTTACGATAGGACAAAATCTAACGTTGTATAAGCAATTTTTTGCTGGCATGACAGAAAGTACCTGTCCTCATCATCTTTCACTGCATCCTTCCCTGCCCTCAACATTTTTACTGGAAAGACCAAGCCCCAAGGACAAAGTCTGGGAAGCCCAAGAGTATTATACCAGAGGATGAATCCATTGTATTGTTCTATCAGCACATATGTCACACTTCAGCATTACTGATAGTTTTGTCCTGACTACATTGATCCTGACTGGCATATGTGTCTCATTGTACTGTTTGTTAACCCAAGTAATTGTATTTAGACAAGGCTTGATGCTGACTAAATTAATCAAGAAATCCTAGCCCATTAAAGTTTCACTCCTCATAATGATCTTTTATGTTGGAGATTTGGTGTTTGAACATAGATCTCATTAATACCCTGCAATAACAATTGTTTTGGGAACATTTTCTTTGTAGATTCATCTTTATCCATTGATTCTTGAAAACATTCTACCCTAGTTTGACTATGTATGCTATGACTCAAACAGTCACAGAAGTTATTAATGTGTTAAATGAGCCAGAAACAAATGGAAGCAAAAGATAAACAACATCTCCATACAAAGTGGTGGGGATTTCTGTTTTAAATGGACATGGACTTACTGATATCCAAGTCTTGAAAAGTATTGAATCCCATTTGCCTGCAATAAATACTTCAAAATGGAATTGTCAAAATCTATAATTATTTCTATCAGTGAGACCCCATTGCATCTGAGGGCTTAACATGTGCTTATCTCTAGGTGCCAATCAGACTTTTATCAGATGCATCCCACCTCTAAAGCACTGCCAAACTTTGTTTAAATATCTGTAATTTGTTTGCTAATGTGATTCAGGTTTTGGCCTTTGTCTGAGAGAAAATTTTCTTACATGATTCAATCTTCCAATTTGTGAATAAATTTTAAACTATTTTGTATTATAAAGTATACAATAATTATTAAATAATAATAGGTTAAGTATTGTGTCCCTAAGACCATTTGTTTTTGGTGCTGGCTTTGTGAAATAAAACATTGGAAGTATTGGAAGTATTTCGTACTAAGAAAGTTATCACACAAATTGCAGCAAATACATCACAGATTATGCACCTGCACAGATGCACAGAAAGTATAAGGAGTTGTTTATATAATATGAACTAAGATGGGAAGATTTTGTAAGTATGGGGGTGCTTTTTTGTGCCTTCTGCTATTAAATATATACTAAATAAACAAATAAATAAATAATAATAATAAACTTTCTAGACTGCCTTCTCTCCCCAAAGGGACTCAGGGTGGTTTACATCCAAAAAAAGAGGCAAGCATTCAATGCCTCAGGTGAGTACAAACGTATCAAAATAATACACAATAAAGCACAGTTACAATAGTGAGCTTACAACAAAGAATGAAGCATTGTGATGAAAAATAAAAAAACCAATCCAATAAGACATAGTTAACCAAAACATAAGTAAACATTACAAAAAATACCCTAAAAGCAATTTAAAATACATTTACATTAACAATAACGGGTGCCGGTGTACATTTAAAATGTATCGTGGCAGCCATATAATACAACTTGTGCAATGCCATATTGGTGGCTATTGGGATTGTATAAGTACCTTGATCTGAGCTAAAGAGATGATTGAGCCGTCTTAGGCAACTATACAGGGAGAGTGTGACCCTCTTAGTTGCTTTCAGTGCCATCACTCAAAGTTGGGATGGTTCTTGGGGACACAGTTGTTCCATCATGGAAGGGTAAGCACAGGAGGTGATGCTGGGGAATTCCTGTTTAATATTTATTTATTTATTTGAAACATTTATTTCATTTTAGCAAACTAATGAAGTGGATAGCAGTACACAAAAACATGCAGCACAACATATTATTTATTTTTAAGGTGCCATGATACTTCATTTGAAAAATTAAAGAAAGCCTTTCTTTTGCTTTTGCAGTTGCTGTGATTGGCTTATAAACATTTGCCGGCGAAAGAAAGAACTGAAAGCACGCACAGTCTGGCTTGGATGTCCTGAAAAATGTGAAGAAAAATACCCAAGAAATGCGATAAAAAATCAAAAATATAATATCTTTACATTTATACCTGGGGTAAGGCTACTAAGGATTGTTTAATGTAGTCTTTTGTAGCTCCTTTGCAGTATTTTAAGTGTATGGTTTTGTAACATTTCAGATTTTCCAATTTTTGTAGGATTTTCCCCACTGATAAATTTTCTTTGTAATTAGAGCTGCAAAACATTAATTTTAAGTCAAGTGGAATCAGGGTTATTCACTCCCATAGTCCTCCAACCAAAGCAGCCACAATCTGAAAGTACAGTATTTTCAGAAAGTGAAAGTGAATAGGAAACTGTATTACACAACTGTTTTAGGTTAACCTATGTATCTGAATTCAATAGTAGTGTTCTTTATAAACAGTTGTTTATTTAAAATAAAATATCATATACCACAAAAAGATATCTGATAATAAAATATTGTAAACCTTGTCAAAAATGTGAGAATGAATACAGAAATATTCCTGACTGTAGTGGACAGATAGGTATATTTTTTAAAAAATATTGTTCCTGTTTTGTGTTCATGATTAAATCAATTCTTCTATTTTCCCTACTTTTTGTTTTCTTTGTTTTTTGTGTCCATATAGGAATGTTCCTCACAGAGACCCAGTATTAAATGCTTTAAAAATATAGCAAAAGGTATAGATTAAAAGAAAGCCTATTAGCATTGTAATTGTTTTATGCAAGAAGTGTTTCTGATTTGGCAGTTAGATGGGCTAGAACATGGTACAAAACTTGTAACAGCTAAATCCAGAGTTAAATAAAGTCTTAAGATTTCCTTTTCTTTTACTATAGTTTCCAAGATGCAGGATCCTTTTCAATGCTAACAATAATACAGGCAGTCCCCAAGTTACGAACAAGATAGGTTATGTTGATTTGTTCTTAAGCTGAATTTGTATGTACATCAGAATAGATACATTTTAAAGTAACTCCATACAAATATTTCTCAATAGGCGCTTTGGATGTGTGTGTGCGTGCATGCATGTGTATATATCTATATAAATAAAAATGTAATGTTCGTTTGTGGGATTAACATAACTCAAAAACCACTGAAGAAATTGATACCAAATTTGGACACAATACACCTATCAGGCCAACGAGTAACCATCACTTATAAAAACACTGAAAAACACAGCAGAAGAGACTTAAAAAGCCAAAAAACAAAAATTACATTACAATGCATGCACAAAACCACACATATATCTACGCAAACACACATATACACAAATAAAAGCCCACACATATACACAGCAATATTACCACAAGGAGAGCACACACACACAAACAAACAAAACATATATACACAGACTGGGCCACAGCAACGCGTGGCAGGGGATGGCTAGTATATATATATATATATATATATATAGAGAGAGAGAGAGAGAGAGAGAGAGAGAGAGAGAGAGAGAGATCTCGATAGACAGAAGCAGGCTTTGGATATATTTAAGTTTTGAATAGCATAGGGAAGGATTAATCCCCATGTGGTGTTTGTTTGGCTGCCTGTGCCCTTTTTGAGAAGATTTAACCTCACATTCGGTCCCTCTGATAATGGAAGTTTGAAAAATTTGGCTTGTAGTGGAAACAAGGATTGGTGATAAAGCTTCAGTGGAGACTCCCTTTCCCCATGTTCACTCTTTCAGGAGTGAATTTCCCTTTCAAGAGGTAGATTTCTCTCACGTCCTGTTTTCTCACCACTATTCTTACCTATGAGACATTTGTAAGTCAGATGTTGGTAACTCAGGGACTCCCTGTAATCTGTTACAATACATTCTTCACAAAAAGGTGCAACATTGCTTTTCTAGTTCCCTAATTACTAATTTCAGTAAGTTCTATTATGACTTGAGCATTTAGTCTTTGGATAGTAAGCCCTGTTTGTTTCTAATTTAATATTTGACTAAAATGTAACCACTGAGAGAGAATTGTTTCAAAGTGTATGAAATAGACCATTATATACTGTGCCTTTTACCACAGTAATCAATTGTCTTGTTGGGATGCTGTCTTTTTCAAATCTTAATTTCACTAAAATGCAAATTTTGTAATTATTATGCATTAGTTTTCTTCCACTCAATGCTACCCTTACTCACCAATTCAGTTCAGCTTGCTGGCACATGCATGGATATTTTGGTAGCCTTCCCCCTTATTAAAAAGACAAAAAGTGAATTAATAATCTGTAGAGTATTTGCTTTTGAGAGTGTTAATGTCAACTATTTTCATGCAGACAAATAATTTCATCTCCATTGCACAAAACCAACACTTTCTCTATTTACACTGAGCTTTTTTTCTAAAGGTCATTAAGTATACATTTAGTCATTGATTACTATAGTTAAATGCACAATGTGTATTTCAGAGGTTTAGGCAGAATCTGATGCCTACAAAGATCAGTCATGATTTGTGAACACCTGTTGGCATAGCATAGTCCAGATGCATTATTAGTGTTGGGATATTTTTTTTCTTAAACTTTCCCTTAGGAAATGGACTAGTTTGAAAGCGTTTTGTAATTGCACAGTGGGAATCCTATTCTGGCTTTAGTATGAATACCAATTACAGAGCTATTAATTGATGCTAACTGAGATTTTAAATTAATTAGTGGTGAGGGAGGAAATATTGTTACCCTGCTGAGATTAATTTATATGAGAATTTAAACATTCTAGAAGAAAATAATCATGTTTCATTGTAAATATAAACACAGTGTTACTCCAGCATAGCTCTTGCCATTTTAGATATGCTTGTAAATCAGTAGCAACTGCTAAACCAATTTGAATTTTCTTGTATTGAAATTCCCATAATATGTTGGTTTGTCTGAAGCTTACATTTGATTGTACTCTGTTTGTGTTGCACCCACCTGCAGACATTTAGTAACACTCTTTATTTTGATAATAGAAATGGAAATGTATTTAAAATAAAATCAATTACAGTATTAACATTTCCACACACTCCCCTCAGGAGAGTAGCTAGGAATAATGGTAGAATAAAGTGGCATGTATATTATGCTGATTTTATAGTACAATAAATCCAGAGGAATTATTTTGCATCACTTTGATTATATGCACATTGTTTGCTCTTATAACTGAAATCACTCTGAGAGAAATGAAAGATACACTTTACTTTCCTTCTGTAGTTAATGGATATACATTATTAGATTATATGGGGATACACTGAAACTAACGGCCTACCTAGTTCGCCATTGTGTTCACACTATGGCCAAAGAGTTACCAGCTGTGAACTTCAGAAGCAGGACACAATTGTGTTAGCCTCTATCCATTAATGTTGCATAGAAAGTAGCAAACAGAGGCATAGTGCCTCTGATACTGGAGGTAATATATAGCCATCATAAGTGATAGCTATTAATAACTTAAACCTATTCATATATCTAATCCCCCTTTTAAATTGTCCAAGTTGGTGGTCACCACTATATTAATTATATACTGTGCTTTCTTATCCCCAGCTTTGTCTTTGTCATACAGAGTTAATATAAGCTTCTTGTACTAAAAAATACATGTACTGTAATTTAAACTCTCTGAACTAAGTAAAGAGAGCCAATATTGAATAGTGGTTTGAGTGTTGGACTATTGCCCTTTTCACATGGCCCCTTTCACACAGCTGAATAAAATCCCACATGTTCTGCTTTGAACTGGAATATATGGCAGTGTGGACTCTGATAACGCAGTTCAAAGCAGATATTGTGAGATTTTCTGCCTTGATATGCTGGGTTATATGGCTGTGTGGAAGGGCCCTATGATTCTGGAGACCCAGGTCTGAATCCCTGTTCAGTCATGGAAACCTACTGGATGAGTTTAAGCAAGTCATACTCTCCCATTGAAAAAGGCAGAGGCAAGCCCACACCTCAAATCTTACCAAGAAAACCTCACCATTCTGGTTAGGGCTGCCATGAGTCAGTAAGAAGTTGAAAGCATACAACAACAACAAGTTTATGTGCTCTTAGATTGTGCATGCATTCTAAAGCAAATATTCACATTAGGCTACTGTTATTACTGTTAGAATACATTGTTCAATTCATGTGGAAAAAACACCCCTCGTCAAAGCTGGAATGCTAAGAAATAACTCTTACGTTAAACATTGACTAAAATGTTTGGATATTCTGAATGTATTTTGAAAGTATTTTCTGATTCCCCCTCCCCTGTTTTTCTTTCACTTTTAGGTTTTGTATGAACAATTCAAGTTTTTCTTGAATCTTTATTTTCTCGTTGTCTCCTGCTCACAGTTTGTACCGGCTCTGAAAATAGGCTACCTCTACACCTACTGGGCTCCTCTGGTAAACTTGCTATAAAACTGCTTTCTTTTCTTTTCTTTTGAAACCATGTAAACTAGAAGGCTTTGGCAATAAAACTTCCTGCTACTTAGATATTAAATGGAGTACTCCTTTGAATGCTCTTTCGCTTTCTTTTAGCAACTAGTGATATGTCTACACTGAGCTGAATGCCAGTCACATTACCTTATGCAACATGATTTTTGTTCCTGGTTTATAAATGTCATTTCCTAATCAAAACATGGCGGCCACAAAAAGAAGTTTATATTAAACTGCAAACTATTTTTTCAAACCAGGACAGAAATATTTTCAAATTTTGTTACATTGCTACATCAGTGTAGTTGTTTTATATTTGCAGCTACTGTTGCATTTTACTGATCTTAACCTGGCAGGTTTATGATGTTTATGTTGGTTGCTAATGTTTTTGTATTATTGTCTTTGTACTTTTTGTATTTTGTGTGTTTGCACCCTTGAGTGCTTTGTGAGCTGCCCTGAGTCACTCCAGGAGATGGTGGCAGGGTATAAATAAAGTTCTACTAATTATTATTATTATCAATGGCCTTGAACTTGAAAAAATAATAAAACTCTTGTTTTCCAAAATACTTGTAACTAGAAGGAGCAGCTACTATATGAGACATGCTACAATTAAATGTTTTCGGAATAATTTCCTTGCTTACAATTAAAGTATAATTTCTAGTATGTTATAATTTACTCTGCTAATTTTCAAATATCGCAGCTGCTTAAGCATGCCATTCCTTATAAGCCATCGTGACTTTTCGAAATTTGAAGTGTTGTCCCACATTTTCATCTGAGCCATCAAATTGTCATAGAAAGGATCATTGTAATGGAAGAATATTGGGAAAGACTCTGCTTGCAGAATTACAGAACCTAGTCTTCCTCCCTCCCTAATGCAGCTTATTTGGTTCTATAATGCTACCCCCCACCCAGTGCCTGTTTTTCTGATAGTTCGGAAGGGTGGGGTGGGTGGGGATAAAACATGCTGTGTTATATTTGCATCTGACTTGCAATAGAAAACTGATTCCGCCCATTTTACATATTCTTACAATAGGATTCTCTTGAAAGAGTTTTATTGTATTTTTGGAAGTGTTGATCAGAATTATTAGTGAATAGCTCAATTTTGATCAGCTGTTTTTCAATAACCATGATATTAGGGAAGGGGAACAAAAACATCCCCTCGGCTCTTCCAAAAATTGATTGCAAGCACATATTTTTCTCATCTATTGTTAAGTCCTCTGTGTATTTTAATAGAAATATTTTCCATTTTGGGAAATGTCTGTTATATTTTAAACAGGGATTTGTTTTGGCTGTCACAGTGCTGCGAGAGGCAGTTGATGAATTTCGGCGTTACCAGCGAGACAAGGAAATGAACTCCCAATTATATAGCAAGCTTACGATACGAGGTTGGCATACATATGTGTAAATCCTGTACAGTGTTTGTACTTTCTAGTCCATGCTAATTTCAAACTGTCCAAAAATTTTGCACAGCTTGTGATCCAGAAAGCAAAATCACGCCCCACTTCTTGTATATTATTGATTGCCCAGTGCCTGACAAAATCTTAGTAATTCTACTAAAAAAAGGAAAATAATGTAGATTATTAAATCTCTGGAAAGTTACAATGCATGTTTGAGTGCATTCCAGAAGAGATTATCAGAAGTTGCATAGGTTTGTTTGAGATCAGTGAGAGAAAGAAGCATTTAGTAAATGGAAATATGTGGGTGGGTTTGGGGGGGACAAAACTATGGATTTGCTATGACCCATGGATAAGTTGTTGGTCATTCCACTAAGAGGGAAGTGCCAGCAATGCCTCTGAGGGCCAGCTCCCCTGGCAGCTGCATTTTTTCTGCGCAGGTATTCAAAAAGACCTTTTGCCACCCAGTTCAGAAAAAGGATAACTCCTTTTTTAAATGAAAATTTAGGGCAAATGAAGTGTAGTTTAAAACAAAAACCATTTACTCATTAAAACTCTAGCAAAGTTGATGGAAAAGATAAAAATAAATGGTTTGGTTCTTAAAACATGATGGCATCAGAGTATGATATACAGTTCTGATCTGACTATGTAATAACATATATGTGGTTGGACCCAATTGTATGCTTCTGCTGGTCAGAACTAATTCTGACAGTAAACCAATAGTTCTGCACTCCCTCTTCATTTTCAAAATCTTTTCAAGAAATCTGTAGACAACCTTGAAGCAGATTTTTGGTAGTGTGGAGGGCTGTGTGGCAAGAGAAGAACAGAACATTCCATTGTGGTAATTAATTTTGAATAGCATAGTGATGGATGTAATATCAAATGTATACTATTAATTGAAACTTTGTAATTTGTAATTTGTAATTTTTTTTAAATGTTTGTTTTTCTACTTGTTTCACCACTTATTTTCTGTGTGATGCAAAACCTTTGGACAAGATCCAGTATAAATCTTTTCCCCCTTTTAGCAGTGCTGCACTAATATACCAGTGCTGCACTATAATTCAGCAATAGCAAATCTTCTTACTTATAATTCAGCACTACTGGAAGAGCAAATCTTTTTGCTCCAGATTATCTGCTTTGAACTGGATTATATGGCAATGAAGACTGGTATAATCCAATTCAAAGCAGATAATCTGGATTTTATATGGCAGTTTGGAAGGGTTCTCATTTAGGTGCATTCTTTTTCCTGTATATTGGCAATTTCCAGCCTTTACCAGTCTCCATGTTCCTACTTTCTAAAGAAATAGCACAAAGCTAAAAGTATCTCTTGAGAGAAAGGAGCCACTTTTCTGAATCTCCTTGTGACTCCTAAAATATCTCTTTGGTATCCCTTGGAAATAAATGGTGGAGACTGTAAATTAGAACAAGAAATGTGTTTCCCATTACCAAAGTAACTCGACCAGCACTTCCACACTCCTGTCTAATAGTGCAGAATATGGAAGAAAATACCCATGTTAACATTGGTATTGCATTATTTTCATTACTTCTAGTTTTTGTTCCAACTAGTATGTAATTGTGCATGGCAAATATTATTTGGATACAATATTGCTTTGTAGCTTTGGCAAGCCATGAATTGTTATTTTACCATAACAAGAAATAACATATCAGCCTTGTTCTCTAGCAATGTCTATATGTTTGCTGTTCCTAAAGAAAGAGATGGAGACAATAATTGCAGCAAATAAGTAATAAAAATCTTTGGAGATTATTGTTGCTGCTGCTGCTACTATTGTTAACTTGTTTATAGCCCACCTTTTCCCTATGAGTCTCAAGGTGACCAACAGCCACACAATTTAATGACAATTTAAAACATAGCAAATAAAAAAAATAAAATATTGGTGTGTGAATATAAAGTCAAAATACAATTAAAATACAATAACTGCAATTAAAATTACATTTAAAACTCACCTTCCCCCCCAAATCCCACCACAATCTCCCAAGCAAAGTGGTTCTCATCCTCCCCAAATGCCTGCTGGCACAGCAATGTCTTTATTTGCTTTGATGGTGCCATCATAGTCTCTCTTGGGAGAGAGGTCCACAGCCTGGGAGCAGCTACCAAAAAGGCCCTCTTCCCTGTTCCCACCAAACACATTTGAGTGAGATATTGTATTTGACAACACAAGAGAATCTAACATCTGACTATGTCAGTGAAGCATTCTAAAATCATGCTTTTGTTAAGAAGCAAAATTGAGTAATTTTGTACATAACATCACCCTTGGAGAAAGAAAGAGAGCTCTTCTCTATTCCTGCTTCAATCACTTCCTGAGTTATCTCACACAGAAGTCTTCTCTCTCCCCACTCATAGAACTTCCGAACTTAATCTTTGTCAGAAGTTATACTTCTGAACTAAGCATATTCCTTACTGTGTATATGGATAATTAGTCTTTCCCATTTCCTAGCTCATGTTATTTGAATGGTGGTAGTAATTGTAGTAACAGACTAGCTTTTATAGCATTAGAAAACTCAAGGAAAAAAAGCAAAAGTGAAAACCATATATCCCCAATTCCTGCCAATATAAAAATATCTTTTTGATCCTTGTAACAATATATGGCAGAATGAGGCTGTGATGATCCTGTGTTTGTTTCTGCTAATGAAGCATACAAGGCACCTGGACTTGGAACAGTTCTTTACCTAAAACAGAGGCTTAGGAATCTGTTAATATTCTCTGAAATGAAATGTCAGTGTCCCTTACATCTTGTAAACAGGATTAGCTTATTATGATTTGAGATCTTGAATGACTTTTTTAGTTATGGTGTAGGCCAGTGCTGTAGTCATAAAATTTAACAGACATTGACATTTCATAGGTTTTGTATCTTAGTGCAACTTAATTTTTCTTTATGTCAGTTCAGATCCTCAATAAACAGAAACTCTGTACTTTCTATTCCCTTTTCTCCTGTCTTTTCTATTGCTTAGTTATAATTCCTGAAATGGTATAACTTTTTACATTAGCTACCTTGATCACTTGGATGAGAGCTGGGAAGACAGACTACAAATCTTAAAATAAAATTACAGTGAAAATTGTAATTTGAATTATTTCTATTCATTTTTCTAGATGATACAGGGTCTTAAGGGGAAGAGACAGAAAGTGCATAAACTTTTTTGGTACATTGTTCTCATGCTTTTGCGTACCTTCATTATGGAGACCTCATGTTTTAATGCATGGCTTCTGTTTATTTTAAAGTCATTGCAATCTTCTTGAGCCATTCAAGTGTAATGAATTATGATAGATACTTAATTGTGTTCTAGTTCCACACACAGCTTTAGGCAAAGGCTCATGCCTTGGTGGACTATAAAGCTTGCATATGCAGCCACTTCTGACAGCTTTGGACTTTTTTATTGGCAATAACACAGATGGTGGTGAGTGTTTTTAAGCTAGTGAGATGTGTTTAGGAGAAAAAATGGTTTGCAAAAAATAATTTATGCAATGAGTAGCATTTGATGTTTTTCTCAAATTTTCTTTGCAAAGTTGTAACATCACATCCTTTGTATGCTTCTGAAAA
Source organism: Anolis apletophallus (assembly GCA_030556195.1). NCBI lineage: Eukaryota > Metazoa > Chordata > Lepidosauria > Squamata > Anolidae > Anolis > Anolis apletophallus. Next base: position 62,739,655 of record JARBWK010000007.1, on the reverse strand, counting down.
GTTATCTTGTTATTACTGGTTGCAACAAAAGCCAAAAGACTTTAAGTTATAGTTTTGCTGTTGTATAGTTTATTTTACCAAACCTCACTTGCAAGTGAATGGATATAGGCCAAAGTTAGTCATAAGGAGTTGGCAATACATGGAAGCATTTTCAGACCAAGAGACCTCTTGACACTACTATGGAGACTGAACTGTAGGACTGTTTGGAACAAACAGCATCCTGTGCCTCTTTTATCTCCCACACTGGACTGTTTCCCAGGAGAGAAAATGATCCTTTGCTCTATTAGTTGCTGCCAGCACAAATCCTATAAGTGAACATGTGAATTTGGATTTTTTTGTCCAATATGCATCACTTTACACCATCTTGCACCGAATCTCATTTACAATTTATTGCCATTTCTCTCACTTTGGAGAAATACGTGTGGCATCATTGATTTTTATTTTCCCCATTCTAATTAATTTAGTGTTTTCATTAAATTTAGCCCTCTCACTACTGATTTCTAAATATAGTCATTTATACATCACATTTGCAGTGTTTGTCCAGGATCCAACTGTTTTTAGTAAATAAGAAACGGATATGGACTAAATTTTGTGATTATACCACAGTAACACATTCCATCTGATCTTGGCTGCTATGCAGAGTCAGTCTTGGTAATTTTTGGATGGCAGACTGCCAGTGAATACCAGGTGATGTAAGCAATATTGCAGAGGAAAGAACTGAAAAAAACACCTGAGTAATTCTTTACCTAAGAAAACTCTATGAAATGTATGAGTTGCAGTTAGTTCACAAGAAATGTATCCATGCGTGCTCAGATGTACACACATGCACACACACATTTAATGTTAGTGTTACCTAGTGTAGGACCCTTGAAATGAATAAAACTTCTTAAACATAACATAATAAGCTTTAGTTAATTGATTTCACTATTCTATTTTAAGTAGACCTAAAACTTGATTTAGCCTACGTGCTGTGTAATTAAGAGTGGGTTGCTGAGACTTAAATGGCATAAAAGGTTTGTTATAAAGAAAAGTCTCTGGAAATGACAGTTCATGTGCTATTGAAGACAATTAGAATCTATGGGCTGGCAGGCTTTATCCTCCAAGTTTGGGGTTCAGAGGAGCTTGAAGAGCCCTTAATCCAAACAAGACCCATAATGCTCCTCATGAGTGATAAACTGCAATAATCTTGCATTAAACTATACTTCAGAAAATGGAAATATTGGTGGCTGGGTTCAGGGTGCACATGCTAACTCTAATACTTTCAGTTTGAAGAAAAAGATTTAGTGAATCCTAAGGAATACTATAAGTTCCTAAATAATGAACATTGGAAACACTCAAAGCATTCATAATTTTATTTGAGGTAAACATATAGCCAAAAAAAAGGCAGAACATCAGAAATCCAACATATGTGTGAGATGAAGCTACTAGGAAGGACGTGTTCTACGTGTGAAATTGTATACTGTCCTGGGATAAAGTAAGGGAAGGGAACAGTTCACTGTATTCGTAATTTTAAGTTACACTTCTGTTTAGAGAATAAGGAAGTGTCATTGACCAAGACAATAATTTCTACCAGTTAATGCACATCAGCTTTTACAAACATTTTGAATGATATGTTTTAACTGAAGTGGACTAACAACAAATTGTAGAATTGTGGACTCAATGAATCAGAAATCAGAATGTGAATGTGTTCTCTGTTCTCACCTGAACAAGCAATAGTTAAATTTACAAGTATATGGAATGAAAATTGCATATGGAGATCTTGGGTGAATACATAATTAGTTCAGAATTGCAATGTAGATTTGCTGGTGGCTTATTCAGTTTTCTTAGAAAAGTCACTTGGTTTGTTTCTTGTCAAGTTGTAATAATTAAGGTTAATCTTTAACACTGAATGCTTAAACTTTCGGAATCTATAGTTGCTTACTTGTATAAAAGTACATTTTGAAACTTATTTCCATAATTAGTATTTTCCAAGACTCTGTGGGGCAAAGCAATGTTAGACCTTTGATAATTTCTTGGTGATTGCTTATGCTGATTAATTTCCTCCTCCTTCTTTCTCCAAAGGTAAAGTGCAAGTTAAAAGCTCAGACATTCAAGTTGGAGACCTCATCATAGTGGAAAAGGTTTGTTATTTTTACAATATATTTTAAATATTAAGAGTTTAAATGTTTTTCCTTGTATTCTTTGTCCTGAGTAAGCTATATGTACAACTATCAGAGGAGTCTGAGTAATATGCTTCTGGGAAGATCTTGCATGCTCCCACAGTCAAATTGATTTGATACCAGATATTTGGGGATTTCTAAGTTTGCTTGTGTGTACTTAAAGTTTTCCTTGCCTCTCCTGGGGTTAATTGCTAATTTGTTTTCTTCTTCGTGTAGTCTGTGAAATGCACACAAGTGGGTTTACTCTGCGCATGCGCAAGAATCTCGGACATACTAGCTCTGAATAAAGAAATTTACATAAGCCCCTCCCAGTCCCCGCCCCCCCTCACCCCCTGATTGAGCTACCTAGTCAGTTCCTTTTCCGCCTTGCCAGCGAAAGCATCTCCGACTGCTAGCTCTCCTGATTTGGAAAAAGACCACGGATTGCCCTGACTAACCTTCTCAGATAAGATGTCTTCCCTCTCCTTTCAAAAATGCTCTGCTTGTGGGGCTACTTTGACCCAAGAGGACAGACATTTAAAGTGTCTCCTCTGCCTTGGAGAATCCCATAACCCCCAGGCCTGCAATATATGGAGGTCCCTTTCTAACAGAGCTCTAAAGAGCAGGGATTCTGCTGCCTCGGGGGTGCTCCCGGCCCCACAGCCCCCTCAGGGATGCGCCCTGTCACCGGTACCGCTCCCGAGGGGCTCGATCATCCCCGGATTCTCCGGGTCCGTGCCGGCCTCCATGGCCTCTTCACTCAACTCCTGGCATCCGTGGCAGCCCCTCCCCCAGCTCCCTCCCCGGCTCCTCTCCTCAGGCCCGGCCCCGCCCCTTGTTCTTTCCCTTGCAATCCATTTCCTCGCTCCAGCCGCCACCGTCAATGTGGCGCAGCTGCTTGGTCAGCTGCATAAGATCCCTCTGACCAGTAGGTCATGAGTTTGAGGCCTGCCCGGGTCGAGGTGGGTGCCCGACCTTAGCCTGCTGTCAACCTTCATAGCCCGAAAGACAGTTTCCATCTGTCAAGTAGGAGATAAATCACCACATCAAGTGGAGAGGCAGACTCTATCCAAGAGGATAATATTGACCTTACATCCTCCATTACTACATGCCTACCCAGCGCTGATCCTCAGCAGACAGAAGTTTTCAACTATTTCTGCCTTATTGATTTAAGTAGCCAGATCCCTTGATTCAACTCCCTCAATCTGAGGATGGGGTTCTACTGCCCAAGCACTTCTAGGGCTGAAACCTCTATTGCGTTGACCTGTTTGCCACCCATGGCTACCTAACTTCCAAACTAAATTTATTGTGACCTTACCTATAGATGAGCCAGGCCTGCTCAATCCTGAGACAGACTCCCAATTACAATACTCACATAATAAGAACGCTTAATTATTATGGCCAACACTCTTACCAAGCCTACCAACCATACAGATTAAGGTGGCGCCCTTACTAACAATATCCTCAGTTCTTCCGAGGATACTACAACTCTCTTTCCGGAGGAGGACCACAGTCTCCCTCTCCCATGACTCAAGCGCCAGATCCCTCCCCCTCAAAGCTCAATATCAGGGATCCTACCCCAGACATACAAGGTATCGCTTCTAGCTCACACCTTGATAGGCCTCAGCCTTTCTCCCAGCCTACGGTCCATTACCACTGATAGGTGGGTTCTGGACAGTGTTCATCAGTGTTATGCCATAAAATTTCAATTTCTCCCACCCCGGAAAAGCTGCTGTCTACCCAGGCAGGTTTTGGCTTGCTGGAAAGACCCACCCCTCCTTTCAAGGAGCCATGTTCCCCACTCTACCACCAAACTCAATTTTGCCCCTTTTCTAGATATTGCCTTGCGAATAAGGGAGATGGTTTACTTTGACCATCGCTAGACCTTGGATAATCAACCGCTTCATTAGGCCGCACAAATTCAGGATGGTCACACTCCCTCCCAGCCTCCCCTTTATTCCTAAGGGAACATGAATGGCTACCATTGGCCCTAAGATGCCTACTCCACATCTCCATTAGGCACTCCCACCGGAAGTACCTCACCTCTTGGTCAAGGTCTTCCCATTCTCTGTCAATGTCCTTTCATTCGGCCTTCCCACGGCCTTCATGACTGATTTTTTCCTTTTTATCATGTGGCCATTTGTTTGCTATCATCAACTATATTTGCCTCTTTACAGGATCTAAGCTTAATAGTCAACCTGACAATTTACATCTCCTACCTTTTCAAACTGCTTAATTCATAGGCACACTTTGGCCTCCATGTCCTGAGAGGCCTACCTCCCAGAAGACTGCTTTCAAACTCCAAAGCCCTATCCATGATGCCCAGGCCCAAAGCCATGGTTCCGCACGGTCATTCTATCAATGGCAAACACACCCATTGTGTCCCCAGGACTTCCCTTCACCTCTCTTTACTGTCGCTGTCATTGACGACAGACACCTCTTACATAGGCTGGGGTGCTCACCTTCGGTGGTCTCATCACTAGAGACAACCACACTTCAATGCTTAGAGCTCATAGTGATAGACAAAGCCCTCGGATCCTTCATTACCTTAGTTTCAACCACAACATTCAGGTTTTCACAGAGAACACGTCAGTCAATTATTACATCAACTAACAAGGGACACCACTCCCTCACTCTACTCTCAATATCTTTCAGATTTTGGAGTGGTGCATCAACACAACATCTCCCTCATAATATCCCTTCCCAGGTCAACAAAACACTTTATCAGGCTCCCTGAACAGGGCCTCATCAGATAGACATCTTACATCACACTAACACTCATACAAGGCATATCGCGCGAGTCTCCACCTCTCGCATTCCCAGATTGCTTAAGAGACGCCTTCCTCTACCAGTGGCTCCCGAGACTTCCCTACGCCTTCCTCCCTCTCCACTGCTTACTAGGTAATCACCAAATTGGTTGTTGACATCTTAGACTGTTTCCAATAGCCCCATGATGGCCTCGTCGACCGTGGCTCACTCCTTTTCTTAAACACCCCAGAGAGACTTCCATCGTCTCCTTCTTGCTCCCAACCTACTCCTTCTATAACAAGGCCTCATCTTACACAAGACCTTTCCTCCCTCCACCTCACAGCGTGGACGACTGAGCCATCTCCCATCTGCCTGACCCCATCCATCTCATAATACAGGCGGCCCTAAACCTCCGCTAAAGGCTTATACATATAATAAACTGGATTCCAATTTCTACAGCCGCTTGGACATCTGCCACAGCCGGCACTACTTTGCTGTCCTAGTTTCCTGGTGGATCCTTTTACAAGGGCTTACCTATCTTCCATAAATCTACCTTAAACTCCCTGTCCTGCTACATGAAAGAATCTGGGGTTCCTCCCCTCTTTCCAAGACCCACGGATGGACATGTTCTAGAGATATTAAGTGTTCATTCCCCTATCTCCCTCCCTTCCACCTGAAACATCGGGTTGGTTCTACCCCAACTCACCGAGCCACCCTTCCTACCCATGTTTACATCCCATATATCCCATTTCTCATAAGATGGCTTCCTTGTAGCCATCACCTCAGCCATTAGGGCTAGTAAGATCGCAGCGCTCCGCTCTGGCTCTCCCTTCATCCGTTCCATGGAAACAAGGTTGTCCTCTACATGGATGTCACATTTCTTCCTAAACTTATTTCCCAATTCCATATGTCCCAGGACATTACCACCCCCTGTTTTTTCCCAACAGGGGCCACCATGGCTCAAAGAGAACGTGCCGACCTCATAAGCAGAAGCACAATGAGTTCAATCCCTGCCAGGGGAAAATGGCAAAGTAAAAATTATAAAACCCCTCCTCATTGGAGATTCCACTGCACTCTCTTGGCATCAAGAGAGCCCTGTTCTTTTACTTACATAGTACACCCCCTATACTAAGTTTACTGACTCTTCCCTATTATTGGAAGACTCCTTGGGACTGTTATTTACCTCTCAATGTTTGGCCTCATGGATAGTCCTGGCAGCCCGGTTGGCCTACCAGCTAGCCATAAACTACTACCTGTTGGTCTTTAAGCCCGTTCTACTACAACAGTTCTACACCCCAGGCGTTTTGCGGGGTGTTCCTGTTGATCAAATTTGCTAGGCTGCTACTTGGGTGACCCCCTCGACGTTGCAGCCCATTACAAGCTCGACGTTCTCGCTAAGAAGGATACATCCTTTGGCAGAGCTGTCCTGTTCTCCTGTGTGGCATGACCCACCTCCAGATACGTGAGCTTGTTAAATCACCCACTTGTGTGTATTTCACAGACTACATGAAGAAGAAGGTTAGGTTGCTTACCTGTAACCGTGTTTCTTCGAGTGTAAGTCTGTGAAATTCACACAAACCCCCGATCCTCCCCTCTGATGTCATGTCTTATGTTTCTGCTGCTGTCGGCGGCAAGGAACTGACTAGGTAGCTCAATCAGGGGGTGAGGGGGGCGGGGACTGGGAGGGGCTTATGTAAATTTCTTTATTCAGAGCTAGTATGTCCGAGATTCTTGCACATGCACGGAGTAAACCCACTTGTGTGAATTTCACAGACTTACACTCGAAGAAACACGGTTACAGGTAAGCAACCTAACCTTTTTGATACTCTCCATGTAATGCAATCCTTGATTGAAGGTAGCTCTTCTTCATTTTGTACAATTGTATATACTCTTCAACATACCTTTTTAATTTTATAGTATAAAACCTCTGATTATCCTCCAGGTGTCTTAAATAAACATACTGTACTTAATTTGGCATGAACACTATGGTGGCTTCTGTATTACGTGATGATTAGCTTATTGTGATACATGTAATGCACATGTGAATCAGGCAAAACCTTTTATATTGCTTTGTGAGATTTCAAATGAACATTCCAATGAGTTCACATACTTTGTCTATAACAGGAATGGTCCTCCAGATATTAATGAATTCCAGTTTTCTTCATAGAGGAAAACACCACTTATCTAATGGATTAGAGTAGGTATGGGCAAACCCAGGCCTGCGGGCTGGACTTGGCCCTTTGGGCTCTTTGCCATAGCTCTTGTCTCCTTCGGCCTCCCTTTCAGTATGTGGGCGCAGTGGCCCATCATGAACCCAGGCTGAGAGGATGAGCAAGGCAGAGATATGCCTCTGGCAAGCACTGCAGAGCACTCGGCAGCTGTGTGTTTGTCTCCTCTGGGCCTGGGAGAACGCAAGCCACTGCCTTCCTGGGGCCCAGAAAAGAGTGAGGGAGAGAAACATGCCGTTGCCAAGCATACTTGAAAGTGGCATGTTTCCCTCCCTTCTCTGGGCCCAGGGGAAGGCGGGCCACTGCCTTCCCCTGGGCCCAGAGAAGAGCCAGGGAGAGAAACACACTGTTGCTAAATGTGCTGGACAGCAGCAGGCTTCTCTCCTTTCTCTGGGCTTGAGAAAGGCAGGCCACTGCCCTCCTGGGGCCCAGAGAAGAGCTGGGGAGAGAAACATGCCACTGCCACTTTGCAACTATGTGTTTTGTCTCCCTCTTCTGTGCTGCTGCCTTCCCGGGGCCCAGAAGAGAAAGACCTACCCCGCCCCTCTCCTGGATCCAGCCCCTCCGAGGCCCAAGCCCCGCCCTTTTGCCCCAGTCCTGAATATTCTGGCCCCACCCACACTCTCTCCTGGCCCAGCCCTTGCAGCCATGTCCAAAAGACGGCCCCAGGGCAAAAAAAAAATTACCCATGCCTGGGTTAGAGGCTGGAGTGCTGTTAGGTTGAAAATGGTTGAAAAATGGTTGAAAATAGAACCTTTGGCTACTGAAAAATGTAAATAAATGCATATCACTTTTGAATGCATGGTAAAAGAACTTGTACACATTCAGAAATTATTCTTCAGGAAGAATGGGGTCAAACATCTATTATTGGCTTTTTGTACAAGAAAAGTGTAATCATATGGGGAAAGGATGTATTTTTTTTCTTGTATCAGATATCAAAAATAAAAACATCAGACAGATAATATGAAGCCCTTAGACTAGATACTTTAAATGTCTTTGTAGCTAATGTTTAGTGGTTGTGGTAGCAGCAGCAGCAGCAGCAGTAGTAAAAAAGGTAAAGTCTAGTCGTGCTCGACTGGGGATTGGTGCTCATCTCCATTTCTAAGCCGAAGAGTCGGATTGTCTGTAGACACCTCCAAGGTCATGGAGCGCCATTAGTCCCCCCCCCCCCCCGGAGCAGTACCTATTGATCTACTCACATTTGCATGAGCTCCCGGTGGCGCAGTGGGTTAAAGCTCTGAACTGCTAAACTTGCTGACTGAAAGGTCGCAGATTTGAATCTGGGGAGTGGCGTGAGCTCCCACTATTAGCCCCAGCTTCTGCCAACCTAGCAGTTCGAAAACATCCAAATGTGAGTAGTAGTAGTAGTATATTTTTATATCTCATTCTCTACTGTATTTGGCTTTATATTTTGTCCTGTGGTTTGTATTCTTGCTTTTTATGTCTGTTTGTAGGTTTTGTGTTAGCCTTTCTGAATATAGATAAATAGATAAAGAAATGATTCAAGAATGAATTTACTCTTTCTTCTTCGTGTGGTCTGTGAAATGCACACAAATGGGTTTACTCCCACGCATGCGTCAGAATCTCGGACATACTAGCTAAAATTAAAGATTTACATAAGCCCCTCCCACTCCCCCCCCCCCCCCATCCCCAGAGTGAGCTACCTCCTTAGTTCCTTGTCCGCCGAGCCAGCGAAAGGATCTCCGACTACTAGCTCCTTGCTAAGACCACGGATTGGCTCGACTATCAGATAAGATGTCTTCCTCTCTTTTAAAAAGTGCTCAGATTGTGGGGCAACTTTGCCCCAAGAGGATAAACATGCAAAATGTCTCCTCTGCCTGGGAGAAGCTCATATTCCCCAGACTTGCAAAATTTGCAGGTCTTTTTCCACTAGAGCTCTAAAGAGCAGAGACTCCAGGCTTAAAGCTGCTCTTTTCGAGCAGTCTATAACTTCCACAGGGACTGGGCTCTCTCATTCCATGAGCCAGCCATCCCTGCCTGCTATCCCTCAAAGTCCCACTCCTCTCAGTGCTTCGACTGATAGTGCCATTCGCGAGTTGGCCTCTGACTCAGCCATTGAGCCACTGCGAAAGAAAAAGCAAAAAGCCTCTAAACCTGCCCTCAGATCCAAAGACAAATCTAAAGAGGTTATGGCACAAAAGCAACCAAGGCTCCTGGCCGGCCCTGCGCCTCCCAGTCCTTGCATGCCCTTGTTAGCAGCAGAGACGCTGCAACTTCTTGAGGGCGATGATGATTTCTCAGGAGTGGAAGATCCCCCCCCAACTCCTCCCCATGCACCTTCTTTCCTCCGTCACCGAGGGAGATCCTCCCTCCACCTCTCCTCCGTCTCCGCCACTCGCTCAGGTTCCCCCCCCTTCCTTCCCCGGAGACCGAAGCACTCCTCCATGAGGAGGCCTGCACCACACGGCCTCCCTCCCCACCGCGGAGACCGAGCGCGCCGTTTTTTGCACCGCAGCGCACAGACGCGCACTCTTCCCCCCAGCGCCGCGCGAGCGCGGGGCTCTCCCCACCTCAGCTTGCTCGGTCTCGGTCTCGGAGCCCTCTTAAAGAGGCGCCCGGTAACCGAGACCACTCTTGGGACTACCCTTATGGATACCCTCATGGCTATCCTCCTCCCTACCCCCCTTTCCCTATTATCACCCTTACTATCCCCGAGCCCTTCCATTCTCCGGATCCCTATCGGGATCAGTGGCCCCCCTCCTCCTACCCTTCGGCATCCGTGGCAGCTCCTCCACCTCCAGCCCCTCCAGCCCCTCCCACTCAAGCCCCAGCCCAGTCCCCTCATCTCCCAGATGATGATGCAGATTTGGAGTCTTCTTCGGATGCTACTCCTGTACCTCCTTTGCCTGAGCCTGAGGCTGATCCTCAGCAGGCAGAAGAATATAAAAAGTTTTCTGCACTATTAATCAGGCTGGCCAGATCTCTTGGCATACAGCCCCCACAATCTGATGATGTGGTTCAAGATCCTTATTTTACTTCTGCTGAACAACAAACACAGCAGTCAACCATTTTGCCTACTATACCCTATCTAGTCAAGCTCCTATAAATTTCTGGAGTTGCCCCTGCTTCCGTCCCGGGCACGTCTAAGCGGGCAGAGAACCTTTATCGAATTGACCTGTCCACCACCCCCTGGTTGGCTAGACTTCCTAAAGTTAATTCGATTGTGACGGATGCTCAGCCTAAGCCAATCCAAAATAACCAAGCTGCTCCTTCTGACAAAGAAGGTAGAAAACTTGATGCTATGGCCAAAAAATTTTATGCCTCAGCATGCCTCTCGGGTAGAATGGCTCATTATGGTGTTTACATGAGCGTCTATCAGTCATACTTGTGGAACAAGATAGGCCCTTATCTGGACCTGCTTCCCACATCTGACCAACCCATGGCTAAGGCTTTCCACCAAGAAGCTCTCACTCTGGCCACCCTACAAAAAGACTTGGCCAAACATGGTGCTGATAACTCGGGCAAACTGATTGCAGGTTCAGTTGCCCTTAGGAGACATGCTTGGTTGAGATCCGCAGCATTGTCGTCCAATCAACGTTCCCTCATAGAAAATCTACCTGTGGATGAGGCTGGTCTGTTCAATCCCGAAACAGACTCTCAATTGGAACACTCTCATAAAATGAAGCAGACACTAAATAAATATGGCCAACAATCCAGTCAACCTTATCAATCCTACAGACAGCGTTGGCGCCCTTATTATTACCAGCAGTCCTTTTGTGGATACTACAACTCCGCTTCGTATAGAGGAGGACAGCAACGGCAGTTCCCCTCACAGGGATACAAGCGTCCAGGTGTTCCATTCAGGGGTCAGTATCGAGGTGGTAGATCCTCAGACACTAGAAGGCGCCGGTTCTAGATTGTTCCTTGACAGGCTCCAATCCTTTATTTCAATCTGGCAGTCCATCACCACTGACAAGTGGGTATTGGACATTGTCTATCGAGGTTATGCCATAGAATTTGATTCCCTTCCACCCCCAGGGAAACCTCTCCCTACCCAGGCTTCCCCTGCTTTACTACAAGAAATTGACTCTCTCCTTCTTAAAGGAGCCATTTCCCATACCCCACCCCACCAAATTCAATATTGCTTTTTTTCAAGATATTTCCTTGTGGATAAAAGGGATGGTGGTCTCCGGCCCATTTTGGACCTCCGGGAAATTAACCGATTCATCAAACCACGCAAATTTAGGATGGTCACTCTCCCCTCCATCCTCCCTTTCATCCCGAAGGGAGCTTGGATGGCTACGGTTGACCTTAAAGACGCCTACTTCCACATTTCTATTCGGCCGTCCCACAGGAAGTACCTCACCTTTATGGTTGATGAGACCCCATATTCCTTTAATGTCCTTCCCTTCGGCCTCTCCACAGCCCCAAGGACTTTCACTAAATGTATGGCGGTCGTCGCCTCCCATCTTTGCCAGCAGAGCATCACCGTATTCCCTTACCTGGACGACTGGCTTCTCTGTTCTGGGTCATGTGACCAATTGTCATCCGATATCAATTATACTTTATCTCTTTTACAGAGCCTGGGACTTGTTGTCAATCTGGAAAAGTCTCATCTCTTGCCTTCCCGGACCATACAGTTCATAGGTGCAGTCATAGATTCCATATCCCAGAGGGCTTACCTCCCAGAGGACCGCTTCCTCAACTTATGCCAGTCTATCCAGGCCGTCCAAACCCACCACTGTTGTTCTGCCTGGACCATCCAATCTATCCTTGGCCATATGTCTTCCACCACGAACGTTACCGCGTTCGCCCACCTGCGCCTCCGCCCCCTTCAAGCCTGGTTCCTCTCTGTGTTCCAGCCGGGGCTGGACATCCAAAACCTGATCCTCCACCCCCCCAGGTCCTTCAGTCCTCTCATGGTGGACAAACAGACCCAATGTCTGCTCGGGCCTGCCCTTCTTTCCCCCTCAACTGTCCCTGTCACTGACGACGGACGCATCATCCATGGGATGGGGTGCTCACCTTCTCGACCTGACCACCAGCAGTCGCTGGTCTCCCTTCGAGCAGAAGCTCCACATCAATGCTCTGGAACTTCTGGCAGTAGAGAAAGCCCTCCGGTCATTCGTGACTCTAGTCTCGAACCATACCATCCAAGTCCTCACGGACAACACCTCAGTAAAATATTACATCAACAAACAAGGGGGCACCCGTTCCCCCACTCTCCTCTCCATATCCCTCCGGATATGGGAATGGTGCATCCACCACGACACATTCCTCCTAGCTGTCCACCTTCCAGGCCTACAAAACACTGGCCGACTCGCTGAGCAGGACTCCGTCCACCACTCACGAGTGGCAGCTCAACACCCGCCACTTTCCCTCACTGATCGAACGCTGGGGCATTCCCCAGATAGATCTATTTGCCTCACACCTCAACACTCACTGCCTCAAATACTGCACGAGACTCCACCCTCTCGCATCCCCAGACTGTCTAGGAGACGCATTTCTCTACCAGTGGTCCCCGGGCCTCCTTTATGCCTTTCCTCCCCTTCCACTCCTACCCAGAGTGGTCGCAAAGCTCCTCTCCGACAACTCAGACTGCATCCTGATAGCCCCATGGTGGCCCCGTCAACCATGGTTCACGCCCCTTCTCCAGGCCTCCCAGGGAGACTTCCTCCGTCTTCCCTCAGATCCCGACCTCCTCTCCCTTCAACAGGGTCTCATCCTACACCCAGACCTCCCATCTCTCCACCTTACGGCGTGGAGGATCAGGCCCTGTCCCACCTCTCCGACCCTGTCCGCCTCATAATTCAGGCAGCTCAAAAGGTTTCCACCAGGAAGGCATACACCTACAAGTGGGATAAATTCCGTAAATTTGTTCTGCCGCTTGGCCATTTGCCACAGTCGGCCCCTACTTCTGTATTGTTAGATTTTCTTATTGACCTTTCCACTAAAGGGTTTTCCCTTTCGTTCATCAAATGCTATTTAGCATCCCTCTCCTGGTACAGGAAAAAAATTGGCGTCCCGTCCCTTTTTTTCAAGATCCTGTAGTGGGCATGTTTTTGCAGGGATACAAAAAGTCCTTTCCCCCCGTTTCTCCTCCTCCTCCATCTTGGAGTTTGGAGCTGGTCCTCTCCCAACTTTCTAAACCTCCCTTTGAACCCATGTCAACATGTCATATTTCCCACCTATCCTGGAAGACGGCCTTTCTCGTGGCCATTACCTCGGCCAGAAGGGCCAGTGAAATCACGGCACTCCGCTCTGATCCCCCGTTCATTCGTTTTCATGAAGACAAAGTGGTCCTCCGGACGGATGTCACTTTTCTTCCTAAAGTTGTTTCTCATTTGACCCAAGACATTGTCCTTCCAGCCTTTTTTCCTAACCCTTCATCTCCCCTGGAGATCACTCTCAACTCCCTTGATGTTAAAAGGGCTTTGTCCTTCTATTTGCATAGGACAGCCTCCTATAGAAAATCCCCTAAGTTGTTTCTTAAATATAGGGAAGATTCCCTGGGACTTCCCCTTACCTCTCAACATTTGGCTTCTTGGATAGTCCTGGCAATCCGATTAGCCTACCAATTAGCCCATAAGGAATTACCTGTTGGTGTTAAAGCCCATTCCACAAGGGCAGTTTCAACATCCCAAGCGTTTTTGCGGGGTGTTTCTGTTGATCAAATTTGCAAGGCTGCTACCTGGGTCAACCCCTCGACGTTTGCAGCCCATTACAAGCTCGATGTCCTCGCGAAGAAGGATGCATCCTTTGGCAGAGCCGTCTTGTTTTCCTGTGTGGCATGACCCACCTCCAAGGTACATAAGCTTGTTAAGTCACCCATTTGTGTGCATTTCACAGACCACACGAAGAAGAAGGTTAGGTTGCTTACCTGTAACCGTGTTTCTTCGAGTGTAGGTCTATGAAATTCACACGGAACCCACCCGTCCTCCCCTCTTTGTCATGCCTCGTTCTGCTGCTGTCTGGCGGCAAGAAACTAAGGAGGTAGCTCACTCTGGGGATGAGGGGGGGGGGAGTGGGAAGGGCTTATGTAAATCTTTAATTTTAGCTAGTATGTCCAAGATTCTGACGCATGTGCGGGAGTAAACCCATTTGTGTGAATTTCACAGACCTACACTCGAAGAAACACGGTTACAGGTAAGCAACCTAACCTTCTGTAAACAAGCCTTGATACCATGTTTGTGCATGCAAACAGTCCTGAGTGAGCCTTGTAGGCAAATAGAACTGATGAAAGCACAGAGTCTTTCAAATTATTGGAACTTGTCTGTCATTTGCAGGCATTGAAAGAGTGAATTGTCAGAAAAGTCTGAAAATGTAGTGGAAGCTGGCCATTGCTGATGAGAGTTACCTTTGAAGCGTAACATGATTTTAAAATCAAGTAATTTACGTGCATGTTTAAATCAGTCTGCACAATCCGCATCCCCCCCCCCAAAGAGCAATAGATTTCTTGGATTTTAGCCATAGTCTCCCTCTGTTATTTTTTTATTCAATTTTAAGATGCTCTGCAAATGAATGTGAAAGAATGAGATGCGCTTATAGCTAGCACAATCTAAAAGATTTATCACTGTGTGTACATGATTGCATCTTGCATTTTTGGATGGGGAAATCTTTTCGAGTATCTCAAAAACATACTAGAAAAATGCCCTGATCCTTTGAAATAACTTGTAACTCTTGAGAACTAAAATAAGTTGGTAATTAGTGTAGTGTGCTATGATATAAGAGTGAAGGAAGTTAAAAGATAGCTTCTTTTTGCCAATGGCTTGTAATAGATCAAGATTGACAGTGCTTGTCAGCCTCTATTCTTGAAGGAATTTATTGGCTTTTATGTTTTTAACAATCACAGCATTTTTTTTTTGCATGGGTGGGCGCTGCAGATGCCTTTTTGAAAAACGAAACATGCCAAACAATCTTGTTTAGTTATCAAAATTAGAATGGGATGCAGGTATAAGCAGAAGTGGAAATTATATTAAGTAATTTTCAAATCTAGTCTTCAGTACCCCTTGCTTAAGGGTAACTACTTTTAGGTTAAAAGCTTTGAATAATATCACTATATAACACAGGGCTGTCCAACTTCTACCGGCCCAAGGGCCGGAATTCCGGTCACAAATGACCTGGGGGGCCAAAGGGTTTGCCTCCGCCCCCGGCTCTGCCCCCTCCCCTGGCTCCGCCCCTCCCCGGCTCCGCCCCCTCCCCTCCCCAGCTCCGCCCCAAAAGGAGGAGGCAGCTGCGCAGGCCTGCGCAGCTATCTCCTCCTTTTGGAGCTTCTGCCTCCTTTTGGGGCGGAGCCGGGGGTCGCTGGCTGTTGAAGCGGCCGCACCAGAGCTTACCTTCCTCTAAGCTCCCGGTGCGGCCGCAGCAGCCAGCGACATGGCGGAGGGCGCGCCGCCGCTGCCACGCATGCCTGGCGTCCTGTGCGGCTTGCCCCTTTCTACGGGCTGGGTGATGTCAGGTGTGGCGCCGGCCTGACGTCACCCAGCCCCGCCGAAAAGGGGTGGGGCCGCGCAGGACGCCGGGCATGCGCGGCAGGGCGGGAGCGGCGAGGTGCCCTCCGCCATGTCGCTGGCTGCTGCAGCGGCCGCACCAGAAGCTTAGAGGAAGGTAAGGTCCCAGTGCGGCTGCTGCAGCAGCCAGCGACATGGCGGAGGGCACCTCGCCGCTCCCGCCCTGCCGCGCATGCCCATGAGCGGCAGCGGCCCCGTCCCCCAAATTTTTTCAAAAAATGGGGTTTTTTTCAAAAAAATTTTTAAAAAAATCTTCCAGGAGGGTAGGCGGGCCGCGTTCAAGGGGCTGGCGGGCCGTGTGCGGCCTGCGGGCTGCCTGTTGGACAGGCCTGGAATAACAGATATTGTATGCATTGACATTATTTGTCTCATAGTATAGTTGCACAGAGATAAAATATATAACAGGTTGCCATCCTCCAACTCATTAGTAAGTGTCTTTAGGATTGTAACTTTAAAAAAAATGAAATTTCTACTTATTTTAATACTGCTTTATGTTCTTTCTAACTAATAAATTAGTAATGTATAAAATATGTCACAGAAATATGTTATCCCAGTCAGGAGTGAAATGCTCTTTTGCTCACCCAATATATCAGTAAACAAAACATGTTAGATGTTTTATGTGTCTAAAAGATGAATCAACATTGTTTAACATTAATTAGTTTGTAGATCACTGAAGGCTGAAGAATTTGGAGATACGTTATGCTGACATACAGGCACAATTGGTATTAATAATAATAATATACTTTATATTCCGCCCCATCTCCCTAAGGGGACTCTGGGTGGATTACAGAACACATTCAGTGCCATTATACAATTAACAAGGGCAGACAATGCAGAAACAGCGGTAAAGACTTTCCCATCTTTTTCCATTTCCAGCATCTGGAGGCTGTGCTTGACTCCAGCCACGGGGAGGTGCTGTCGCTCCATTTTCCATGCTGAGGAGCTTTGTTGTTCATAAGACGTCCTGATCAAGTTGCCGGCATGTTGTTATAGGCACCTTGTTTTCCCCTTCCCGCTTAATGTGGTACCTATTTATCTGCTCACATTGCTGTTTACGATCTGCTAGGTGAGCAGAAGCTGGGGTTGAAGGCGAGAACTCACCCCAATCTGGGCTTAAACTGCCAACTTTTCAATCAGCAAGATTTTCTGCATCTTGGTGGTTTAACCCACTGTGCTAAGCCCAGCCCCTGATGATGATTGAGAGAATCAGGCTGACCTGGAAATCTTTATAGGTCTTCTAGATCAAGAGGAGTCAGTAGCTATAGATGACACCTCATGTCAAACTCTTTTTAAAAGGTGAAAGATTTATACGATCTGAAGAGAAACTCTTTTTGATAGTTGCCCTGCCCCCTGAAGTCCCTCCTTAATAAGAAGTCCCGTCCCCTCTCCTGGAAGTGCCACCTTAATCCCCCTGAAGTATTCTAATCAGCACCTATGACTTCCTTTCCCACAGCTCCATCCTCCAATAGGTCATCTAGAAGTGACTGGTGTGTAGAGCTGTCTGGGTCTGGTTCTTCAGCCATTCTCTCAACATCCTTATAGTCTGGTTTACAAAGTAGGCTTCCATCCGCATCTTCAGTAGCAGCATGGTGCATTCTCTGCATTTCAGTGCTATGTTTTTTCAAAGCATCACGGTCAAAGCTCTGATTGTCGGTATCCAGCACTACCTCGCTGTCCTTGTAGCCTGATTTACAAGGTAGGCTTCCATCCCCATCTTCAGCAGCAGGATGCTGCATTCTTGGCATTTCGGGGGAAAGTTTTTTCAAATCACTATGGTGTGCTCTCTGATTATGAGAATCAGGCTCTATCTTGGCGAATTTGTTTTTCACAGCAGGAAGACCCAGCAATAATCCAAGTCTTCTTGGAGATCCTTTTAGGGCTTTTTAGGACTCAAGTGCACTAAAAGTATGGAAAACCCCACCAGTCTTGACATGTTTGGGGGATAGAACCAATTTGATATTAGCTTTCAGGCCTTCCCTTCATAGGAGTTTTTTTCTAGGTACAGAGGGTACTGAAAGGCTCCTAGAGATTGAAGGACCAGCTGGTGATTCGTGTTTTACTTCTCTAAAAGCAGTTCAGGGTTGCCAGATACTCAATTGGTATATTCCCACCCTATTGGTGCCCTAGGCACCACATGCTAACACTATGGACATGAAACCCCTTCCTATTGGTCCACCGAGGCCCCATGCATATCACTGAGCACAGGGGAGAGGGGCTAAGGCCAGTTTTTCAGCCATTTGGTAGTTCCATGCATTGCTTCTCTGAAACATGCCTTGTCATGTCCATCATGTAGGGGACTGAAATCCCCACCCATTGGTCCATAGCGCTCCCACGTGCTCCTAGGAGAGAGCACATGGCCCCAACGCCCAAGGATGTCCCATTTGTCTGGGGGAGGGATTAAGGTGGGACTTCCGGCAAAGGGAGTGATTTTCAGCCAGGGAGGGCCTTCTGGGGGTGGGCTTCCTGTTCAAGTGGGATTCTGGGAGAGGGGGCGGAACTTCCTGTTAATGCGGGACTTCAGTGGGTGGGGTAATTGTCAAAAAGAGTTTGACATGAGGTGTCATCTATAACTACTTACCTGTTTAAGAGGAATAATTCTTGCATCCTGGTTCTTCAGGTGGAGTAACAGTGCACATGGCATCGGATATTAGCACTCATGCCTAAGGCTTCCGGCAAGACATTGATAAGCCCACTCATAAGAAAATCCATGTCATCTTAACCACCAACTATGTGCTAACAATAGTAACTGCCTAAGCATAAGGCTTGCCCCTTTAAAAAAAACTAAAGAGACTCTGACTATTCAGTGTAATTCATTTCAGAATAGTTATAGTGTTACTGTACAAGAGCTATAAAAACTACAAAAACTCAGTGGTTTTGAAATGGAATTATTTAAGTGAGAACATTTTTGTTAGGCATATTTTTTAATTAGAAAAATTTTAGGGCTCCTCTGCCATACCCAAACCTTTATTTCTATTTGTAACATTTATTTAAACTTTCCGTTCTTGTCTGAGACACCCATCCAAGAGAGCGATTAGGATCCATACCAATTTAGCAACCTTGAAATCTTCCTGGTTTTTAATTGTGCTTCATTACTAGAATTTGCTTTTCATTTTGACAAGTATAGCATAGATCCTTTTCACACCATTTTGAGGGACAAAAAGGTTTAAATATATTATTTTTTGTTACAAAAGAAAAATAATGAAAACTGGCAAATATGAGAATTCATTTTGATTGGCATCCTGTCACCTTAATGAGAATTGTAAGATTAATTATGTTTGGCAGTATGTGAGATAGCTGCATTTTTGATCAGAGCTTCAGCTTGTTAACAGGCAACAGTTTTAAAGATAAGCTAGTAACCCGAGAGCTGACTAAAAGGTTTATGTCAACATTAAAAGAGAAGTTGTAAAGACGTATAGTTAATCTATATAAAGACAGCACATCTGATTTTATGTTTGTCATTTAAGGAATGATTTATTGAGTTCTGAAGTTGCCTTTTGCCTCTCCTCTCAGTTTTGCAGATAGTGGGTTCCCAGGTATTGAATATACAAATTTGTTCATGTTCTTCTGTAAGATTTATACTTTTATTTTACTGTATGAAAAAATTTCCTATTTCAGTGTATGGAATGATTTTGACAGTTTTAGAATAGAGAGTAAACCCTCACTATTTATTTTAACGTGTAACAGAAAAATGAGATTCTATACTAATTCCCATGCCATTTATTTTTCTTAGATATCAGAAGAGCGTCCTTAAACATTTCTATGTAGACCACAAACATTTTGCAGTGATATTAAGACATGTTCATGATGTGACATTTAAGTGAGGTGAATGGAGCATTTGTCTTAATACTTATTCACAATCATGATAATAGTTCTCTGAGAATCAAATTGATATAAGAAGATCTTGTGTGGTTTAATCTAGCATAGGGGAAGTCTTATTTTAGAACCGCCATATATAGCAGCTACATTGATCAAGAATTGGCATTATGGGAGATGGTTTAACCCTTTTCACCCATTTGTTTACCAATTCTTGATCTCCAAAAGCTGATAATATTTCCACAGAGGTACTGTATCTGCCTCCCCACAGCACAGGAGTAATAGTTGCTCCAGAGAATACTTTAGATCTCCAGTCAATGGGATGGAAGAAATGGGTTAAGCACTCTCCCTTCTACTTGTTATTTCATCAAATTGGCAGCCACATGTGGATGCTGTGAAAAGAAAAGAATTAGTAAAATTAAATGTGGGCCAAATAGCCACACACACAATCATTTACTTGCAACCCATACCAATCAAAATTAACATTGTTCACACCAGTTTGTACAATTCCTGATTCTCCAGCACAGTTCTTCTGTAATGCAGAATCTTTGCTAATCCAGAATTTCTTTAATCCCTAATTCAAAGAAAGCATTAAATTAAGATTTAAATTCTTAAATACTCATGAACATATGTGTATACCCAGTAAATAATGGTAAAGCTTAACAAAATTATTTGCCTTTTGCATGAATTGTAATGCAAAAAGAGCTCAGCCAACACATTTCCATGAACTGCAAATTATATGTGAAAAAGCTGGATGTGGCTTGTGAGCTGTGTTTTGGCCACCCGTGTTTTGTATGTATCCTGCAGTCATATGCATTTCACACAGACCTTTTATCTTTGACAATTCAGTTGAAATAACTGAATTGTTGGTGTATTCACCCAGAGATACAGGGTGTCAAAATGCATAGAATTAATTCAGTTTGTCACCACTTTGACTACCATGGCTCAATGATTCCTGAAATTTTGCTAGTTCACAATTCTTTTTAAAAAAATCAAATTGAAATTGAAAGTCCAAGGAGTCATGAAAGATTGCTAAATAATCGACCTTTAATCTAAACGAGACATTAGTTCATTTTCTGGAATACTTCATTGCCATAATTTTCTTTATTTCCAAAAATTCTATGTATTTTCCCCCAACAGAATCAACGAATCCCATCTGACATGGTGTTTTTAAGAACTTCAGAAAAAACAGGTATGTTGTTAATTTCCTGTCTTGCTATGAAATCAAATGATGTTGTAGATACACTCAAATCAAAAGTTTCTGTTATTGCTATTTTATAGATTGGATTCATCTTCTTTGTTCTGCTTGCTTTTGTGCCCCCCCCCCCAAAGTTTATTTTAAACTGAGATAAAGTTAAGTTTAAAAAAAAGGATGTACAGCATTTTAATCAAGTTCAGAATATTCTTCTCTTGCATACAGTCGTGTGTTTCTACACGTAGAGAAACTATTCTTTTTTTATAAACTACTTTATAGGCTAATTTCACCCCAAGATATTCTGATATTTCTGCTAATGAGCAACCTTTCTCACTGGAAACCTACACACTTTGGCTACACGTGGTGGGATGGGAATGCTATACCTACCCTATGCTGCTGTCATCTTTCTGTGGGACATAATGTATGTATAAGAAGGAGAGGTATTAGTACATCTGCTGTCCTTTCTCCTGGAGCATTCCTACTTTCACATGTTTTCTGTTGCTCTGGCCTGATGGAACACCTGCTGGATAATCTTTGAGACAGGGACAAAGCCTGATACATTGGGCTTCTCAGTAGAGTTAATAGTGTCGACTGTCACGATTGCAATCAGCTGGGGACGTGTTACTTTGTACTCAGTTGACAGATATTTGCATTTATTTGCTCATAAATCTTTAATTGCTGGTAAAGAATTTGTTTTTATCATAAGGAAAGATAACTTATTGCCCAGGAGTTGTAGCATAGTATGGATACTTCAGTAGGATACAGGTTTCATCATACATGAAATAGATCCCCTGAAATTATTGGAACATAAACTAGTAGCTAGCTACTAATGCTTCTTTTTAAATTCAGAGTATGTATTCTAAGCCTTACTCAGTCTGGATCCAATTCTGTGTTGCTGAATATTACATTTTGTTGTATATATTTGTGTGTGCGTGTGTATACCAATATATACCAGTGATGTTATTTGTATTGCGACTAGAAAATGATTTTAGTAAGGAGACATTGAGGATTTATGTTTTTATAAGTTTTATATGGTTTTTATATTGTATGCTAAATGTTTTAAATTGTATTTTATGTTGTTGGGGGCATTGAATTGTGCCGAGTGTAAACCGCCTTGATTTGCCTTCGGGCTGAGAAAGGCGGTATAAAAATATGGTAAATAAACAAACAAACGAATAAATAATATTGCTAATTTTAGCTGCAGCATCTCAGTAAACTAGTATTATGTATTTATATTTCCAGTAATAGGATTTTTCCAGATCTTTTCAGTTCTAAAACAAGCAAACAGAATCTACACAAATGTAAAAGATAAGACATTCTATATGTTTTTGACAATTCTGTTTGTTTAGTACATCTGCAAATTATAATTAATTAAAGATTACTGTTGGATGTCTTTTTATAGAAAGATGTCCGGCATTACACAGAAAATGTGGCATCACTTTGAAATTCAGCTGTTCAACTCAAGTGTCACCTTCTATCTGCCTCTGAGCAGACTGCTACAGAATAATAAGTCTGTAATAGTTGTAGCACGTGTTCTGGAAATTTCTATTATGTTTAGAAGCCATACATTCTAAAACCTACCTGTCTTGAAACAAAAAAAAGTTTGGGAAATGTATTGCTACAGAGAATGACAAATGACTAGAGTGAAGTTTTTGCACATACGGCCAAATAAACTTTTATCTGCAGGGCATGAGTGACTGCCAACAATCTGTCCAAACTACTTTAATCTGTTCTTGTAACTCAGTTCCTATTCCAGTTTTAACATTTGATTTAACTCAGGCTAGCAATGTTTTGACACCTATCTCAAGCCACTGAATAATATTGCTTTTATGAGTTTCACCTATTGTTTTATACATGAACTCTGTTGGAATAATAACATGAAGCCTAAGTATACTACTAATAGTATACTTAATATGCTAATATGCAGGTTCAGTGTAGTAACCAAGAAACTGAACTGCTAAACAGAAGAATTTGTTTTAAATTTTACCTCTCCTATGAATGAATGCACAATATGTGAATAGGCAGATCACATTGTTTCCACCTCATCTGTCTAGCAGCTTTGTGGATATGCTATCAACCCATCTTTTGGGATTATTTTAAAAGATACTAGATCTTGAGATGTTTGGGTGCTTTTCTTTTCCTTTCAGTAACAGTTCATGAGATGTTGCATTGAAAGGTTCCTGAACTTTCAGGGTTTTTGTTTTGTTTTTGAGAATGGAGGGATTTGCCACCATAAAGAAGGAAGTGGATTATATTATGGAACTCCACATCTTTCACTTATATTCCATCCAGTATGTACAGAACATGTTTTCAAAGAATAAAACATTATATGAAATATGTTGTTGTATTGTCGAAGGTTTCCATGGCTGGAATCACTGGGTTGTTGTAGGTTTTCCGGGCTATATGGCCATGTTTTAGAAGCATTCTCTCCTGATGTTTTGCGTACATCTATGGCAGGCATCCTCAGAGGTTGTGAGGTAGGCGAAACGGCAGGAGAGAATGCTTCTAGAACATGGCCATATAGCCTGAAAAACCTACAACCCAAATACGTTGTTGTTATTTTTGTGTGTCTTCAAGTAATTTCTAACTTATGGCTACCCAAAGGCAAAGCTACAATGGGACTTTCTTGGCAGACTTGTTCAGAGGGGTTTGCCCTTGCTGTCTTCTAAGGACGACAGGGTGTGACCTGCTCAAACACCAATTCGGTTTCCATGACTGAACTGGGATTCAAATTCTAGTCTCCCAGTGTTCTAGTCCAGCACTCAAACCACTACACTGTGCTGACTTTCTTGTTCAATATTAATACACAGCAAAAATAACTGTAACAAAATAGAGGATGAACTTCCGTTCTCCTTGAGCCCATTTTTCTAGTGTATTACTGAAGGAAGCAATCCGATAGCCATTTTCTCTCCACAAATGCCACCCTTGAAAGGATTGTGAAATCATTATGCATTATTTTGAAACACACTGTTGTTGTTGTTGTTGTTGTAATAATAATAATAATTAATCAGGTATTGTCCCTTTCCCAGCCTGCGACTAAAGGTTCTTACAGTTGTTTATACAAAAGATAAAACTGTCATTAAACTATGCACAGAATTGCATAAAACTATGCACAGAATTGCACAAAACACTTAGAAACAAATGCTGACCACATTTGTTTCTAAGTGTTTGCAAACCACTTCCTTAACGATCTTTTCCAGAATCTTGCCTGGTATCGACGTGAGGCTGCCCAGACAGTAATTGTTTGGGTCATCCTTTTTTCCTTTCTTGAAGATTGGGACCACGTTGGCCCTCCTCCAATCTGATGGAACTTCTCCCGTTCTCCAAGAACTCTCAAAGATGATTGCCAATGGTTCCAAGATTACTTAAGAACATAAGAAGAGCCATGCTGAATCGGGCCTCAGCCCATCTAGTCCAGCATTCTGTGTCACACAGTGGCCCACCAGTTGTACACAGGGATCTCTAGCAGAAAGGAGGGCAAAACCCTCGCCTGCTCCCGACCCCCCACAACCAGTACCCGGGGAAAATCCTGCCTGCCTCCATCAACACAGAGGTGGCACTTGGATGTCCATTTCAGTAGCTACTGATTCCCTTGGTATCCATGAATCTGTCTAATCCTGCCTTGAAGCTGTCCAGGCTGACAGCTGTCACAACCTCCTCTGGAAGTGAGTTCCATAACCCGATGACCCTCTGGGTGAAGAAATATTTCCCTTTATTAGTCCTAACTTTCCTACCTTGGTGCTTTAGGAGTGCCCCTAGTCCTAGTGTTGTGTGACAGAGAAAATATTTTTCTTTATTCACCTTTTCTATCCCATGCATGATTTTATACACTTCGATCAAGTCACCTCTTAAACGCCGTCTTTCAAGGCTGAAAAGACCAAGGCGTTGCAACCTGATTTCATAAGGGATCTGCTCCATCCCTTGGATCATTTTTGTTGCCCTTTTCTGTACCTTTTCCAGTTCCGTTATATCCTTCTTGAGGTGTGGTGACCAGAATTGTACACAGTACTCCAGATGTGGCCTCACCATAGATTTGTAGAGAGGCAATACAACATTTGCCGACCTATTTTCGATTCCCTTCCTGATCATGCCAAGCATAGAATTTGCTTTTTTCACTTCTGCTGCGCACTGGGTTGACATCTTCATTGAGCTGTCCACCAAAACCCCAAGATCCCTTTCCTGGTTTGTCTCAGAAAGCTTTGATCCCATCAGTTGATAAGTGTATTTGGGGTTCTTTGCCCCGATGTGCATGACTTTACACTTGTTTAGGTTAAAATGCATTTGCCACTTTGTTGCCCATTCACTCAATTTCGAGAGATCTTTCTGGAGCTCTTTACAATCAGTTTCATTTTTAACTACCCTGAACAATTTAGTGTCGTCTGCAAACTTTGCTACCTCACAATTTACTCCTACATCCAGATCATTAATGAATAAATTAAAAAGTAACGGACCCAAAACTGAACCTTGGGGTACTTCTGCTAGTTCCTTCAATACTCTTGGGTGTAGTTGATCTGGCCCTAGGGACTTGAACTCATTTAGAGCGGCCAGGTATTCCTGGACAACTTGTTTCCCAATTTGGGGTTGGATGTCCTCTAATCCCTCATCCATTCCATCTTGCTGAGGTTGAAGATGACTTGCTTTTTGTGAGAAGACTGAGGCAAAGAAGGCATTAAGTAGTTCTGCCCTTTCCCTATCTCCTGTCAGCATTGCCCCATCTTCTCATCGAAGAGGCCCTATCACTTCCTTGTTCTTCCCTTTTCTACTGACATAAGAAAAGAAGCCCTTTTATTGTTTTTAATGTCCCTGGCAAGCCTGAGCTCATTTTGTGCTTTACCCTTGGCTATTTGTTTGCATTCTTCTTTGGTGATTTCTCCCTTTTTACACTTCTTGTGCATGTCTCTTTTGAGTCTTACCACAGTTCTTACCATTCTGGCTTCTTTGCACTTGTCCTATTTTTTCTCTTTGTTGGCACTGTTTGCAATTGCGCCTTGAGTATTTCACTCTTGAAAAACTCCCATCCATCTGTAACTCCTTTGTCTTTTAATATCTGTGTCCACGGAATGCTGCTCAGTATTTCCTTCATTTTTCCGAAGTCAGCTCCTAAAGTCCAAAATGCGGGTTTGACTTGTCTTAGTTTTGGCCTTTCTTAGTACCTCAAACTGCAGGAGCACGTGGTCATTTGCCCCTAAGGATTCAACAACTACAACTGCATCAATCAGGTCCTCCGCATTTGTTAGGATGAGATCGAGAGTAGCCGACCCCCTTGTTGCCTCTTCTACCTTCTGGACAATGAAATTGTCTGCAAGAAGCTTCTTAGAAACATAAGTTTCAAAGAATAAGCCTTTTACTATGGGAAAAGAAGACAGCTGAATACTAATTAATAAGAGCCTAAACTTAGAAGCATAAACGGAGTAAAGAAAACAAGAAATCCAGTTATAAAATTTTTAATTATTATTTGTTATTTACATTATTTATATTCCACCCTTCTCACCCCGAAGGGGACTCAGGTACATATACAAGCAGACAATCCCTGCCGTTTATCACAGTACAGTACATACATTTTTGACGTATTACAAACATATAAACGAACAGAGACAAATCTGGCCACCAGGGGGAGCTGACGCCCTCCTCATCTCTCAGTGTTCCAGCGTCTCTCGTTGTTCCTTCTGCATTCCTCAGCGTGCCTGGAGTTCTTTTTATGGCCTCATAATTCAGTCAAAATTTGCTTCCCCACTTAATGTGGTACCTTTATCTCCTACTTGACAGATGCAACTGTCTTTCGGGCTGCAAAGGTCGACAGCAGGCTACACTTATGGCCAAGCACCCACCTCGACCCGGGTAGGCCTCGAATCCATGACCTACTGGTCAGAGAGATCTTATGCAGCTGACACTTAGCCAGCTGCACCACATTCCCGGTGGCGCAGTTGGCTAAGAGCGAATACAATCCATATTCACTCTCAAGATTTAACAAACTTTAATACTGTAGAAAAGAAAGAGGAATTAAGCTTAAAATTGGATCGAAGTACGCGAATGCCATGCCGGCCTTGAAAGGAAAATTGTTTGGTCTACAGAAGACCTCTTTCAATAATAAAGAGGGAAACAGCAAGAGAAGGAACCATAGACCTGAAGAGAAAACAATGCGAGAGCTCACGGGGTCTGAGAACTCCAAGAAGGAAATAGATTGGATAAAGGAATGTAAGGCAGCGCGGAAGGAACGTCATGACGCAGTGACGCAGGAATGCATCAGAAGGGAGGAAGCAAGACACATCCGAACTACAGAAGGGCGGAAGAACAAAGTACATTTGAAAAAGAGGACGGAGTCTTAGAAGGCAGAAAGCAGAAGAAGATTGAACGATTGAAAGATTGAAAGACAGAACACGGACTGCCCCGTTGCGGAATGAAAGGAGCTAGGTAAGAAAAATAAAATAAACCCTTAATAAAGATTCATGAAACATAAGATTCCGATGGGAGAGACTGGAAGGTCTTATGTTCACATATAAAGATACAAGGTATTGGGTAATTTCTGAAGAAAAAGTAAGAGATTTTTTTTAAAAAATAACTAATTTTCAGGAGAAAGAATCAGTGAAACTCAAGAATCAGGAGCAATCCAAAGGCGAAGAACATCAGGCAAAACAAGAAGCTATTTTCCCATCCCATCCCTATATTCATCCCTTTTCATTCCTACCCTGTATCTACCAAACCCTCTCCAACCCTCACATATCCTTCCTTCCTTCCATACCCTTCCATTTCAACCTACCATGTAACCAAAACCCAATAAAATGCATTTGAAAAAAAGAAAATAAATTGTCTGCATGATAAGTGAGGAATTTGTTGGACTTTGTACTCTTGGCTGAGTTTTCCAGCAATTATCGGGATAGTTGAAATCACCCATGACTTACTATATCTATTATTTGTGTCTGTTTTGTCAACTATTGGCAGAAGACTTCATCAAGTCCTTCATCCTGGCTTTGGAGGTCTGTAGTAGACGCCTATGACGAGATCTTTTTGAGTCCCAGTTCCCTTGATTCTTATACAGATGCTTTCAAGCTGGTTTCCCAGCTTGCTGTCTTGCACCTCTTCTGCAGTGTAACAGTTTTTGACATATAAGGCTACGCTGCCTTCTCTCCTCTTTTTTCGGTTTCTGTGAAAGAATGTATAGCCCTCGATGTCTACATTCCAGCGATAGGAGTCATCCCACCAGGTTTCAGTGATGCTTGACATCATATTTGTGGTGTTGTGCTAAAAGTTGGAGTTTGTCTTGCTTATTTCCCATGCTCTATGCATTAGTGTAAAAACATGTGAGCCCCCGAGATCTTCCCCTGAGCTGTTTATTTGGGATTATTGTGTTTTCGGTACTTGGTCTTCGTTGTGTTTGTACAGCCCTCTATTTAGCCTTCTGGTGGTTCCCTGAGATTGTGGGTAAAGTACTGTTCACAAGGCTGTTGTCCCCCTCCCTTGGTGGACCTAGTTTAAAGTGCGCCTAATGAGGTTTGCGAGTCTTTGAGCAAAAGGTGTTTTCCTACTTGTGTGAGATGCATCCCATCCCTTGCCAGTAAGCCATCCTCCTGGCAAAGCAGACCATCATCGAGGAAGCCAAAGCGTTCCTCCTGACACCATTTTCTAAGCCAGTTATTGACCTGTACTATTTTTCTGTAGGGCCATGTCTTACAACTGGGAGGAGGGATGAAAAGACCACCTGTGCATTACATTGTTTTAACTTTATTCCGAGAGCTCGAAAATCATTTATGATCTTTTGAAAAGTTTGTCTAGCAGTGACATTGGTTCCTACATGAATCAACATGAGGGAGGGATGATGATGGGGCTTGAGGAGCCTGGTGAGCCTCTGAGTGATATGGTGTATTGTATGCGTGATTAAAACTACGTCAGTGGCAAAGCACACGTGATTAAGCCTGCCCCCATTGACGAGTATACCTTTGTCAAATTACAGCCTTCTATTACACCTTCCAGAGCAGCAGAAAAAGGGTTAGATGAGATGGGTTCACCTTGACATACACTTTTTTCCATAGGTATAACTTCTCATTTGAAAGACATTAGTGTTGCTGTACATCTATTATAGCATGCTTGGATGATGTTGACGTACTCTGCCTGTACTCCTGGCTCCCTCAGACTGTTCTGTATCCACTCTGGTTCCATGCTGTCAAATGTCTTCTTGTAGTGAGAACGAGTAGCATTTGGTATTTGTTGGTGGCTTCCAATATTCTGTTAAAAGTCAGGATGTGATCGACAGTGGAGAATGAAAGATGGAATCCAGCTTGTTCAACCACCTGTGCCTCCTCCAATCTTCTGCTGATGCGGGCTAGAATACACCTGGAGAAGACTTCGTTGATAACCAGCAGGAAAGTTATTGGCCGGTAGTTCCTCAGACCTTCTTTGTCTCCTTTCTTAAATAGGAGGACCATTTTTAGGTTTCCAAGTCTTTGGTTCACAGTTGCCTGCTAGATAACGAGAGAAGTGGCAGGTGTGTTCTTTGTAAAGTGGAGGTCTACATGTTTTTAAAAGTTCTGCAGTGATACCATCTTGACCTGGAGCTTTTTTCAGCTGACATGTTTTTAGTGGCTGAACGAACTTCAGATGAGAGGAAGGGAAGGATGGTGTTGGATGGAGAAGGAGGGTGAAACAGTTGTGGTAGAGCACTGTGAAATAGGTCAGTGTATAACAATTACATCTCCTGCTCAGTGAGAAATTTAGAAGTGACTCAGGTGCCTTTGCTGGTCTTTAAACAGAGGATTGTTGATACTCTGCCATATCACAAGCAATCTTTTTGAGACTTCTTTTGGCTTCAGCTGTGGAGAGCAATTGTGACTTCTCACAATCTTTGTGATCACAATCTACTGCTTCTCTGCATGTCCTGGATAATTTGTGAAATTCAGGAGTGGATCAATTGGCGTTTCTTCATCTATCTCAGGGCTGTCCAACAGGCGGCCCGGGGGCCGTACACGGCCCCCCAGCCCCTTGGCTACGGCCCCTTACCCTCCTGCAATAAATAATATATTTTTAAAATATTTTGAAAATATTTTTTCAATTAAAAATATTATTATTTATTATTATTATTTTTTGGTCCCGCCTCCTTGGCTTTCTATTGGTCGCCTCCTCTTCTCCTGAGGGAGGGGGCCAATGGGAGGGAGTGACGTCTCTCAGGCTCCGCCCCCTTGGCAGCAAACAGGAAGAGCGACCTGGCCGCATGAGCACTCCATGTGGCTCGGCAGAGCTCCTTCCTCCTTCTCATCCTCCCTCCCTTCCTTCCCAGGGAGGAGTTATTGCAAGGAAGCATTCAGCGTTTCTTCTCCCTCCCTCCTTCCATTCCACCCTTTCATTCTTCTTCCTTCCCTGCCCCTTCCCTCTCTCTCTTTCTCCTCTCGCTCGCTTCCTCCTGCTGCTCTGTGCGCTCGAAGGTGCTCAGGCCCTCAGCACACTCGCCTCCATCGCCGGCCTTCTTCCCCTCCCCACTTTCCTCTCCCTCTTTCTACTCCCCCCTCCCTTTCCTTCCACTCTTTCCTTCTTTCCTCCGTCTCTCTCTTTCACCTTCTTTCCTTCCACCCACCCACCCATCCACCCACCCTTTCGTCCTTCCTTTCAACTGTTCTCCCTCCCTCCTTGCCCCTCTCTCTTTTA
This sequence comes from Anolis apletophallus, assembly GCA_030556195.1. Classification (NCBI taxonomy): domain Eukaryota; kingdom Metazoa; phylum Chordata; class Lepidosauria; order Squamata; family Anolidae; genus Anolis; species Anolis apletophallus. The sequence goes on along the minus strand of JARBWK010000007.1, from coordinate 62,709,429 downwards.
CCTTCCTTTCTTCCTTTCCTGCCACCCTTTTATCTTTTCTTCCTTCTCACTTTCCCTCCTCCCTTTCCTCCCTCCATTCCCTTCCATCCTTCTCGGGCTGGCTGCTTCCAAACCCCGGGTTTGGAAGCAGCCAGGCCCCGAGAGGCATCCCCTCCGTTTGCTTGCAGGGAGCCTCCCGGTTCGTGGCTCCACCAAGCCCGGGGGAGCCGCAAACCATGCTCTCGGCTTCCCTCCGGCTCCTGTTTATTTTCCCCAAATGCCATCTGTGTTCACTTTTGGGCATATTGAGTATTCATGCCAAGTTTGGTCCTGATCCAACATTGAGTCCAGAGTGCTCTCTGGATGGAGGTGAACTACAACTCCACAACTCAAGGTCAATGCCCACCAAAGCCTTCCAGTATTTCCTGTTGGTCATGGGAGTTCTGTGTGCCAAGATTGGTTAATTCCATCATTGGTGGGGTTTAGAATGCTCTTTGATTGTAGGCGAACTGTATGATATGATAGCTCTGTACACACTGATTTTGGTGCTTTGCCTCAGGTGCTTGTTGCTCCAGACTCTTTTGGGAAGCCTTCCAAATGCACTGTATGCCTTTCCTAATCTGTGATCTATCTATATATGGCAGGAATGGAATAATAATAATAACAAATATATTTTATTAGAAACAAAGGGGAATATAAGTTTGTGAATATATACATGTGGCAGGAATGAAATAATAGTAATAACAAATGTATTTTATTAGAAATAAAGGGGAATATGAGTTTGTGAATATATACATGTGGCAGGAATGGAATAATAATAATAACAAATGTATTTTATTAGAAATAAAGGGGAATATGAGTTTGTGAATATATACAGCGGGCGGAGCTGGGGAGGGGGCGGAGCCAGGGAGGGGTGGAGCCAGGGAGGGGGCGGAGCCGGGGAGGGGCGGACCCTTAGACCCCCCAGTTGATCAGTGTCCGGTAATCAGGCCCCAGGGTTGGTAGAAGTTGGACAGCCCTGATCTATCTAACAGACATCTCATTTCTTCTGACAAACTTGTGATATGGTAAGAGGCACAGGTTGTGGCCGTTCAGTTGATTCCAGCAAGTGTTTCCAGAAGTTGTTTGTAGTCCTCGTCAATATCGGGCAAAGAGCGAAAAACTGTTGAGACTGCTACCGTTGATGCTGCATCAGCATCTGTTGGTCGTCATGGGGGTTTTCTGTTAAGACAGTCAATCCAACTTGACTCGATTCTGGCTGAGATGAACTTTTAATTAAAGCATTGTGTGGTATCTTCCAGTCACAAAAGATGGTTTAACTGCTATATCTGTTATGGAACAACAGTTAAAGAGGATGTGATCAAGTTCGTGTTTGTGAAGTCCATCTGGGCTTACGTGGGTCCATCTTCAAGCTGATGGCTTCTTGAAATAGCTGTTGCCATGCCAGAAACGGAAGGCTTAACAGAAATTAGTGAATCATGCTCATCACTTAATGATCCTATATACACTTTTCCTTATTTTTGAAGTCACCCATCAAAAACTTGTAGTGGTTTAGACAGGCCATTACAGCATGAGTCAACTCATTGTAGAAGTCTACATGTTTCTGCTTGTTGGCATCTAAGGTTGGCATATATACTTGGAAAAGACAGCCTGTGACATTGGGGGACACTGAGAACTCCAACGAAGCTAGACTGTGTGAGTAGAAGCGTACGTTGACAACACGATGCTTGAATTGTGGGGCCATGATAAAACCCACTCTGCCAGATATTGAGTTGGCCATTCATTCTCCTAGGTATATACTGATACCATCATTATATACACATTGCAGGGAATCTTTCCTTTTCGTTTCACTCAATCCAATAATTACATACTTAATTTTATGTGTCTCTTCAACTAGCAGATAGAGCTGTGCTGAGGATGCCATTGATTGGCAATTGTATGTGCAAATCCTGAGATCTGTTCTTCTTGTTCATGTTCTTGGTGCACTTTGTTGATTTTGATGGTATAAAAAAGGATGTCCCGAGATTGGATTGCCTCTATTTACAGCACCAATGCAATCATTCCAATTAGCAGTGGAAGAATGTGGGGTACTGAGGCAGAGATTAATGTTCGACAGAGCCAAGAAAATAGAAAGAACAACAAGAGAAAGAGAAGAAAAGTAGAACTCTAGGTGTAGGGCTGTTGCTTCCCAGAGCATCCTTTGTGTTAGCCGGATTGACCTTTGTCATCCCCACACCACAATGAGGCCACGGATAGGATTTGTGGGGGATAGAATGTACTAGAAACCACCAAATGTACCTCTTAAACCTAATTTAATATTTTTCAATGGAAATTATTATTCTTATATTGATTGATGCTGCAAGTCGCTTCTGGAGTGAGAGAATCGGCCATCTATGAAGACATTGCCCAGGGGACGCCCAGGTGTCTTGTAATCCTGTGGGGAGGCTTCTCACATGTCCTCCATCAATGTTCAACATTTACACAAATGACTAGCCATTGCCAGAAGGGACATCATAGTTTAATCTATGCAAATGATCGTGCCATTACCGCTCAAGCAGGGAGCTTTGAGGTGGTTGAACAGAACCTCTCCGAAGCTTTAGGTACTTTTACTGCCTATTACAGGGAAAACCAGCTGATTCCTAATCCATCTAAAACGCAGACATGTGCTTTTAATCTTAAGAATATACAAACATTGCGAGCTCTGAGGATTACATGAGAAGGAATCTCACTGGAGTATTGCAGCACACCCAAATACCTGGATGTTACCCTGGACCATTCTCTTACCTACAAGAAGCACTGCCTGAATATCAAGCAAAAAGTGGGTGCTAGAAACATTGTCATACGAAAGCTGACTGGCACAACCTGAGGATCACAACCAGATACAGTGAAAACATCTGCTCTTGCGCTATGCTACTTTGCTGCTGAGTATGCATGCCCAGTGTGGAACACATCTCACCATGCTAGAACAGTGGATGTGGCTCTTAATGAGACATGTCGCATTATCACAGGGTGTCTGTGCCCTACACCACTGGAGAAATTACACTGTTTAGCCGGTATTGCACCACCTGTCATCCGCTGGGAAGTAGCAACCAATAGTGAAAGGACCAAGACAGTGACATCTTTGGCCCATCCCCTGTTTGGGTATCAGCCAGTACACCAATGTCTTAAATCAAGAAATAGTTTTCTAAGATCTATAGAGACATGCGCTGGAACACCTCAGCAAGCAAGAGTCCAAAAGTGGCAGGCTAAAACCCAGAACCTCAATCCATGACTGATACCAAATGAGAGACTCCTTCCTGGGCACTGAAAACTGGGCAACTTGGAAGGCGCTGAACAGACTACGCTCTGGCACTACGAGATGCAGAGCCAACCTTAAGAAATGGGGCTACAAAGTGGAATCCACAACATGCAAGTGTGGAGAAGAGCAAACCTACTGCAATGCAACCTGAGCCCTGCTATGTGCACAATGGAGGATAGCAACACCAGAGACACACCAAGTGGCCAGCTACTGGTCAAAGGACATTTAATAGAATACCAAGTTTGCAACCTTTGTCTTATGTTTGTTTGTTTTTAATGCAGTACAACTGTTTGGTTTGCTCTTGACACGTTAAAATTTAAATAAATAAAATTCTTATATTTATACCTTGCTTTATCTCCACCAAAGGGGACCCAAAATGGCTTAACATAAAAGCGTTAGAAAGAGTAAAGCACTACAAAATGCTTTCTAGAAGATTCTGAAATAAAGGATGGCAGCTTCCAAGGGGCACATTATCAAATTTGCTTCTGGGCTGTTTAACTTTGGTGACAAACAATGCAGTCCTGGTTACTCAAATGAGCCTCGATTATATTAGTAGGACCTATTTATTAATTAACATACTTAGTTCTCGGGAGCTAGTGTGGTTTAATGGTTTGAGCGTTGGACTCTGATTACCATAGCCATGAAAACTCACTGACGGCACACCATAACAGCAATATTTGCAAAGACCCTTCTTTTTACGAAGTTTTGGGAGACTGGTGAAGAACAAGAGAAACATAGGCTTTCAGTTGCCAGATTGCAGCACCATGACTGCAGTAAAGCTTAAATTAGGAAAGAATGGGATTCTCCTCAGTGGATCCTCCTCTAGTTGTGTCTCTGCTGACAGCAGTTTACTGTCTCTAGAATGCCTTATTCAGCATGAGAGGGGGGGGGGCAAATTACCTTGCCTGATCAGTTACCCTCAGCATGTTAATAAAGAAAAGAAAAGCATACAGCTGTAAGTTTGGCCACCAAAATGGAAATGATAAAAAACCAGATATGGGTGAAAGAAAAAAAAATCCTGGATACATTTTGGAAGAAGCCTTCAAGGGGTCTGTAGAAGGTTCAAATGCATTTGTTTACTTACCTGACCTGGTTGTTTCATTTCACGTATGCATACCTTAATTTTTGAATAAAACCATAAATGGAATATAATGAACTGCTTCTTTATGTGTGCAGTCTAGACATCTATCCCTATTCTTTCTTAATTATTTTGATCTCTGGTGCTTCATTTTGTATTAATAAATTAAAATACCTTAAATTTCAACATAAATTAATTGATCACATATCCTAGTCTTACATTTTAAACTCTTTTCCTTTCACCATTCTTGAAGGATAAAATGTGTTTAATGTGCATCTCTTTTAAAGATGCTATCACTTTTGGAACTTTAAAATGTGGGCAGATGCTTTAAAATACCTCTCTTTCTCTGGCTGATGTTCAGTGAATACAAAATAATTCTGTAATGTATTTAATAACATAAAAATTCCTAAAACGTACAGAATCAATATAAGAACTCTAAAATATATGCAGTGTGATCAGACTTGGATTAAAAGCATCTGTGTGCTTGTCAATGAGGAATTGTGATGAGTTCAGGGGTATCATATTGACTTTGTATTAATACATGGTATCTTATTGGACTATAAGCTGATTGTTTAGAATGTAAATGAATCTGTTGATGGATCCAGTGACTGATGGCTTAAATTCCAATTAATCAATTGCTTCATCAGTTTCTTAATTCAGATCAAATATCTCTTGAGTGAACATGGTTCTTTCAGTGGTATTAGGAAAAATTAATGCTTTAGAATTAGTTTTCATCAATCTTTTATAAATGCCAATACTTTTTTTCACATGGCCAAAGTGACAATATTATGGGATAAATATTTGGCAGATATTGTACTTCCTTTTTCTATCAAGCTGTCAAAGCTGAAATTTCCCCCCTGAAAAAGCATAATTCTGTACCCTAACAAAGTGCTGTTCAGTTAGTCGTCAATTCAAAACATTTTCTGTAGCATTATATACATGGTTTAAAATTAAACTATTGGTAAAGAGCTATTTTTCTTTTGTATGGAGGCAGTGTTCCTGCGTACTGATTCATGACAAGCAGGTTGCTAATACTACAAGGTATAATGCTTTATGACAGTTTCACATGCCTCGTTTCTCAGTGACCCATCAATTAATTCATCAGCAGTTGACACAGACTCTTCATTGTGACACTTATACCAGTTGATCTTAATTTGATTGCCATTAAAACCACCCTTTCCTGACAACTCTTGTCAATTATACAAAATAAAATCAAGTATTCATAAGAAGGCTGTAACAGGATATAGGCAGGCAGATTTAATAATTCAGTTTTGGTGAGGCTTAACTGGCATTAGTTGTAGCTAATGTTCTCATTTGTGAAAAATTTATCAGATACAACACTTGAGAGAGAATACAGACAGAATAGCTTTTATTTATACAGTCTTGGCTGTCTGATGGCCTAAAAGGAAAGAATGTTAGCATAATGTTGCTCCCTTCAAAAGAAAATTAAAAAACTAAAGGTATAATATTGCTATCTAAGTAATGAATTTTAAAAATTAATATTACACTCATCAGTAGAGATGTAAAGATCTGGTGTGGAGAAATGGAAACATTTGATGGGAAACCATCTGATTTTTCTTATACACCAATTTTGCAGAGGGGTTTTCAGTGCCAAATTAGAAACTTTGGGCAATTTAGGTGGAAAATGTAGTTATTTTTTAGTTTGAGTCCATAAGCATTCCCAAGTTGTGAATAGTAATTTACAATGTCTTCAATAGGCTGCAGAAAGATAGGAAGATTTTTTCCCCATATTCTGTAAAATATCTCCCTTTTTAAGTATTGCTTAACAGCAGTCTTGGTTATGAGTAAAGTAAATTAATGCTTTCTGTTCTTTGAAAGATATTTCATGTTCCACATCTCACAGCCACTCTCTCTGTTAATATTTAGTTCTAATTAGAAAAAAAGTCATGTGCTGTTTGTTGTAAGTGGAAAATCTTGAAGGGGTATATGCTGGCTCCAAAGTTTGGAAATAATAATAATAATAGAAACCCTTTATTTATACCCTGCCATCATCTCCCCCAACGGGGACTCGGGGCGGCTTACATGGGGCCAAGCCCAAACAACAGAGTATAACAAAATAAAAACAAAATAAAACAAAATATACTAAGCAACACATAACATAATTACAACACAGGAATACAAATAATGTTAATTAATGGCAGTCACCACATTCTCTGGGGTTTAGGAACAGAAGACCTTTGTAAAAGTGAATTAAAATGCTATATTTTATATTTTTTACATGAGAGAACATTTTTCTAGGAATTTCTATATTTAACAGCATTACTCTATTGCAACATTTTAATCAAATCCATGAATAATCAAATCAGCAAATGTGGAGGGCTAAGTGTAGTTAAGTTAGTAATTCACTAGATTTTCCCAATAATTCCAATTAACTCTCTAGATTTTTTCTAATAACAGTTAAAATGGAAGTAAATTTTCATTCCTTTGATTTGGTTAGGGTAGGTACGTCTCCTTCTGTCAGATTCAGTATGACAGAAGCATTAGATCTTGTTGTTAAGAAAGATAATGTGTATGTCTTCTTTGGAAAGACAGGGTGAAGGGAGAAGAGACAAATTTATGGAGCTCAAGGAATAGCTGAAGAAGAGCTGAGTTTGAGAAAGAAGAGGAAAATGAAGAATGGAAAAGAATAAAAAAATTAGCTCTCAAATGAAATAAATCTGGGGTGTAGTTGCTGCTTAACAGGAGAACAAGACTTTCAAGCAGCATTCAGAATGCCCTAGGTCTAAAAAGTAGATATATATATAGAGAGACAGACAGACAGACAGACAGAGAGAGAGACAAAATTACGGTATAATATTATTTGGGATGCATTGCGATAAATTGTTTTGTAATCCTTCAATTATTACGTAGATCTAGGCAGTTAGATAATTAAATTAAAACTAACTTCCTTGGCTTCTTGCCACAACCCCCCAAGCCTTTCTAGTTATGCTTTTTTGCCTGCCTTTTCCTCCTCCCTCTTGAGCATATCCTTTATTATACAATTAAGATAAGATGGATTGCGGAGAACAGTGGGCTTGTTAGATACCTGATCGTTAAAACTGCAGATGCCACAGATTGTGTTTGGAATGTCTGTCTGGTTCTTGCATGCCAAACCAATACTGTACCACTTATATGCATGCCATATTTCCTGATACAGAGTAGGGAAGCAGAAAGTATGCAGGAATCTTATCCAATTTCAGAGTTTTGCAGAAATGTCAGATTTAGATTTCTCCTCATTTAAAACACATAAAACATTATAAAACCAAGTTAAAACCCCCAGTTAAAACCCCATACCCAACAGTAAAAAAACAACAGGACAGCATAGTGCAACTGCCAATGACAATGATGCGGCAGGGTGGCAAATTATGGCGGGCACCGGTCAGGGGCCGAATGCCTGCTTAAATAGCCAGGTCTTGACTGATCTGCGGAATGGCATCAGGTCACGTATGACTCGTGTCTCCTCAGGCAGGGAGTTCCACAGAGTTGGCGCAGCAACAGCAAACACCCTCTGCCGCGTGCTAGATAGCCTGTAGGTTTTTATGCCAGGCACCTCCAGCAAGTTGAGCCCCTCTGAACGCAGTGATCTTCTGGGCACATATGGGATAAGCCGCTCCCTCAGGTACACTGGCCCCAAACCATATAAGGCCTTGAAAGTTAGAACTAATTCCTGGATTTGTTTCACTGTTGCTATTCTCAAAAAACAATTCATTAAAAGCTTTTTAGTATTATTGAAGAGGGAAGAGGGAAATTCAGATTTGAGAAATGGAAGTCAAAAAGATCAAAAGTTTCTGCTGCTGCTGCCATGTCCCCCACTGGCTCATTGGCAGCTTTGTATACTAGATTGTATGGAAAATGTTTGCTAAAGTTTGTTTTACTAAAACAAAACTCTTTGTCATATAGTCAATATCACAATGACTTGCAAGTTTGCTAATCTATTTTCATAACAAGATACTATACCTTCAAAAGCTACTTCCAATCATGTTTAGAAGTGTAGTTTCAAATTGTGGAGTTTAGTTGTCTTTTTTGAGTGTGGATGAGGAAACAAAAGGAATATTCTAAATTGGATATAATAATTCTTTGTTGAGGTTTCTCATTAACTTAGTAGCTTGTTTTCATTAGAACAATCCTACAAAATTCCTGATTTGTAACACATTCTGTAGGACAGTTCTGCTTAGATAAAACTTGCTAAGCCATACTCATTTCTCAACTCCCATCAGTCAGCAAGCCATTAACATTGGTAATGTAGGATAAGAGCAAATTTCATTGAGGCCTAAATACTAGTCATGTAGCAGATATCTGGAGTCCCAAAATTCCCAGGCAAATACTTCTAACTCTCAGGCGGCGACTTTCGTGCGGGCACAGGAACGAAGGACGCAACAATTAATACTGGTCCAAATGAAGCCAATTTATTGATACATCAGCTGACGGAGTCTGCCTAGCATAAGGCTGCCATGGCAGAGCCCCGAACAAGACCCAGCACTCAAGTTTTATACATTCAATGGCTGCAAACCCCTAGCCCTGCCCATCTTCATAACTTGCAATAGGCTGGCATTCATGAAACCACATTTCATTACCCAATTAAACAAAGCACTGTTCAGCATTACATTTCTATTTGCTAAGAGCTGTGTCGCAGCATTAATTCTTTAGTCCCATTGTTCTATGTTATTGCCTTATGAGCAAAGTGTTCTTGAATTGCAACATTTCTATGCCGTGCCTCTTACTCTCGTCTCTGGCTGCTAGCATGATTTCTGGCAAGCTATCTAGCTATACTAAGGCCAGTTATTCTAAAACCTTTGCTGTGCATCACTCTCCTCTGACACCACCTCTGCCAAAAGCACCAACTCTGCTTTAGTCATGGGCCCGAAATTTGTCCCATTCGCTTCATTCGTGTTTCTGTTTCGTTCCCTCCTGAAACAAAAATGTAATCAATATGAAAGGCAGGTGGGCTTGCTTTTCGGATGGATTGTATGGGGCTTGGCGCTCCTTACTCGGTGCTTGGCTGCAGGTCCTGCCAGGACCAGGCATATAGGCCAAGAAGCCTGCACCCGTAGGCCCAAAGCAGCCAGGCCTATGAGTGCAGGTTTTGGGCCTATATATCCGGGCCTTGCAGGGTCTACAGCTGAGAGCCAAGTAAGGAGCGCTCCTTACTCAGCGCTCAGCTGGGTGCATAGTCCCAAAGCCTGCACCTGTAGGCCTGGGTGCTTTGGGTCTATTCTCCATACCGCCCCACTGCCTCCCTGCTCACTTGCCCCCCTGAGTATCCACCACCAACATCACTCCGCTAACACCCCTTGAGTGCCCACCCCACTCCCCCAGTTTGGGCACTCCGTCTCACTGCCCTAACAGAAAAAATCATTTATTTTCGAAGTTAAGGAGAGTGAGCTATGTTAAGTAATTGGATGAGATACTGCCAACAAGTACCAGGTGCTGTAGGCTATGTTTTAGAAAAAATTGGCAAAACCACCTTTTTCACACACAAAATTATTAAAATATTTTCAGGCTAAGTCTATAAATTATATATGAAGCATAAATAAATTTCATGTTTAAACTTGGGTTCCCCAAATCAAAATCCAAAATATTTCTGGCCCCAATCATTTTGAATAAGGCATATTCAACCTGAGGTGTCCCATCAGATAGACTCGGAGCATCTACTGATGTGGTACTTTTGAGTATGTCTAGATCAAATCATTACTTGGATTTGAGACCAGCAAGGGGTTTGTGTAAACTGAGTTGTCCTATCTACCATTTAAAACAAAAACAAAAAACAATTATATCACTGTGATGAAACATCAGTATAATACTGGTGTATTATGTAGTTGAAATCATAAAAAGCCAGTATTGGTTTGGAGTTTAATACTTTTTAGAATCCTAATTTTGTTTCTTAAACAATAATATAGCCTGTATTAGTCTCGAAATTTTGATAAAAAAATAAACCCCAAAAACCTGGGTCAACTTATCCAGCGTAAGTAGACCTATACCTTAACTCTTCAAAACAAGGAAATATTCCCTTCTCTGAGGCCCCATAAGAACATAAGAACATAAGAAGAGCCATGCTGAATCGGACCTCAGCCCATCTAGTCCAGCACTCTGTATCACACAGTGGCCCACCAGTTGTACACGGGGATCTCGAGCAGAAGGGAGGGCAAAACCCTGACCTGCTCCCGACCCCCACAACCAGTACCAGGGAAATCCTGCCTACCTCAACCAACTCCGAGGTGGCACTTGAATGTCCTTTTCAGTAACTACCGATACACTTGGTATCCATGAATCTGTCTAATCCTGCCTTGAAGTTGTTCAGGCTAACAGCTGTCACAACCTCTTCTGGAAGTGAGTTCCATAACCCAATGACCCTCTGGGTGAAGAAATATTTCCTTTATTAGTCCTAATTTTCCTACCTTGAGCTTCAGGGAGTGCCCTCTAGTCCTAGTGTTTTGTGACAAAGAAAATAATTTTTCTTTATTCACCTTTTCTATCCCATGCATGATTTTATACACTTCGATCAAGTCACCTCTTAAACGCCGTCTTTCAAGGCTGAAAAGACCAAGGCGTTGCAACCTGATTTCATAAGGGAGCTGCTCCATCCCTTGGATCATTCTTGTTGCCCTTTTGTGTACCTTTTCCAGTTCCGTTATATCCTTCTTAAGGTGCGGAGACCAGAATTGTACACAGTACTCCAAATGTGGCCTTACCATAGATTTGTAGAGAGGTAATACAACATTTGCTGACCTATTTTCGATTCCCTTTCTGATCATGCCTAGCATAGAATTTGCTTTTTTCACTGCTGCAGCGCACTGGGTTGACATCTTCATTGAGCTGTCCACCAAGACCCCAAGATCCCTTTCCTGGTTTGTCTCGAAAGCTTTGACCCCCTCAGTTGATAAGTGTAGTTGGGGTTCTTTGCCCCGATGTGCATGACTTTACACTTGTTTAGGTTAAAATGCATTTGCCACTTTGTTGCCCATTCACTCAATTTCGAGAGATCTTTCTGGAGCTCTTTACAATCAGTTTCATTTTTGACTACCCTGAACAATTTAGTGTCGTCTGCAAACTTTGCTACCTCAGAATTCACTCCTACATCCAGATCATTAATGAATAAATTAAAAAGTAACGGACCCAAAACTGAACCTTGGGGTACGCCACTTCCCACCTCTTTCCACCCAGAGAAGTGTCCATTTATTACCACCCTTTGTTTCCTACAGTTTAGCCAGGTTCCAATCCAGGACAAGACCTGTCCCCTGATTCCATGGCTGAAGAGCTTATTTAGGAGCCTTTGGTGAGGGACTTTGTCAAAAGCCTTTTGAAAGTCAAGGTAAACAATATCAATTGGGTCCCCTTTACACTGCCATATAAAATCCAGATTATCTGCTTTGAACTGGATTATTTGGCAGTGTAAACTCAGATAATCCAGTTCAAAGCAGATAATGTAGATTATCTGCTTTAATAATTTGGGTTATATGACAATGTAGAAGGGGCCTAAGCAGAGTGGCAAAAAGCAAGTGCTTAGTCCATCCCAGAAGAACCTAAAAGAATCATTGACCCCATCTATTCTCTCCACCATAGTGATGCTTCTGGCTTTTTGAATACCTGTGTGGGGCAGTGGCTGGTCACCTGAGATTGAATTGCCAATTTTCCCTGTGGAATAACCCTCCACTTATTCACAGGTCATATCAACTTCCATACCCCCCCCCCCCCTAAAATCTGCTCTAAAATCATACATCAGATTGACTTATAATGGGTATATATGGAAAGATTGATTTGCAACTGCTTTGAGAGCCCAGCTGTGAGGTTTATTGTAGACTACCTGAAATAAGTTGATTTTTATGTTTGACTAACATATAAATCTCACCGATTTCAGTGGTTCTGTTCTAAAAATGAAAACAAACACAATATAGTCTATGCAGTAGAACTATAATGACCATATAGCATGTAGCAACACCATAATCCCCAATACAAAACTCAATACAATGAAATGAAAAATACAATTAAAAGGGAATAACTGCTCTCAAACATAAAGTATCTTGGTCTGATAACAGTGTTTGAAGGCTTCAGGGGTCCAAATCCAATGAAAAAATCCCCCACGAAGGAGTGAAAGTAATATTTTACAAGTATTCTGGGATATTATTTAGTCTGTTCTAAATATGAAAACATAAAATTGAACACTACATTACTTGCAAATAATGAAATATTCAAGTCAATGTGAGTTAGCTACAAGTTATTTATTATATGGTCTTTGCCTCTTTAATTTTTATGCTTTGAAAACATCATTGTATAAGCTTGAGGATTAGTATGTCCTGGCACATTGAAAAGTCTTGCCAATAGTGTTAAGAATTATTTTGAAATGCTAGGATAGCGGGACATTTTATTGTTTAGGTTTTGCTGTAGTGATCACTATTGAAAGCTGACTTGGCACAAAGCAGTCTCTTTTTCTGGATAAAAGGGAAACGGACTATGAGATAAGTTATTGATGAAATTAACTGCTGAAGTGGAGAGGAAATGCAGCTGCCCAATACATGTCATAGTGTGAGCTCTATTAAATGAATATATGTGCAGTCAACCATTCACAGGAGCCACACTGGTCTTGAACTGCATTGATCTATAGTATAATTCTAAATGAAATTGATGGATGAGAGCAGCCATTGACAGGAAGGGTAAAGAGAACCACGAATTGCCTTGTGTAGGGAAAGTATGATGGAAAATAGACTGTTGATGAGAATGTACTATAGGCATATGACATTCTTATGTTGTCTTACATTTATTTACAGTGTCCCCATTTCCGTATCCAATTCATTTTCATTGTAGATAGCATCTTCTATGTCTAGAATACGTTTACTTTATTACTTTTGGATTTTCTACGAAAGTGTAATAATTTTTGTTCCATTTTAGTACATCTTTTAGCAAATTGGTGTTTTTTAAAACTCAAAATACAGTTTTGATATATAAAATCAGAAATATTTTACTTTTTAAAGGGTTTTTAATACTTGAAATGTATGTCATGCTTTATAGTATAATGTAGTTATTGGAATGAGTATAGTATAGATGTAGAGCAACATAGAAGTCCTTTTGAAAGAGTATTGTATGAAAATTCCACTTTGGGTCAGATATAAATTGAGATACACCTTTTTCAATCATGTCCTTTTAGACAACACATTGTATATGTATTCATGAATAAAACATTGGGTTTAACTAGATTTTACTTATATTGGAGCTATATTCTATATACAGAAATATCCATATTTAGACACCCCAATAAAACACACTGATCAGCATTAAGTCTTCCACTTTCTCAGTCTCCCTCTTGAAAATGCTTTTAAAGAGGTCTTTGTGCTAAGGCTGCCGAAATTTCAAAATAGAAATTAGGGACAGTCAAAATTCAAAACTTCTTATAACTAGCAGTACAGCGCAAGACAAGTCTTCCTCTGATAATTATTCCCATAGTTTGGGAAAGTTCCTTTATTTTCTGTACTACATCTCCATTGATCTCCTAGCCAGCATGAGCTAGGGATACTGCACATTATTACTGAAAACAAGAAGAAACTATCTCAAGATAAGGATATTTTGCATTGCCTAAAGCTGCATCTTTCACCCTCTGGAAACCTAGAAATACTGTTGTCTAGTAGGCTTGGTTGATCCATAAAAAATTTGGTTCAAAACTCATTTCGGATCTAGGGGGTGCTGGTGGTTCGGTTCGGAAGTCAATTCCGGTTTTCACAGAAAAAAAAGTTCAAAATTTTCTGAAATTTCCAAGACTTCTGGATAATGGTTTAACACTGTTTTTTCCTGTTTCATTGGGTGGTCTTTACTTTGAAAGTAGTTGTTTTACCCCAGAAGGGGAGGAGCAAAGGGAGGAAATTCACCACTCTGTTTTAAAATGCTTGCCCAGACTCCAAATGGTCACCTAGCCTCAATAATAATAATAATAATAATAATAATCCTTCTGCCTTCATGGAGGGAAAGCAAATCAAAGCACTCCTGACAGATGGCCACCCAGCCTTAATAACAATAACAATAATAATAATAATTTTCACCTCCTGGCCCAGGAAGTTTAGGCAGGCAGGAAGGCAGGCAGGTCGCTGTGAGTCCTCCTCCGCTGCACCCGCTGCGTCCTCCATGCCCAGTGCAGGCCAGTGTGAGGAAGGAGGCCAAATTAGACATTTGGGAGCTGCGTGGCATAGGCCAGACACTTCGTTGGGCCCCAGCTGGGCCCAGGAAGGATGAGAGAAGCATGAGGAAGGAGGCGGGAAGCAAACTGCCTCACTCAGCCAGAGGCGGCTTCGCCATAAGTGAGGTCAACTGGCTGCCAGTGGCCGGTCAGTGGAGCATGGCCCCTGGATGTGCGCTTGCGGGGGAAAGAGGGCTGAGAGTGCACACCCAGGGGCCAGTGAAGCACACCCCCTGGATGCGCACTCCCAGGGCCTCTTCCCTGAGCACTTGCCAATGCTGGGAGAGGGATGCGCCTCGGCGTTGGCAACGAGGGCGCCCCTTGGGCATCGGTGCCCCCCTGAAACGCAGAATAATTTCCGACTCACTTACTGCTTCAGTACAGAAATGGTGGAAAAAACTTTGGAAGGGCAAAGGGATTTCCGGTTTCCTTAAAAACTTCAAAATCGCTTCAAAAAGCAAATCTTTCCGAATTTATTCCGAATTATGAAGATTCCGACCAATCCTAACTATGTCTATTGTCTAGAACTCTTCAATCTGAAATTTACCCACACAGATTCTACCAAGAGCCATCCCATACTGGAATTCTTGACCTACAACCAGTTGCTTGCCCCCTTTTACTATGGAGTGGCACAGAATGAGTGACAAGGCAAAGAGAGATTAGTTAGCCCTAAAATCCATATTCCTGGATATCCTCATAAGCCAATATTTCTGATAAACTACCAATTAAAGGCTATGGATAAGAATGTACTTGGTAATGTAAAATGATTTGGGGTATATAAGGAGAAAGAACTAAGGCAGAAGAAAGAGCCTTTTTTGCTTTCTGTTGGCATGGATTTTCCAGCATGAAATTATAGTTAGCTACTGGCATTATTACACACGAGGTTTATGTTTTAAATATTGTATACATGTCAGAAGGGTGGTCAGCTAAATCTATCCTCCAGTGCAATTTTATCTGGTTCAAGGTAATACAGCCTAAGTACACAGAGTCAGTTTTGTGCTACAAAAATGTGGAGTTCAGATTAATACCTGAGATCATGGAAGTTTGTATTCACCATCCACTTTATATAGAACTAGTACATGAAAATCAAGCATTTTGTCCATAAAAGTTTATCGCTTCTTTGTTGGTACTTGTATTAGAAAATTGCTTTGTTGAAAGATATTGATCGATAAATTGTCTAGTAAGGTGATATGTGGTCTAGGAAATGGATTCACGTAGCAACTCAATTTTTTAAATGAAAAATGAGAGTTGTCTTGCTTGTATTTGTCCATGTTCTGAGAGACCCTGAGGAGTTTTTTGTGCTTCAGATTACTTTGAAAGCTAAGCATAAATATAATAACTCTGGAAAATCAGGGAAAATTGTAGGTACTGTTACACTAGAATCTGAACACAACTTGAGAAGTTGAATCCTCATGAAATCTATTGAGGAAAAGCCTCAGAGATCAAACATCCTTGCATCTGTTGCTGCTTTAGTATTCTGAAGCAACAAAATGGGTTTCTCTGAATATCTCTAAAATAGAGTTTGAAAAGTTACTTTTGAGAGGGAAGATGGTAATATAATGCTGAGCTGAAGCCAACCGTAACTGAACTGTGGTGGAATTAAGTTCTGTGTTTCAGAACATTATACTTCTTCTATTTGATTAGGAAGGGCTTTGTCAATTGCAACCATAACATCTTTCTGTCTTATCAAGTCCAGAAAAAAATTACTTACATGTGTGAATTTGGCTTTTTATTATTGTAGCAACCTTGTTTTTTCCCTTGTATTTTACTAGAATTAAAAATGTTGTAAAACATTTCAGTGACGAAGCTTCCATAATTATGTGTCCCTTTCCATTTAATGGAATCTAAAACATATGTCATGTTTTGTTTCTCTTGCAATTTTAAGGTTCATGTTTTATCCGAACCGATCAGCTAGATGGTGAAACAGACTGGAAACTAAAAGTTGCTGTTAGTTGCACACAGAGATTACCAGCTTTAGGGGTAAGCATTGTAGTTATACCTTTCTCTCCCCCCCCCCCAATTGTATCCTATGCAGTTGTATGTTTTAGAGCAGTTCTGTTTAAAAATTCCAGATCACAAAATTGTATCAACATTAATTAAGTATAGGTGTGTTAATAAAATTTTATATTGGTTTAGGACAACTGAAATCAACGGTTTATTTATTGGAAGGATAGCATTTTCTATGAACTGCTATATCCTCCTGATCACATTATTTTATAATGTTAAAACTCTGTGGCCAATTAGAAGTGCTGGATTTACTTTCTTAAATAACTCAGGTCGAAATTATCCCCCCCCCCCCCAATATTTACACAGACCCTAAGGCCATCTTTGGATGCTCTTGTCTGAGTGGTCTTGCTAAATACAAAGAAAAGGGTGGTTACTGGGTCTACACTCTAGTTTTTTCAGTGTCCAGTGTAAGGGGATCATTTTATTTCTCCAGTCCATGTAACGTTATCTTTCATTCTTTTAGTTTGTCTTGTAATGCAGAATTTCAGCATGAAAACTGTTGATGCTACTGTGAATTTTCTTGTATTTATCATCTGCTGCTGTTTTTCAAGCTATACTTGGCTTTTATGAAATGTATTCGTTCTGATAGTGTACGTTGCCTGGGAACTTTATTATCATAAAATATTATAAATGAGAAGTGGTATTTGAGGGCACCTAGTAACAGTTATCAATCTATTTGGCCTTCTTACATTGTTTACTAATGATTATAAACCACTTCAGGCATGGGATGGGTGGAATATAAATGTTTTAAATAAGCAAAAACCCAAGGAATGATGCAAATTGGTACATACTGTATATCTAGGGTTCTTTGGTTTGTTTCTCAAACAGCATTCATGACATGTTGCACAAGTAATCATCAAAAAGATTTTGAAGTGCAGTGAAGAAGACTGCTCTTAAAACCCCGCATAAAACTTCACTAATCCATGGGTGTAGTAAGGTTGCTGTTTGGATTCCAGCCATTGTTTTATTCATATACAGTGAACTGAGTATACAATTCTCATATCTGTGTATCTGAAAAAGGAAATGAGAAAAGGAATTTCAGTTACTAAATCCAATTAGATATGGTTTTGAACTAATAGAGGAAATCTTAACCTGTCCCAACTGGATACCAATGGCCATTCTGGTTGGTGTCTATGAGAATTGTAGTCTTTTATTTCAAGGAGAACCAGATGTGAACAAGCATGAATTAAGATATGCTTATATATCTTTTCTTCCATGAAGTCCATACTTAATTTGTGTGCTTTCCTGAAGATCAAATATTATCTATTTTATATGTTTCTTCTACGCATAATGATATTAGTTGAAAGCCTATTTTATGTTGTTAAATTAAACAGAAGAGTGACTCAAATTCAGATCCTAAATATACTTTCCTGAAAATCCTTTTTTAAAATTTGTACTGAAATTTTAATTTTACAATTATTTTATATCATTTAATATATTGACTACTTTAAAAATGTTATCTTTCAAACATTTTGAAATAATGAATTACCACTCAGAATTTCTCTGTTACTTGCTTGGGTTTCTCAAAATAAAAGCAGTAAAATATAATATAATGAGTCCTTTTTTAACATGCATTTAACTCTTTATATTATTCATTTGAAAATTGTTTGTGAATACAATATAGAATGTTGGAATCAAGGATTATGAATTAATTCTGTACTCCATAGAATGTATTATCTGAACCGCATTGCCTTATATAGCTTGACCTTGTTGCAAAAGTATGGGAGCACCCATCTCTCAGGATCTGTTTATGTAACAACTCAGGGTTTTTTGCAGGCAACTTGGGTGCATCAACATGTGTGCCTGCAAAGTTACTTGCTTTCTCTGAGGCTCTTTCCACATAGCTGAATAAAATCCCACATTATCTGCTTTGAACTGGGATATATGGCCGTGTGGGCTCAGATAACCCAGTTCAAAGCAGATATTGTGGGATTTTCTGCCTTGATATTCTGGGTAATATGACTGTGTGGAAGGACCATGGGTATCACCAAGATGGGTTAGACCAGTGTTTCTCAACCTTTTTTGAGCCGAGGCACACTTTTGACATTTAAAAAATCCCAGGGCACACCACCAACCAAAATGAAACAAAATGACACTCTAACACAGTAATACATATAGTTAATATGATTTTAAAAGTATACACTTGGTGTGAAACCTGGGCCTGTTTCAATGAACACAACATAGATATCCTGGCAGAAATCAAAGAGCTTTTGCTAAAGGCTTTCATGGCCAGAATCACCGGGTTGCTGTGAGGTTTTCAGGCTGTATGGCCATGTTCCAGAAGCATTCTCTCCTGACGTTTCAGTCACATCTATGACAGGCATCCTCAGAGGTGGTAAGCTGTTAGAAACTAGGCAAGTGACGTGTATATATCTGTGGAATAATGTCCAGGGTGGAAGAAAGAACTCTTGCCTGCTTTAGGCAAGTGCGAATGTTGCAAATGGCCATGCTGATTAGCATTTAATGGCCTTGCAACTTCAAAGTCGCTGCCTGGGGGAAGCGCTCCTCCTGCCCCCCTCGCCCGTCCCCAATTTGGGAAGGGTGCGGGGGACAGGCGGAGACGCCTCCCTGAGGCAGCAAGGACCTTGCTACCTTGGGGACGTGCACCTCCTGGCCCCCTCGCCCGTCCCCAATTTGGGAAGGGCGCGGGGGACAGGCGGAGACGCCTCCCTGAGGCAGCGAGGACCTTGCTGCCTCGGGAAGTGCACCTCCTGCCCCCTCGCCCCGTCCCCAATTTGGGAAGGGCGCGGGGGACAGGCGGAGACGCCTCCCTCAGGCAGCAAGGACCTTGCTGCCTCGGGAAGTGCACCTCCTGGCCCCTCGCCGTCCCCAATTTGGGAAGGCGCGGGGACAGGCGGAGACGCCTCCCTGAGGCAGCAAGGACCTTTGCTGCCTCGGGAAGTGCACCTCCTGGCCCTCTCACCCGTCCCCAATTTGGGAAGGGCGTGGGGGGACAGGCGGAGGACCTCCCTGAGGCAGCAAGGACCGTGCTGCCTTGGGGAAGTGCACCTGCTGGCCCCCTCACCCATTCCCAATTTGGGAAGGGCGCGGGGGACAGGCGGAGACGCCTCCCTGAGGCAGCGAGGACCTTGCTGCCTGGGGGAAGCGCTCCTCCTGGCCCCCTCGCCAGCCCAATTTGGGAAGGGCGCGGGGACAGGTGGAGAAGCCTCCCGCAGGCCTCGATGGCTTGCAGGGAAGCTTTTCGCCCGGCTCTCGCGTCCTTCCGACTTCGGAAGGGCACGGAGGCCAGGCGGAAAAGCCTCCCCCAGCCCGGCGCCCTCCCGCTCCTCCAACCCTCTCTCTCACACACACAAGACCTCAGAGCCCGCCTCACCCAGTAGGCCCGGATCCACCTCCGCCCGCTTGGCCTCCTCCTCCAAGCAGCAGCAGCTGGAGGGGGAAGAAAGGCGGGGGGAGGGGACGTTTTCGCGGCACACCACGTGCTCTCACACGGCACACTGGTGTGCCGCGTCACACCGGTTGACAATGACTGGGTTAGACAACCTTTAGGAGTCAGCTGCTGTGGGAAAACAGATTAGAGGTAGAAAGAACTCAATTGAGTTATTAATTGTAAGATCTCTAAAATTATTTCAATGCTTCCTTTTTGTTTTGCATAACACATTTTGACTGCAGCAGAGTCACAATG
This sequence comes from Anolis apletophallus, assembly GCA_030556195.1. NCBI lineage: Eukaryota > Metazoa > Chordata > Lepidosauria > Squamata > Anolidae > Anolis > Anolis apletophallus. The sequence goes on along the minus strand of JARBWK010000007.1, from coordinate 62,689,262 downwards.
GAGCAGAGTATACGCCATCTTCAATATAGGATCACACATGACACCAAGTAATTGAACAAAGGTTCAAGGAAACAAAAATACAGCATTTATTCCATTCTATGACACACACTTTCCCTTATATGAACATCCCTAAAAATGGGGTGGGTGTTAGAATCGCAGGTGAATCTTATGTATTTTTGTTGGTGGCAGTGGTACTGAAATTAGGGTCTCTCTTACAAGCGATGGCATCTTACAGTTGAAGAAATATGGTTTTTTAAAGCCCCTAAAACCATGTGAAGATTAATTTTACAAAATGCTTGCAATCTCTAATTATCGCAAATAGTTTTTTAAATCTGAGATAGATTGATACATATAGATAGATATAATAATTTATACCTTTCCTTCATAAATTTGGACCATTGTAGCATTCCCAGATTAACATGTAATATAACCAAATGAATTGCGTATAAGATCGGCTGGTTTCTGTTTTGCAGTAATTCTTGAATGCCACCTGCTGGGCTGCTACCAAAATGGCTGAGGAGATATATATGTCTTAAGATTATCCTTGTGCTGCAAGTTTTCCTTGTTATAGTCAATACAGCTTTGCCCGTGGAAAAAACTGATTTTACCACATTCAAGCTCTGCTACCAATTTCTCCTGTAATCACCAGAAAATAAAAAAATGGCTTTCAGTGAAAAACAATATCGCAAAGGCTGAATTTCTGGTTTGAATGTTGTGATACCCTTAAATTAAAAAAAAGGATGTTTGATAGTTCTACATTGCTAAAAAGGGATTATAATTTACAGTTTAAATGTCATCCAATGATTTACAATTATCCCATTTTGAGGAAGGAAGTTGATGGTTTTATCGTGAGGTTCTTTAATTTACACCTTCTTTGTGGAAGGCAAGGTTAGTGTTTGGGAGAAACCCCAATCAAGAGAGAGGGAGAGAGGGAATACCACTTCATAGTTTCTTTACTCTTGAAAGGCCAAGCAAATGTACCTATTCCTAGAAATGCTTCTGAGAAGAAGGACCTGTTTTCTTTTGCATCTGTGCAAAGAGTTCCAATGCCTTAGCTACTGGGCAGTTTGTTATTGAACTAATTTCAAATGCTGACTTGTCATTCAAAGCATGATTAGAGTCTCATATAATTGGAATTAATAAGTTTTCCAAGTTAGAAAATATATCTTCCAGGCAGCCTTTTAACCCTTAGTGTTGACAGGAGAGCTTAACCTGAAGTAGATCTCAGTTATATTTTTAATATCATCAAGATTGAGCACAGACCTTTGGTAACAGCACATAAATTACTGATGGTTAGTAATAAATTAAAACACAAATAAATAGAGTAGAAGTCTTGGCTTCCTTTTCCTTGAATAGCTGTGACAGAAGAAGAAGAAAAAGATGAAGCTAAAGGGACAATTCCAGCCTTGGATTCTAAACTGTAAAAATACAATAAAAAATCAAAAGCTAGGTTCAAAAGAAAATAAGCAACATTTGCATAGGTGCAGACTAAGCAGTTTCATTGTATAGTTAACATATACCACCCATACCTGTCACTCATTTTGATTTCTGTAGTTATCTGATGTAAAGGATTGTATCTTGTGTTGTCATGGGCTGTCAGTTCCATCATCAATGTGGGACTGTAACCTTATCCACAGTGACACCCAGAATAAATAAACCGGCAAACCTTTAGAGCTTTCTTGAAGAACAGATGACACCACCAAAGATGATCTGTACAGATTTTGTTGTCTTCCCAAACCACTTAATGTGATCAGAGAATTAAAATTTCAACAAGTCATTTAATGATGGCTGAGCTGTAAGAACTGTAACACCCAGGTTAGGTTTCTTGGTTTCATAGTCATATGTGGAATAGTGTCTTTTTGCACGGAGCATATTCCAGTATAGGCTTCTCTAGCTTAAGTGACCAAATAAATTTATTAGCAATGAGGTCACTGTAATTTTCAATAAATGGTGATTTGCTGATTTATATCAAAAGATCCATAGAGCAGTAAACAATACCATTTACATTTAATTAGTTTTATTGAACCAGGGACTATTTTATTTGTAATGAACTGCATGTTATGATTAAGGATGTATTTTAATGATCTTTAAGTAAGGTGAACAAATGTTGCCCTTGACCTAATAGAGGTGGGTGTTTTATGTTATTGATAACTTCAGAGTGATTTCTAAATTATTATGGTAAAGTGCAGAGAGAAAAACATTATAATTACTGTACCACCATTTAGTTGTTTCATGCAGACAGTTTGGTGCAAAGTGTTTGCTTGAAATTTAGAGGGAAATACTTAACTAAACCATCTCCATATCATTTCTAAAATAAAGTTTTCTAATATGTTGTAAGTACCTTACAAGGGTAATGCACTGGATTCAACAGAACTGGAAGCATTATCATTCTGATAATAGTTTAAAGATAAATCACCTTGTGGCAGAGTATAGATCACCATGGGGAAATGGTTAATTAATTTATTTCAAATAGAATTTGAAATAATTTAGAAATGAATAATGAAGGTTTTGTTATCTGGTCTTTTTACCTTTATATTGAACTTCCTTTCGCTTGAGAAAATTTGGATGCAGTTGCAGACTTCTTCAAAGGAAAGAGCAAGTTTTAAAGTGATTTAGTTTGCTCATAGGTTAATTTCTGCAAAGCATGACAGTCTGTTAAGGAAGAAAACGTTCGTGCTTGGCTCACTTCATTAATAGTTTTTATTGTATTATGAGTATGTGTGTGGTATTAGTTTTCTGCTGTACCGAGACTCTTATTTTTCTGTGCACAATAAAGCACATAATAGCCTGGATTATCTAAATTGTAGGTGATAACAGATTGAAAAGAAGTGAATGATGAAGATATAGGACACCACATGTGTATTAGTTTCATATGAATTATTTCTCAAGAGGCTGATGAAAACTAACTTAGAAGAACAAGAATGCTTTGAATGGGAGTTTGTGTAAAAGCTTACAATAAACGGTTGATGATTTAGTATAAAAACAGATTATTTGTAATGGAATATGTTGAAATCTGATTTGTACGCTTAAAATATGAATTAAATACTTGGATCAGCAAACATAAATTATTCAGGAGCAGAAGGTATGGTTAGAGTTGCATTCTTTTATAACTTAATGGAAATACCTTGGTAAATAAAACTACATGATTCTCTTAGATATTTCTCACTTCTTTCCTTAGAGTATTTTACAATTTTGATATATTTGGATATTTAGATTTCATCTTCTATTAGTGGTGTGTAATAGAAGATGTTTGCGTGAACCAATGCTTAGTTTGTATAGATAAATTTCAGATAACTATACATGTGTCCTAATCTAAACATCTTTGAATAAAAGCTATATTTATGAAACTACTTGTCTAAATACATGATCATAGGATTGGAAGAAACTTTTAGTACTTGCTGTCTTATTTACTTAATGGTAAAAGGGTTTGACGAACACCACAGGAACATCTGTGCCTTCTGCGATTATGATGGATCATTATATGCTATGTAGTCTACTATACACTACATTTCTAATAGCAACAATAATACTGCTGTACAAAATACTCAACAACCTCTTTCACATGCACTTCTCAGTGTACAGTGTTTTAATGAGCTTATCAAGTATGTTAGTTTAACTGAAAGCTGCTGAAGGAATGAAGAAAGCAATCACTACATCTCAGGGCTCTACATGAGCCCAGGAACTTACAGTGGCTAACAAATTGCTTCCTGATGTCTATGTGCTATCCTAGGGCTTCCGGTTCGTATCATGGGTTAAACTGGTTTAGTTCCATGCTAAGAAAAGTCTGAACTGTGGAGCAGTTTTGCACTTTGGACACCGTGTGGACGGCATAACCAGGTGCAATGCTATCCACACAGGCTACCGCTCACATCCCTTTTTCCTACACTCTTTGGTGCAGGGAAAATAGGATGGCCCAGGTCCATATCACTACTACAGGTAGCTGTAGAGGTCTGGGAGAGTTCCTGACCATCACTCGTGGCATGGGTGTTTCAGATGATGTTGGCACAGGGCATCACAATAGCCAGGAGCTGTGAGGCCATTCAGAAGTAACAGTGGGAAAGTCAAATGTACTCCAGTTTAGAAAGTAGAACTGGACTAGGATGTATAGCATTGAGTTCTCCAGATTATAATCTATGTTACAATGTCTTTAGCCCACTTCAGGTTTTATGTCATTTATTCATGATCCGAATTAAAATTCATGTTTCTGGGAACGCAAAATAGATTTGATAAAGTAGGATTTAAATCTTTTGAGCACTATCTGGAACTGCTTCTGCCACAGAAACAGGAGGGAGTAATCTCCACGCAACCCCAAAAAACTGTTTCACAGAGCTAGTTTTGTGAGTGGCACCAAGGGTTACAAGTGAAGGATAAGAGAAAAGGACTGGATTTAAGCCCAACCATATGTACTGATTACTGTCTACTAGAAAGCAATTAATTGTAGTGAAATTATTGGGTTTTAGAACATTGATAAACACAAACTTTATTTTTTTTGGATAATGGAAGGTTAGTTTGGAGCTAGGGAAAATATAAAAATAACAAAAATGATACTAAAAACATTTATTCCCTGACAGTGAGTGTGATTATACGTTATATGTTAACCAAAGGCCTCTTGAAAAGGAAGGTCTTACAGGCCCTGCGGAAGGGCAAGCTATGAGCCTCCTCCGGCAGGGCATTCCAGGCCGTTGGAGAAGAATGAGTTGTAAAGGCGGATCGGTGGAACCTGATTGATTCCAGTAGTGGTCAACACCAGCACCTTGAAGGTGATTAATGGACCTTTTATTCCCTGCAGTGATTTAGTTTTGTATAGATGAATTAAAAAGAGGAACCTGTTGTAATTTTCTTCTTTTAGTTTTAGATGTTAGTATCATGAAAATAATTAGATATTTCAAAATTTTCTATTCTAGGATCTTTTTTCCATCAATGCATATGTTTATGCTCAGAAGCCACAAATGGATATACACAGTTTTGAAGGCACCTTTACTCGGGTAAGTAGCAATTTTAGTACCCATCTTTCTTCTACTCATGCGATTTATTCAGAAAATCTAGATTTTAATGTGAGAGGGATGAGAACATTCACAGGGTGTATACTTGGTGAAATACTGTATGTACTACTATCTTAGTGCTATTCTACTATTCTTCACTTCATGCCGGATACCTTTCAAATGAATTATTGCAACTTATTGTGGAGGATTTGCTGTGCACAATGTAAAAATATGTGTGAAATAAACTGCGTTTTTATATGTATAAAAACATCCCTCTATTTCTGACTTCCCAGCCCAATATAGTGGTATGAATGTTGAACTAGGAGTCCAGGAGACCAGGGTTTGAATTCCAGCTTCGCCATAGAAGCCACTGGTTGGCTTTGTGCAAGTCCACTTTCTTGTCCTCAGTGGAAAGCAGTAACATACCTAAGTTCAATAGTTGGATCAAATTGGATAGTTTCATTGAATCAATTGAATCTATTAATTTCACACTTACATAATTTAAGAAGTCCCATCCGTTCAATAGCCTACTATAGTTTGGGATGCTATGTTGGATTTAGCCTGTTACCAGTAATTGTTTTAAATGCAGACATTCAGTTAACAATGTGCAGTTTTAGTTCAAGATGCTGAAAATGTATGGTAGTTCTCTTTTAAACCTTTGTCCTGAAATGTAGTTATGTGTGTGAGAGAGTCGTGTGTCTCTGTTTGCCTATGATTGTGCACATCTGCATCATCTTGCCAAAATTTTCAGTGCTATCATATGAGTGTTAAATGTTTATTATTTGTTTTTGTTTACATGAGATTATATTTTTCAATTTAATCCAATTTTTACAGGAAGACAGTGATCCATCTGTTCATGAAAGTCTAAGCATTGAAAATACCTTATGGGCAAGCACTGTTGTTGCTTCAGGTAAGAAACAGTGTATGTTTCAATAAAGGTTTCACTATAGAAATTTTAATAATTTTACTCTTCCTGCATTTTTCTGTATATTCCTGTTTCTCATGTAATCGGCTTTTAGTACAGTTTTTTCTAGGAACCTGAATGTTGCTTTCAGCATCTTTGAAACTACTATTTAAATTTCCACATATCCTCAGTTCAGAGGAGAATAATAATAGCAAGGGAAATGCCTTTACGGTTCTGGCCCAGCTTACTTGTCCGAACGTATCTCCCCTTATGTCACACCTCGAAATTTGCGATCTTCTGGGGAGGCCCTGCTCTCGATCCCACCTCTGTCACAAATAAGTTTGGTGGGGATGAGAGACAGGGCCTTTTCGGTAGTGGCCCCTTGCCTGTGGAACTTGCTCCCCAGCAAAATAAGATCAACTTCTTCCCTCCTTTCCTTTAGAAAAAAGCTAAAGATGTGGCTGTGGGACTGGGCGCTTGGTTGATATGGAGTAGCGGACGGACAATCTGAGTAGGATAGGGTTGTGTTGGCGGATTGCGGATTGGCTGAAAGCCTACGAATATGGAACGGGGATTATGAGGGATTTGATATGTAACTGTTTTTAATCTGCTTTGTTGTATTTGTTGTTCTTGTATACAGAATTGAATTGTTGCCTTTTGTGAGCCTCCCTGAGTCCCCCCTTCGGGAGTAGAGAAGGGCGGGCTAGAAATGAAATATATAAATAAAGTGTCTTCCTGCTATTCTCAGTTGAACCTTCTCCGCTTACCTGCTTAACGGGGTTACTTTGTTCATATTGATAAACAAGGGAATGTGGCAGTTTGTATTGTAATGACATGAAGTAATTGATTCGGCTACAACTTTTGCAGTTAAACAATAGCTATGTGTGAGCATTGTCTGGCAATAATAGTCCAAGGTATTATGGCATATTCCCATTCTGCTAAGTTTCAGCGTGTGCCTGATTGGCCATGATAGTCCATGTTTTTGTTACATCTCACATCTTGACTAGACTACTGCAACATGCTCTACGTGGGGTTGCCTTTGAAGACTGTTCAGAAGCTTCAAGTAGTCAAACGGGTGGCAGCCAGGTTCCTTACTGGAATGGGGTACAGGAAGCACACAACACCCCTGCTGCGCCAGCTCCGCTGGCTGCCAGTCTGCTACCAAGCACAATTCAAAGTGCTGAATTTAGCCTATAAAGCCCTAAATGGTTCTGGCCCAGCTTACCTGTGTGAATGTATCTCCCTCTGAACCTTTTCAGAGGTTAAGATGGCCGGAGGAGGCCCTGCTCTCGATCCCAAGCCCTTCGCTGGTGCAGCTGGTGGAGATGAGAGACAGAGCCTTCTCAGTGGTGTCTTCTCGGCTATGGAACTCCCTCCCCAGGGAAATTAGATCAGCCCCCTCCCTCCTGACCTTCAGAAAGAAAGTGAAGACATGGATGTGGGACCAAGCCTTTGGACAATGATTCCCAATGCAATAATGATCTTCCAGTGCAATAATGAATAATGCAATTGACAACCAGAATGGCTCCTGGAATATGCCTTTGGATAGTGTGATTTTAATTAATTGTTTTAAGACTTAATATGTTTTAATTATGTGGTTTTGAAGTATATGTTGTTTTATTCTATGTATGTATTTATAGCATTGAATTGTGCCTTTGTTGTGAGATGCCCTGAGTGAGAAGGGTGGGAAGTAAATAAATGAATAAATAAATAAATATAGATTTCCAGTTTACAGAACCATTACTACTGCAGTATATTCCATGAATGAGTGTTTCTGAGATAGTTCAGGAAGTTCGACTATTGCAAAATTCAGTCTTCCGAATAGTGGTGGAGCCGTGGTTGGTGACATCTATATTGCTCAGATTGCTATTGTATTTCTGGGTCCATTGTAATTGCATATATTAACCTTTAGAGATTTAAAAGTTTGGAAAGTATGGCCAAAGTAAGATAGCCTCAGTTTGATCTTTAAGGAGAGCTCCCCCACCCCGATCCATTCATTTGTCTTTTTAGCAGTTCATGGTTTAACTTGAAATATACACAGTAATAGGTTAAGCTGTAGTACCTTGCAACTACAACACACTAGGACTAAGCAAGAATTTATATTGTACAGAGGTGAAAACCGTTAATAAATATTTTTATCACAGTTATATCAAAATACAGGATTTACACAGCTATTGGTAGGCACATTGGCATATCTCCGTAAATCGGTACAAAACCCAATTTAAACGCAATAAAAGTCATGTAAAGTACTTATACCGGATCTTGAACTTACCATTGAGTGGAGACAGACATTACTATCCTCAAAGCCAGAAGGCTATCTTATACCTGAGCGATTTGGATTATATGGACTACAGACTCTCAGCCCTACAAAAAACGCTAAGTACTTTACATGACTTTTATTGCATTTAAATTGGGTTTTTGTACTGATTTATGGAAATATGCCAATGTGCCTACCAATAGCTGTGTAAATCCTGTATTTTGATATAATTGTGATAAAAATATTTATTAACGGTTTTCATCTTTGTACAATATAAATTCTTGCTTAGTCCTAGTGTGTTGTAGTTAACTTGAAATATGCAATTCTGTATCATAGGAAGTCATGATTGTCTCAGCTTTGAGAGCTGTAAAAGTGGATAAGACAAGTTCATGGAGCATGTGGAAACAAATAATCATAGCTGTATATTTTCAGAGAAGGATACGTCTACATAGAAGTTCCTGGAGAGCACGAGGAGGTGGATTCTGTTGCATCACATCCTGCTTGTGGATTTCCTTTATGAATATGGTTGTCCATTGAGATAAGCCTTTGTCCTGAGCTGGCACAATTCTTATATTTTAGAGTAGCATAAAACTTTGAAAAAAAATCAAATTCAAGGTCATGTTATTTGGAGCTAGCAAACTCTTAACAAGGAAAAGGAAAAAATGAGTTTCATCTCTACTTTAACATTTTTATATAAACCCTTTCTTTAATTTGTTTTAGGAACAGTAATTGGTGTTGTTATTTACACTGGAAAAGAAACTCGAAGTGTAATGAACACATCCAATCCAAAGAATAAGGTAAGGTGATTTGGCAAGAGAGAATATTGGAGCAAAATGTCTAATATTTTGAATGTCTTTTCTTTTCAAAAACAAAGGCATTAGCATTATGCCATGCAAACACTTTGTCTTTTAGGTGGCCATTTGAACATCATAAGAACATAAATGAAGGCATCTAGTCCCTCAGCAGTGGCCCATTTTGCCAAAATCACCTGGCACAACCACGGGAAAACTTTGCTTCCATCAACACAGAGGTGGTGGATGTCCATTTGTAGCTACTGATTCCCTTGGTATCCATGAATCTGTCTAATCCTGCCTTGAAGCTGTCCAGGCTGACAGCTGTCACAACCTCCTCTGTTCCGCCCTATAATTTTCATCCAGTGTCTTAGGGTTTCCCCCCCTGTTACATTTGTCTTGTTTTTATTGCAGTTGGAGAATGTTGTATCTCATGATTTTTTCCAGATTGCTATTAACAGTACTCAGATTTTGTTATCAGGACACTGTAACAGTAGAACATAATTGTTAAAAAAATAGAAAAACAAGATTTTTTTCCCTTCTAGCACAATTATCTAAGTTGTGTATTTTAGTTTTGGAAATTGAAGCATAGCTACAGATATCTCCAAGAAGCGTATAGCAGAGTCTCTTAATCTAATTATTCATATACAGTGAAGTTATCTTTACTTCAGCAGATCAAAATGATAGAACCTTCCTGTCCCTGTATGACACTTTGAACACTGATACTCTCCATCAGAGTGAAACAAATTATTTAACCTATTTTGTGAGTTTTCTATCCTTAGCATTTCATGTGCTTTTTGAAATATCAGATCCCCAAATATCTGGGTTTGGGGGGGGGGGGGTGAGAGAGAACAATCCATTCTGTATTCTGAATGCTCTTACTATGATGTAATTATTGATGGTGAGTGCCTTTGTATCTGTGGGGGTTTTCCATTCAAACTTATGCAAATAGCTACTAATTTGGGGCAATAATCTTTCTAAAGACTATTAAAAAGACATCTCAGTTATCATGAGCTGAAACTTGAGATTGCCTTTTATAAACCATACCTTTATTTAACTGGAAGATAATTATATTTAAAAAGGGGGGGGGGGATCTTTGGCTTAAAAATCAATTGTGACAGGTTGCCATTTTCATGCCATTCATAATAATAAGTTACTTAGAGTCAGAACGTAAGGAAGGAAATGATAATACAAATTGCCTAAAGTAGTCCTTGCAGCCCCTTGAGTGTATTGATTTGGGTTTCTAATAAAAAGATGCTTTTAAATGTGTCATTGACAAAGAGACAGGTGATATGTGCTATTATGTGAATTAGAATGCTCTGTTACTATTTGAATCTTGATAACAGCATTTTAAAATAAAGCAAAACACAGTCTGTGGTATGCATACTTATTTTACCTTTGATGCCCTAATGTGAAATTAAAACTTTTCAAGAAAGGGGGGGAAATCTAGATCAAAAGTAAAGTATTCTCACACATTGAAATGAAGAAATAATACAATAACATAGAACCACTGGGTATTACCTGTTCTGTCTTGCAGTTTTGTCAGTAGCTGACTCCTTGGAAACTGCAGTATTTTCTGTACTAAATCCTCATTCAGAAATGTGTTTTCATCAAATAGATATGTGCAATAAAAAGTTATGCCCGAGTTCAACAGCATCATTGTGCTGATTGAATCAGTTCTGTTGGAGTTATGGGGGAGCTTTCCTTCCTTAAAGTTTGCTTAACAAACTTTCAGGTGGTAGTAAGACCTAAGACAGAAAGAAGTGAAGCAGAAAGTCTTGTTGCACTAACAGAAGCATGCTTGTGAAACCGTGCATATTGCCTTACGGAAGCTAGAGCCATATGGGTTAAAATACACACTGTTGTTTTGTATATTAACAGAGATTTGTTTAAAAAAATGTAGCATTGGTGTGAAGTACCATCAAGAAGAGATTAAATGGAACAAACAAACAAATTAGTTGCACGTAGAGTAGGCAAGTTGTGATCCAGCTTTTAGGATTATGGCAATACACAACCCACCTTCATTTACATAATCAGTATACTTTGATATTACATCTGTTAACAATTAAAAGTTGTGTTTCTTCAGCTGAAATGTGAACATAAATAAACTTATAATTTCAAGCAGCAGTAAAGAGGCAAAATGTTAAATGCTGAAAAAACAATCATAATTAGAACATCTGGGGTGTATCATAGTTCAGGGGATAAAGTTTTAAATAGTTCTTTAAAATGTGTAGTTTTCTCATTTAGCGTAACTGAATCCACAAAGGTACACATCAAGTATTTATTGAATATATAAGAATGTACAAGATATAAATTAGTATAAGTATTTAATTCAGAATATGGAAAGGCATTCCTTTTTATGTTGTTGCTGCCATTCCGTATTGGTGTTGAAATCGCTACTCAGGGGGAGGTCTTCTGCTTTTCATTTTACAGAAAAGAGGAATTTGAGGTCGCTAAAATAAAGTGCACATTGAGGACTCATTACTTCCTTAGAACAGTAAATGGGAAACTATATGTTCTGAGACCAATACCTGAGATTTCAATTGACCATTATTTACTATGTGAAATGTTAAATTCTGTATTATAAAATTGTTGTAGCCTGGAAAGCTCTTCTGAAAACTTCCTACATTTGAAATAGTTAACGGATAGAGATGAAGGCATGTTTAGAAATAATTCATGCACAGATCATGCACAGTGGAAAAGCTGAAGATTTAACAAAGATGTCATGGAGCAGAACTGAAAATAATATGGCTCTTCTTCCTCTGATACCAGTTTACCAACACTGGGCATTTGCAGTTGAATCAGTGGAAGGAGAGGGTGGCTTTTTGTTTCATCAGTCTGCTAGCTTTAATTCCCATGCAATTGCTGTTGACATACTGAGCTAAGGTGTATGGTAATTGCTCTAGAAATACCAGGACTAAAAAGAATTGATACCTTCACATTTCTGAGTAATGAGAAGATAACAAAGCAGAACCACCCACCGATAGCAGGTCATCCCTTTGGGGTGACACTAAAAGGATCTGTCAAAGCTGGAAGACACAAGGATGGGCACCATCCCTTCCTTGAGTGGTTTATTTAATTTAATTAATTAATTCATAGCCCATCTTTCTCCCAGCACAGGATTCAATGTGGCTTACAGCAAGTCAAAACACAAGTATAGCTAAAACATTGTTAATATAAAGGTTAACATATCAGTTTCAAAAACACACAGTTTTAAAAACATAATTGCAACATCTTATCTGCTTGAACAACTTAAAAACTAAAAGCCTGCTTAAATAAAATGGTATTCGACTGCTGGCAGAAAGACAGCAGAAAGGAGACCAGCAGAATCTCCTGTGCATGTGAGTTCCACAGCTTTTAAGCACTCACTCAGAAGACTCTCCCATATTCTCTGTGAACATGCATGTGATGGCAGAACCAAGAGAAATTCTCCCACAGCTTAGGTGTTAAAACTCAGGCAGGTTCATATTGTAAGATACCATCTTTCACATAGTCTAGAGCCAAGCTGTTAGGACTTGACAGCAATTTGAGTATGGTGTAGGAGTGTGGATTGACTTTGTCATCTCCAGAATCCCTAATTGAGAGACAGAGTTCAGAAGTAGGAGCATGAAGTGCTTATATGCGAGCTGGGCACTGTGGATGCAGCAGAGACAAAGGTGGAGTCGAATTCTCGGCCACCTCTGTAATTCATTGGCCTGATTCTGTTGATTCTAATGTTTGGGGAGGAAGGCAAAGGATATTTAGAAGTTGAATACAACAATTCAATTATTGCGACCTGATCATTGCCTGTGAAGTTAGATTTCTGTGGTGGGGAACAAATTAAGATGATTCACCTGAAGAAATTTTGTTAATCAAAAGATTCCTGTATACTCTGAAGGATTTTCTGTCTGCCAGGGTTGCAAATGTAGTTGAGGCTTTGGATTCACTATTGAATGATGGAATGAAACAGCTCAATACAGACACTTCCAACTGCCTATTTCAGGTCTGTGAAGCCTGTAATTCCACTTGGTTTACAGAAGATCTATAGGCAATGAAACAGAATGGCTAGTGAGTAGATAGTACAAGTTGAAAAATTAGAATAATGGAAGATTAGTGGGACCTCTTTGATGGGCAAAAGGGGGTGGGCTCTCAAAATTTGTCCTTACTGTCTTACCCTTGACATTTTGCCAAGTAGGGTTACAACAAATGGTGGGGACATAATGCATCCAGGAATTGAACACTTTGTAACATACAATAAAATATTTGATAAAATGAAGCCACGTGTATTTGGCTAAAACTTGGCACCACAGTTAAAACTGTGGCTGGGATATCTCTAGCATTCCATTTGTGGTTAACCTGTTCCCCGTGGGTTTCTTAGGATTGTTGCAGCCTGATCATATAGATAGGATGCTTGAATAAGTACATCCCACCATATCTAGGCTTGACCCTTTCCATCTTGTTGATGAGGACCAGGATTGTCCAGGTGGGTACAGAGAGTAGTAAATTGGCAAAGGAATGTGCGCTCTCTCCTGGAGAGAATCTCCCTGGACCCAGAAGTATATGAGAATTATGCTCTTATGACTTTTTGAAGGGAAGATTCTTGAATATATGGTAGCTGGGCAATTTCAGACCTTCTTCGATAGAATTATTATTATGTTTATTTATACCACACTTTTTCTCTCCACAAGAAGAATAAAGGGAATAAAACAGGTTATCTGGCCCCATTCAATCTGGCTTCAGGCCAGAATGTGTTATCAAAATCATCATTTCCCCCAATTAATGACCTTGGTCCCCATCAATAAGATGGAGGACATCAAGCCTAGATATGATGAGATGTAATTCAAGCATCCTGTCTACATCATCAGGCTGCAACAATCCCAAATGTGAAAAAGTCAGGAAGAGTGCTATCCTCTTGAATCCCATTGGCTTTTGGTATCATTGACTATGTTATCTTAGTGGAATTGCTCTGTAAGATGGTGTTGAGAAGTATTAATGTTGGGAGTGGCTCCACCTGTATATATATATAGGTCAGTTCTACATGGTGGTATGGAGGGATCCTGATCATGAGTAGCACAAAGTTCCAATCTATTCCTCAAGTTGTTTATATTAAATTCCTGGGCGTGTTCTTTCTGATAAAACCATAACCATCATAGCCAATAGTGAGGAATACTGAGAGATGCAATCCAGCAGAATGTGGAGGTCTACACAATTCAAACCTGTCCTAAATCCATTAGTGATTCCAACTGGGGAAGATTATCTGAATCAAAGGAACTTACATAAGTATTGACCTGGCAAGCTTCTTTTTTTGTATATTTGTTTTATTTGGAAGTAACAAATATATTTAGGACTTATCCTATATACCCATGTATACATCTAGACATTTTAGTCAAAAAAATCATCTGAAAAACTGAATTGACTTATCTACAGGTCATTTTGGGTTAAGGGTACCTTAACTATTTTCACAAAAGAGCTATCCCCTTCTCTGAGTAGAGTGGTGAAAAGCAAGAGCTTTGTCTGACCAGGGAGAACCTAAAAGAAGCATCAATTGCCTATACTTTTTCCAACACTGTACAGTTCCTGATCTTTTTGAATGTCTGGGTGGAGAAATGGCAGAATGACCCTCAACTTGTCCATGGATCATATAAAAATCCATAATTTTGACCCCAAAACCTGCCATTGACTTATACATGAGGTCAACTTAGATATGAGGATATACAATTGGGGGAACGGGGACTGCAAGACATTTTCAGGAGCACCTATTTCATATATAGAAGCATGACCTTACTCAGTTTCATATGTTTACCTTTATAAACACAATAGGTTTATTGGTGTATTATAATTTAGAGAAGGATATGTTTTGCTTCAACGTTTTAATCACTCAACAACACTTTTTCTTAACTTTAAGTCAACACTTTGTGATTTATTACACCAATTATAAAAATTATTCTGTAGCCTAAGGATGTAGACATTGTCTGAAAAAAGCACGGCAAAGAAGAGAATTTTCTAATGAATCCATTTAATATGCTTTTAATTCAAATGATATGAACATAAATAGTTTTTGAAGGGTTCAATATCCAGTCTAAAATGATATATTTGAGTTTTTATTTGAGTTTAATGTAGATATGGCAGCATCAACATTATTATAGTGTGATGGCTGTGTGCATAATATCTCATTTGTAGTCTAATCAGCCTATTATGGAATGTAATTTCAGCCTTAAAAATGGCATTGAATTGTGCTCTTTATAATGCATGAATCAGTAATCAATCCTATTTGGATATTTGTTAAAACCCAATGCATTGGATGATTGGAATCTGCCAAAGCTAAAGGTCAACCATAGCTGTTAATTAGCCTAAAGGGAATTAACAGAAATAAATATTGCCTTAGTCAAAATGCAGGTTCTGTTTATTTTCCTATGACTCATGTGGATCCAGAGCTTTGTTAAGTTGGCTTTAAGAATTGTAATGTTTGTATGTTGCTTAGCATTTAGGAACACTGTTATCTATATAAAATAAACTATCAATCTCCTGTTCTTGCGTATATGAACATTACAATATTGGAGAAGGAGTATCTTAGAACTGGAATGGAGCTTCCCAACTTTATTTATTTATTCAGTTTTGTATGCTGTCCTTCCCCGAGGGCTCAGGACAACTTACAGAGAATATAAAAAACACACTTCAAAACAACTGAAAGAATTAAACTCTTAACTAAAAACTATAAAACGATTACAGCTGACTTGGTAGAGTGTACAACACATAAATCTTTAGAAACACTTTGTAAGGATCTTTTATTTCAAACTGTGGAGAACTGACCGTCCCCACTCTCTTCTTCTGTCCACTGTGGCAGGGCTGGCTATCCCACTGCTGCCACTAAAATACGCAAGGACTCTATATTTCATTTTCAACTGTGGCCGGGTAGTTTTCCTATTCCACCCTTACCACCAACTTATATAAATACTTCTTTATATTTCCACTTGCTGCCACAATATAATGTAATAAGTAATCACACAGGTCAGCTTTTCCACTGACCTTTCGATTACTGTGTCGGGGCAGGGTATCCCTCTAACCCAGACTCCCACTGACACTATTTGTTGACTTTCGCTGCCACCATTCACTATACTTAGCTACCCACTAGGAAGAAGTTGTTTTCGAGGCTTGTGTGTGAAGGAACTAGACGGGGAGATATCTTTGTTAAAGAACTGCAAAGTTTATTCAAACAATGTTCTAAGCGTGGAGGTTTCAGAGTTCAAATCTTAGGTGGTTACAGTATCTTCTTAGAGGCACGTATCTTAAGGTTACAATACACTAACTATGGATATGCAACTTGATACTATATAGCTGTACTCTCAGAACCAATAGCTCAGCAGTCTTTACACTAACTGCTTGTCCTTTAAACCCAACTGCTTTCCCAGCAGTTAAAACACAGCTTTTTTTCTATCCTCTCACAGAGTAGAGCCAGAGTCTTTTTTAAAACTGGCTGACAGCTGGCTAAAACGGACTCTCTCTAACTCTCCACACACCCTCTCTCCTTCAACGTTCAATACCAACTGCAACTGCCAACTGCTAAAGTTTGAATTTGAAGATTCTAAGGCCAGTTGCAGGCTCCACCTCCTGTTTTCACGGTAACAGAAACCCCTTGGAGGTTCTGCACGCTAATATCTCTGTTAACCCTTTAGGGTTTGCTAAGTTTTTACCCCTTCAACATACGTGTATACATACAGTGTGTGTGTGTGTGTGTATATATATATATATATATGTATATCAACCATATTAAAAATCTGTAATAAAGAAATATGACTTCACCACACACTTTTCTAAGCTTCCTTTACAACTGTTTAATGGTCTGTCATGTATATTAAACTATGAATCTTACTGGTGTGCAAAGGAACCTTGTAGCACCTTATAGACTATCTGGGAGAATTACATTGGTAGCATTAGGTTTCGCAAGCTTCGTCTGCTTCCTCAGATATAATGTGAACCTTATTGTCATTTTATGAAGACCACTTTGCCTTGCTTTTAATTCTTATAGAAAGTCATCTGATGCTAATGTTTGGTCTTATGGTTGTAAGAGTGTATAGTCATGGATTGGCTGCAGTTACTCAGTGATTATGAGAGCTAAATTAGATGTGTGAAAGCAGGGGGAGTGGGAAATAAAGTAAATGAACATCCATTTCAGATTTTGTGTGATTCAGGTACTTTTATGTGCACATTGTTTAAAATACAGCCTTCTGATTCTCAATTTGAATGCCAATGTGGGAACTGTCTATCTGCTGCTATGTTTTATCATTTGATTGATTGATTGATTGTATTTTCTTTGTTTGTATTCTCTCTCTCTCTCTCTCTCTCTCTCTCTCTCTCTCTATATATATATATATATCTATATATATATAGCCCAAGGATCAATCCTTGTATTGTGACTTCTAATCCTTTTGATTAAAAGAGCCCCTGGTGGCACAATGAGTTAAACCAGTGGTTCCCAAACTTTTTTGGCCTACCGCCCCCTTTCCAGAAAAAAAATTACCTTGGAAATTGGGAGCTGCTTGCATTTTCCTTCGTGCCACGGCCATCTCCCAGGAGGCGCCTGCAAACACCACAGAGATTTAGAGGGTGTTTGCAGACATGGACACATTCCATCTTTGCTGGACCAACTGGCAGGCACACACTCGCAAGCGCGTGACTGTCTCAGCCTGCCAGTTGGAATCCCTGGGCAGGCGTTGCCTGGAAACTGCAGCGCACGCGCCCTTCCTCTCCTCAACTCCACCCACGGCGTAGTCCCATATCGCCCCTTCCTTCCAAGGGACCCTTTGGATTGGAAGGGGCGATACAGGACTGCGCCGTGGGCGGCGTTGAGGAGAGGAAGGGGGCACACGCTGCAGTTTCCAGGCAGCACCTGCACGGGGTTTCCAACTGGTAGGCACAGACTTGTGTGCTTGTGAGTTGGAATCCTGCCACCACACCCTTACAAGGCTTCAGTGCCCCCCAAATTCTCCTGAGCCTCCCACCGCCCCCTTGGATTGCCTCACCGCCCACTAGGGGGTGGTACCGCCCATTTTGGGAACCACAGAGTTAAACCCTTGTGCTGGCAGTTCGAATCCGGGGAGTGGGTGAGCTCCCGTCTGTCAGATCCGGCTTCCCATATGGGGACACGAGGGAAGCTTACCACAGGATAGTAACATCCAGGCGTCTCCTGGGCAACGTCTTCGCAGACAGCCAATTCTCTCACTCCAGAAGTGACTTGCAGTTTCTCAAGTCTCTCCTGACACAACCCCCCAAAGTTAATTAATAAAAATATCACTGCCATTGTGATAGAAATGTAGCTGGGATATGCAAATTGTGGCCCACATTCCACAACATGTGGCCCCCATGGCCAATTTTTTGGGCCCATGTGGGTCAAAAATATTTTGTTGCTTCAGAATCCCCCAAAATAGGTTAATTCCCACCACTTTTAGAGCCCCTCACCCAGGATGTCATAAGAAATTCAATGTGCAGATTTGACAAATGTGAATTTAATATGATGTGTGGAAATGAATGGAAGAATGGAAGGATGTGTGGCTGGAGTTAATAATTTTGGAGGCACCAGAATGACTAACTACTTGCTTGCTGGAACTGTGATCAAAACCTGCTAATGAGAATTGATAAGAACTGTGACAATGGTTCCTTCAAGTTAAGGAAATGTTTGCAACATTCCTTATGTTAAGAAGGAAGTCAACACAAGCCTTGTGTTTGTCAACACCAATCAAGAAGAGTCAACATCTGGCCAGAATCTGAAATGGATCCAGGATGGAAGACATCTATTATTCATTTACATCTTTGGGACTACATCAACAGAATATTCCTATAAAAGACTCAGTCTAATAATTCACAAGTGTGGCAGACTTGAGAAGTCTGTTCCACCCGCTATGCTCTGCTCCATGGGAGATAGTGTACCTATGGATAGTGACAGATTTGCACAGGAGCAGTCTGGTCACTTTGGCCTTCTTTCTCAAGGGAAGAGGAAGAAGTGTGCCTTGGAGTCTTAGATTTTGTGCAGGGAGTCAGGTTCTGCTGTATGGAAAACAGAGATCTGGTCCTTGGCACTGTGATTAGGGATAGAATGCATTTTGGCGTTTTGAAGTTACGGTGTTATCAAAGTTTTGGAACTGTGCATTGGCAGGCTGCAGGAAAGCAGGGTCTGGCCTAACAGGTGTTTCCCCAAGGAGGGAGAAAAAGATGTGGTAATAATATTTGGATGCATGATGATAGATGCATGTACATGTGGTGTGAATGTTGAGTGAAAATGTAATTCTCCTTTGTTTGTTTGTTAACCAATGTGATTGTAAATCCAATGTAGCTGCATAGAATCTGTATGTCCAATGTCATTATTTGTCTAAGTGTTTTTCTGTAATCTGATATATTGAAAGTTGCAATAAAAAGATCCTATGCTTCAAAGTTATTGAAAAGTCATTCATGACAAAGAGTGGGCTTTTTGATACCAAAAACTTAGTCAAAATCTATCTGTGGCAAGAGGAAGTGGGGCTCTCCATTGTGTCCTAGGAGGGTAATGCAGCCTCCTAATTTTCCATTGTTGCCCACACTCGAACTAAAGTGATATTGACAGAAATGCAGTCAGTGAGCAATTATCTGCAAAAACTGTTTAATTTGACTTCCATGTAGTGTTTTTACTCTGATATACTCCTGAATCACTATTTACTGTTTTGATAACTGATCAAATTTTACATTTCCAGCATTGTCATGAGAATCAGATCAGGGGTTTTCACTACAGTAGAGCAATATGAACCATAATGTCCTCCAGATAATGTTGATTTTCAACTCCCAGCAGCCATAGACAGAATAGCCAGTTGTAAGGGGGTGCTGAAAATTGCAGTCCAATAACATTGGGAATGCCACACAATTCTAAGCCGTGCTTTCCTATGTCATCTATACAATTATTTTTGTGTTTCAAGAACTATTTTTAACATTTCAAGAATACTAAAGGAGACTTGTTATAAGTAACATTTTAATAAATGATAACCTGACCTGTGGAGTCTCAGGGGCATATTAACCAATTTGAGAGACAATCTTGATTGCCGCATGTCTTATTTTTTAGTGTGCTTGCCTGCTACATTATTATAATATTTGTATTGGATAAAGAGCATATCTTTTTTTTACAAATTTTCTCAAATTGGCTGAATGTTCTATCAAGTGACAATTAGGCATAAACAAGGTACAGGTGATTCATTCATATAATTATGTCCATCTTTCCAATAGTGCTGCAGATGTTCCATCATTTTATTGAACATTTAAGGCAGAGCTTTCCAAATGTTTCATGTTGGTAACACACCTTGTTAGACGCGTATCATTTTGTGACACAGTCATTCTGTTTTACTCATAAATCAGATAATATACCAATCCCTTATAAGAGATACATAAATGGTGATAATGAAATATATGGGAACACAGGGTATCTCATGAAATCCTTTCATTTATATTTTTAAAATATGTGATTTATTCCTTATTGCACCTAAACTCAGAGGTTTTTTGTTACATTTGAATGATACACCTACACGCTGCAGACCTAATGTGTCACAACACACAGTTTGGAAAGCTCTGATTTAAAGTCTCTTGATCCTAGCTGCAGCAGGAAGATGGAGGATTTAAAATAGGCCACACCAATCTTTAACTACATGTGCTTGATATTTCCTGTCATAGATGAGATCTTTGTTTCCTTGCACATCACTCTTTGGAAAAGAATGAGTGGAACAAAGTTTAGATTGAAAGCCTTGACATCCGAATTATTCAATCAGCCTTTCTTCATGAGTAGGTTACTAATTTTACGAAGTGGCAAGATGACTTGGGACCCTTTTACATTCCGTCTCGGTCCTTTTGCCTATCCATGATGCCTACGAGGTCGGCCTGCCTTCGCCAACCAACAACGTCCGGGCGTTTGCAGACCAGATGGTCCAGATGGCAGACACCCTGGGCCTCGAGATTAAACAGTCTTCGAAGGCGGTGACCGATCCGGTCTTCAAAGGGATCCAGACCGCAGCGCCACCGGCCCCTCTTCTCCCATTCCTTCACTACTTACTTGATGTCATTTAAGCATTGTGGAAGACACTGTCTTCAATACCCCTGATCTTGAGAAAGATTGAGGCCTGGTATCGCACCAATGACGACGGCTTGGAATGGCTGAAATACCATCCCGACACGAACTTGGTGGTGGTAAAAGCAGCACAGGACGCCAATCTTCGACCCTGGCGGACCGAGAGGAAAAAAGGTTTGACATGGTGGGCAGAAAACTTTACTGTAGAGCCCTTCTTCTGGCTAGAAGGCCCAGCCCTTTTTTGTGAGGCTGTCAGAAGAGGACCAAATGGTGCTCAACACCTTGTCCCAAGAGGCAAATTCCCTGGCACATCACCAAATCCAGATGGCTAAGCATACCAGTGAAACCAACAAGGCGGTGCAGATTCTGACGGACAATATAGTGGCCATGCTTTATATCAACAAGCAGGGTGGCACAGGCTCCAGGAAACTGCTTGCCCTGTTGATGGAGCTCTGGGAGTGGTGCATCGACCACTCGATGTTAATCACTGCCCTTCACCTTCTTGGTGCCCTCAACTGCAAGGAGCTATAAATACTTTTTCAGTGTTGGGGTTCCCCAAACGTTGACCAATTTGCCTCGCCGGAGACGGCTCTACTGCCTCAGTATGGAGCCTGCCTTCCTCCAAACCCAATGTCCAGCTGTCTGGGGACGCCCTACTCCTCGACTGGTTGATGGAATTCCTCTACATGTTCCCTCCATTTCCTCTGATGCTCAAGGTGGTTGAGAGGATCCAGTTTTCTCCGGTTGACAGCATCTTCGTGGCTCCAGCATGGCCTTGGCAGCCATGGTACCCGGTCCTCCTGCAACTTTCCGAAGGCCGGATCTACACCTTCCCTCCTCGTCCAGACCTCCTTCTGAGGGAAACGGCCGCCTTCTTCACCCGGATGTCCCTTCTCTCCACATGACAGCTTGGAGAATTCAGACTTGAGGGCCCTCCAGCCAGCTGTGAGGTTGATCCTTCGTGTGGCCCATAAGCTGGCTACCTCCAAGGCCTACTCCTATTGTATCGCTCGGTTTCAGGCATTCCTTCGCTCTCGAGGTGAGCACGCTTTTCCACCATAGATACTGACGACTCCTCTCCCTTGCCGACAAGAACCTTTCCTTGACATTGCTCAAGTCATATCTAGCAGCCATCTTGTGGCAAGCTCAACAGCTGGGAGGAGAATCCCTGTTCCACAACCATCTGGTGAGGACCTTCCTGAAGGGATACACCAACCTACAACCGCCAGTGCATCCCCCGATGCCGGGCTGGAGCCTCGAGCTCGTCCTCTTCCGTCTGACGTCATCACTCTTCGAGCCAGTGGTGACAGTGGACCTCCGTCATCTCTCATGTAAAGTCGCCTTCCTTGTCGCAGTCACCTCTGCCTGGCGACCATCCGCGCTGGCCGGCCTACGGGTTGATGAACCTTACCTGCTGTTCTATTTTGTCCGTGCAGTCCTCCGGATGGACATCTCTTCTTACCGAAGGTGGATCTCCTCCTTCCATGTCAACGAGGATATCATTCTTCCATCTTTTTCGCAGTGTCCGTCTTCCTCCATCGAGAAAAGACTACATCTTCTCGACATCCTCCGAGCCCTTCTGTTTTTCCACCATAGATACTGACGACCCTGGATTTTCTCCTTTCCCTTGCCAACAAGAACCTTTCCTTGTCATCGCTCAAGTCATATCTAGCAGCCATCTTGTGGCAAGCTCAACAGCTGGGAGGAGAATCCCTGTTCCACAACCATCTGGTGAGGACCTTCCTGAAGGGATACACCAACCTACACCCGCCAGTGCATCCCCCGATGCCGGGCTGTTGCCTCGAGCTCGTCCTCTTCCATCTGACGTCATCACTCTTCAAGCCAGTGGTGACAGTGGACCTCCGTCTTCTCTCGTGGAAAGTCGCCTTCCTTGTCGCAATCACCTCTGCCTGGTGACCATCCGAGCTGGCCGCCCTATGGGTTGACGAGCTTTACCTGCTGTTCCATTCTGACCGTGCAGTCCTCCAGATGGACATCTCTTCTTACCGAAGGTTGTCTCCTCCTTCCATGTCAACGAGGATATCGTTCTTCCATCCTTTTCCCAGCACCCATCTTCCTCCACTGAGAAAAGACTACATCTTCTCGACGTCCTCCGAGCCTTTCTGTTTTTCCAAGACAGAACCTCCCGGGCTCGTTGGTCTCCGAGGCTATTTGTGGCCTATGCTCCTGATAGGCTGGGACTCCCCATCTTGTCCCAGCGTTTCTCCAATTGGATTGCTTCAATGATTGAACTTTGTTACCAACTTGCCCATCAGCCGCCGCCTCCGTCAGTGTCGGCTTGCTCAACGAGAGCAGTAGCAGTGTCGACCGCTTTCCTTAAAGGCATACCGTTGGACTCTATCTGTAAAACAGCTATTTGGTCCAATCTGCTGACTTTTGTTTCTCATTGTAATGATGTCAATTATTTGTGTGTAAATGTTGTATAACATATGTTAAATGTATGTTGTTTTGTGTAGTTCAAAGGAATATCCTATGAATTGTTGATGTGGGTGAGACAGAAGGGAGGCTTGGCAGAAGCTCTGAAGAGCTGTCACCATAGCAACCAGGGCCAGAGCCTTTTAGAATGTTCAAGGTATGAATTTTACAGTTGGTGAAGAGCGGTTGGAAGCCAACTGCCATGAGAGGGGGAGGAGTTTGTTTTGAGTTAGTTGGTCTTAAGGACTGTAAGAGAACAGTTCAGTCTTTAGTTAGTCTTAAGGTCTGCAAGAGAGCAGTCCAGTTTTATGGGTGTAGAGACCCTAGTTAAAGATGGAAGAGTCCAGAGGTCTATAGAGGGTTAGTGGGAACCCTATAGTATAACCCCATTTGTGTTTTGTGTAACAGAATAAGTTTGTGCCTCTGAGGAAGTATAAAACCAATCAAGATTTGTACCCATTTGTGTCATAATAAATTATTTACATCTTAAAAGAAAAACACCTCTGTTAGTTCCTTTATTGGTGGTGGCCCTCAAGGTCAGTGGTCAGACAGACAAATGGTGGCAGTGTGATCAAGTGGTTACTGAGAAATTTAAAGTCTCTGCAATTCAATGGTTAGTGGGGGAGATAGTTTACTCTGCCATAAGACAGAAGTTGCTGAGGTAACTTCGAGGCCCCCTTGCATTTAGGGTTAGCGGTTTGGATTCCGAAAGATTGTCCAGTCTGGGGCCGGTCAACAAGGAGTTGTCACACTCATTATAGACTGGACACTAGGACCAGAAAGGACACAGTCTTTGGAAAGTCTGTGCTCTCTTCTCTCCCCCCCCCCTCGCCCCAATACTATATTACTTGGGGCT